>JANZLQ010000100.1:41238769-41281366 GCA_026212715.1 Elanus axillaris | reverse complement strand
GGCCGTGAGGCCCCGGGGCCGTGAGGCGGCCGGTGCCCCCTGGCGGCGGCGGGGCCGGGAGCGGGGCCGGAGGGAGGCGGCGGCGGCGGCCCTCGGCCTCCCCCAGGCCCGCTCGGTGGTGAGCGGGGCCGGGTACGGCGCTGGGTAAAGCGCCGTCGAGCCGTGGGAGAGCCTGGAGACGGCGGCTCTGCAGGCGAGCTCTCGCCACTTCAAGCGGAATTTCATTTTATTGTTTTCTTTTTTGGCTGATTCCCTCTTTTGCCAGGTGGCAAAAACAATAAAATGACTGACGCGCTCTGCTTTCTGCCGTCCGGGCTCCAGGACGTGCCTCACAGGAACGGCGTGTGGAGCATTCGTGTGTTGTTGGGCTGCTGGAATAGTTTTCCATTTCAGCTAAGCTCGTGTGTGTGTGTCTGTATTTCATCCCAGCAAGTGCCAAGTTAACAGCAGTTCCAAGAAAAACTTATCCTGGTGTTCACGCTCTCCCCCGCTTGGCCGTCCCTGTTCACGTGTGACACGAGCGAAAACTTGCGTCCTTAGGGGCTAACCGCGTTTATCAGAGAAAGACCATTTCCAGAGAAGAGGAACGCCTGTTCGGTGAACTTTCTCACCGTGACTGACAAGGTTCCATGGGAAAGGAGGAATTTCTCTTCCTCCTTTTTTTGAGGGTAGAGAGGCAAATGACGGCTTTCTTCTGGTTCATGAATTGCAGTTTGTCCACTAAGGAAGGCGTTAATGAGCCAGTGGTCTGGAGGCCAGGTAAAATTCTTCTGAAACTCCTGTGACGGAGAGCAACTGAGAATTGCTGTCACCGCCTCTGTAGATGGCAGAATATGTGAGTCGAGCTCTGCAAGGTAGTTTTACAAGAGAACTTTCCTTAGAGTTCAGAACATTTTCTACATAGAGTAGCCTAGGCAAGGCATTGGAGGGTGGTTTTTTTTCTGTAACAGCCGTTGTTAGGGTCCAGATTACAACTGAGTCACCGTGGCTTAATGCGTTTAAGCGAACAGTTGAGCTGCTGCCGTCATGTGCTCTGTCACAGATATACAAGGTGAAACACCTACACTTAACCTTTCTGACTGTTAAGGTGATGCATGCTGATCAAATTGTGCTTTCCATCTTCTAGTACCTGCTCACTGTGGTGCAGGGGTTTCTTAGCTAAATAATTGACAACTATTTTCTATTTTCAACCTTGACTTAACAGCATGAGACTGAGTGGCAATGCATACAGGGTGCTTTCCTTTGTAACTCATTCAGCTGTCATGATGTACAGTTTTGCACATTTTAGATCTAACACCAGAACATTTGTCACTCTTCATGGGTTTCTGTCCTTTTAGGTTTTAAGCCATTGCCAGTACTGGGGCTTGAAGTCATTACGAATGCTGTAGCCAGCCTTTGCAGAGCTGTTATCGCTGAATCAGCTGCTCAGGGAGGGGAGCTCAGAACTTAGCTCTGCTAACTGAAGGAAGCAGAGCCAGACTGACCCCTGGGTTTGGGGAGACAACTATTCTGGAGTCTTAATCATCCCCTTATTTGATGCTGCTGTCATGCAGTGTCCTGTGCTAGTGGCTGTTGTAACCAGGGAATATTCCCTACGTTATTTTCTGCTCTCCCTCAGCTCCTACTCTACACTACATATGTGTACGTATTCTTTCCTTTTGCCTTTTTTACCTTGACGTAGTTATGTGCGTGTATTTCAGAAACTTGCTTTAGAATGGAACTCATTGGTGTTGTACTGGTTTTAAGGCGTTTGGATTTAAAGGCCAGTAAAGAATAGCAGGTTTTCAAGGCTAGAACTATTCACATGGCACGTTCTGGTTTGAACTGGACTGCAAGCAGTTTCCCAGAAACTGCATGGACTTCACATTCCTTCTGCTTTCCCAAGCTGAGCCATCTGCACCTCTTTCAGCAGGGAGATGGGCCCTCAGAACAGGGAGCATCTACACATGACCATCATTGTCCTTTCCATAAAGGTGTGCAGTGGAGCTAAACTCAGTAAAGCTGGGCTGGCTGGAGACCTCTTTTATATCTGTACCACAGCTGTTTATGAAACACAAAACAGAAGCTAGTCTGGCTTTTTAAAATGTAGTAAACAAAACAGAAACTGCTTGTAATTAACAAATTTATAGGGGATTTTTCAAACCTTACAGCTGAATTAAAAAAAAAAGCAAGTGGCATTCCATTGCATTTAAGTTAGTTATTCCAATGTAGCTAGTTTTCACACCGGTTTAATTTCACTGTTTGTGAAAAGCAGCATCTGTGAGGCCTTTATCCTTCGGCATCAGTGAAAATGCATGTGTTTTTCCAGGACTTTCCAGCAGGAAAAGACAGTCACAGAGTATCTTCTCTGCAGAGACCTGTTTTCTACCTGTTGTAGGACTGTATGTGATTTGCCATTGCTTGTCTTAAACTACCTTTCCAAGCTGGGTGTAGCATGATCATTCCCTAAAAAAAGTAGCCATTGTGATGAAATCCTTGCTTGCCTTTTTAGCTTGTTGGTCCTTATTAGTCACAGGCTCTTTGAATCCTGCACTGTGTTCTGTGTGCAAGCAGGTTTGATGTATTGATTGTTGCTTTCCTGAGAGAGAATTCCAGAGAGTGAAATCTTCCCTGAAGCCAGCCTCTGCTAGAAACTTCAACAAATTGTCTAGGCATTGGTATAAGTTTGTCAGCCATCTACTCTGCATGCTGAATTCCTGTCACTGATGCTAAGTACCTTAACCCCCCCCCAAAAAACAATACCTTGGATTTATTTTTAATAAGCCAAATTTCTTCTGATGTGTGGCAGTAAGTCATTTTTTCCCTTTTCTCCTTCATCTCACACATCTTGCCACTTAGGCTGCTGTACCACTATGCTGTACCTTTTAATAAAGGACGAGTTCTTCAGCAACAAAGGGAAGATAATGTTTTCCCAGTGGAAGGCGGTCTATCTTTAGAGGACCTTCTCAGACTTTTTTGTTACTATATTATTCACTTTCTTAGTACAACACATATTTCACTTTTTGATTTACTTCCCATCCAAATATCCTGTATTCCTTGATAGTGTTCTCGTTTCAACTGTTTTCCACTGAGGTTCCTGTTGTATTGATCCATTTTTTGCATAACATATTCAAATTTTAAATTTAGTTTCCATGCTTCAATAGCCTGTTAGTTCTGTGGCAACACATCTTCTGCCTGTGAAATCATATGCTTGTGAAAGAGAGCGAGTATTGTTATTCCTTAAACAAAGTTTGTTCAGAAAGGCATCAGAAAAAAATTTCAAAAGTGTCTGCATCTCTTTGGAGAGTCAGACCCTGAAACATCTGTGTCAGTTTTGAAATTTCCCATTATTCTGTTAATTTGCTGTTACAATTTCAAGGAGCCCCTGGGATTTAGGTAGTCCTCCCGTTGCATGGGATAGCAGTCACAGGCCAAGGATACTCTTCTTAAAGTTTTCAATCGGTGTCTTCCACAGACTTGCATCTTAACCTTACCAGTTCCTAACCTGGTTCCCACAGAGTAGTAAAGCAGTGTTTCTGGGGACCACTGATCTTGTGTTGGGTCGCTGAACACTGTGAGAAAGACATCCCTGGTCAGGCCAGCACCGTCTCCGGAGGTGGGTGCCTTTGATTTGCAGGACATCCAAATGTCATTCGGTACTAGATAACAGCTCAGGTTAGAGCTTCAGCGTGAAGTTAATTGATTATGTAGCAATGGAAAGCTGCAAAAACATGACACTATTCAGAGAAAGATACAAAAATCATTACAAAATATGTCTTCATAGCTGTCTGACTTGGCTTCAGGGTTTTCCTTCCGTTTCCTTGATGTAATTAGTCATTTCACACAACTTCCCATGATCCGCTCCTTTGATAAATGCCATCCTAAATTATACATTAATGGAGGGTGAAGTATGCTCTCTTCCCAGTGGCATTTTATCCCCAGTTCATGCAACTGAGGCACAGAGACATATAGTGAGGTCTGCAGATTTCCACGCTCATCCAGCATGAGGTGCAAGGTTAAGTAAAAAATTCTGGTGTTCTGGCCTAGTGTCTGGTAGTTCACATTTTACTAACTTACTGTTCTTCCAAATGAATGCGAGATCCCTATAGTCATAAACAATAAAATCCTGAAAACTGGTATTCAGTGGCCTATGCCTTGCGAAGACCTGTGAATATTGCTTTTGATTCTTTCAGAAGCGAGCATGCAAGCCATTAGAACCCATTCCAAATGAGGCCAATGCTCGCCTCATTGAGTGTGCCATGGAGCTGGATTCTAAACAGAAAATCTCTGCCGACTGCAATCCCTGGGCTACAAAGACAAAGCAAAACTCAATGGTATGTTTACGCTGTCAACAACATCTATCTTTTAGAAGAACGCATTTAAAATACATTTTATAATAAAATTGCAAATAATTGCCCCCTCTCCCCTTTTTTTGATGGCATCGTATATGTTTTTGTTCATCAGATTTTTGAAAACCACGGAAGCAGAGGTACTGCCCAGCCTTGCCCAAGATGTATTGCTGGAGAATCTGTAAGTATATTAACCTTCTTTCTGTGACATAAAAGATAGACTTGTTCTTAAGTATTAGATCCATAAAACATAAAGTTAATAAAAAACGCAATTACATTTCTCAGGAATAAAGCATGTAAATAAAAGAAGGCAGATTGATTTAGCATTTCTGAGGTACGCAGCAGAGCACAAACTAATATGTTTCCAGCAGCAGTTGGAAAATATGGAGACTGCAAACACATTTTTCAAATTCACTCTAAAAAGCAGAGTTTAGGAAGTAACTGAAGCAAACACTAACATACAACTTCCTCTACCCCATTTTTATATTGTCCTTGATTTACTGGATCATAAAAAAATATTCAGGAATCCCATTCTATCTCCTATTTTTTCCTCTAATTGGATACTTCCTTTCCAACGAGTAGACACAGCCTAAAAATATTACACTGTAGACATACGAGAGCTAGTTTTAAATGAGCTACCTAAAGAACCAGGAGCAATTGGAGCTCAGCATAGACAACTTGACTTTTCTGAAAAACAGTGCAAGTATTCGGACAGCTGAATAGTGCTGACTTCTGAGCTGATTCAGACAGGCTCCTCTTGGCGTCCAAAGCAAGCTGATTAAAACCTGTATTTTTTTTTATTTATGTAGGCTGTAGTCACAGCCTGTGACTTGGCACCATGTAGTATGCCATAATACTGCAGCAGTAGCAGCAGAATCTCCCACTAACAGATGACTGTGATCTTAACCACTCTCTTTTTAGCCCTGTATAGAAGGCCAAAACCCTCAAGAGATAACGGCTGGTAATAGCGGAAGAGGTTATGGTATTCCTACAGTTTAGTTTTTCATGCAAATTGTCTAACCAAAGTTTAGGACGTTTCTTAAACGTATGGGAACTACTCTTGACTTGTGTTTGCATCCTCTGCATCCTTTTGAACCATCACACAGGATTCCTTACAGAGCCAAAAATGAGGAGAGGTGTGGGGGAACGCCACGCATTTCTTCAGAAAGGCTGAGTGTTCATAGCACAATCTTTGATTTGATGGAATTAATGGCAAAGGTTCCATTGAATGCTATGAGGCTGAGGTTGCTATCGTATGTCAGGAGCTGTGACTGAAAAGCCATTTACTATGTTAACTTATTTCTGCTCATCTTTAAAAATAAAACAGAAACCAGATCTAGGGCTGCCTTTAGGAATGTGGAAACCAGCATGACCACCTATGTGGATTACCAAGTTTGAACTTTCCAGATGTGTTACCATCTTTGGGGGCATGGAGAACATCTCAGGGATTAAAACCCAAAAAAGAAAAGAACATCTTGGGATTAAAACCCAAAGTGGCACATTAGGAAGTCAGTTTTGTTGTATCCCAGAATTACAGTGACAACGTTTGTAAAATTCTATACCAGTGACCACTTAATTTTTGAAAATTATGACTGAGTACAAATACCGTAATTCCAAATAACACCATTTCTGGTTTAAGTCAGATTAGCTTGACGTTTTTTTCCTATGGCCTAGTAATGAACTTGATAAAAGCCAGATAACTTGAGGAGGCAACGTTCATCTCTTCCACATTTATGTATTGAAGTTTGGTTATAATGGATGACCTGTTCACTTTTAAATGCTTTTCAGCTACAGCTGTAGGAAACAAGGAAAACAACTTGCCAACTTTGCTCAGTGAGAACTGGAATCTCAAAACTGAAGAATTTTTCTACTTGACTGTCCCTTTGTGCTTTCAGTACAGAGACTTGGGGTAGTGTCATAAAAATCTGGAGACCTTGTAGAGCTACTGAGTAGACTTCCTGCTAAGTTAGCCTCATATTGTCAAGTTGAAATGGGAAACACTTTGCTCAAGGCAGGGTGATTTTAAATATGACTGATTTGAAGCATGATTCTGATTTCCATGATGTACCCTTTAGTGGGGGGAAAAGTTTACTCATGGGTGTTGCAAAATGTCAAATACAAATTAGAGTTTAAGGAGTAAGATACGATGTTTGGTAATGGAATCCTGAAGTTAGCGTATATATTCAGTTCTCCATTATTTGAGTCATGGGGCTGGAACAATCTGGATAAAAGAAAAATATGTCTGCTTTTGCACTGGTATCATGCTCTTGCAGAGAGGAGGGACTCTTGCTCCCAGTTCCTGTTGGGAGAGTTTGCTAGTTTGGACATAATGCCACACAAATACAGGACTAGAGCAGCCAGAATTGTGTTCCGGTATGGCTGAATTTATGTCGTGTTAAGCTAGCGTAATCGCCCTGATGCAAACGGGCTTGTGTGAGAGTCCTTGCATTCACAGCATGATTCATCCGTAACCTCTCTACCTGTCCCTGTCAGTGATGAACTGATAGTATAGATTTGTTAACTGTGTCCTCTTTGGATAATCAGTTATTTGTGGCCAGTGACATAACAGATAATACAGTTATATTTTAATAAATTTGGTAGGAATTTTATTAGTAAGTTTTCTACATTCTCAAATTAATAAAAACCGTATACTAAGAGTATAATGTCTAGTAAGTCAGTAAGATCTCAGATAGCTTTCTTCAGTTAAAACTTCAGGAAAACCAGACTGTCACAGTGATTATCATGCATCATGGAAGTCCTTCAGAACAGCTGAAATGAACAGAAAGGAGGAGCCTACAGGTAGCAAGATAAAGAACTTTGTAATTTTTTTCATAATCAATAATAATGTTAAAATCCTATAAGAAGCTTTATTCTACTGATGGTAGGGAAATTCAAATAAATTACAACATCCAAACTGGATCAAGTCAAACACAAAGCATATTGGACTGAGAAAATTTTTCATTGTGTGGGTAGCCTTATCAGGACTGTATTTTGCATCAGAAAGTCCCAATACTTACGGAGCTAATCAGTCATGTGAGGAACTTGACTAACATCAGCTTTCCTGAACACATTTAATTCTGTGTCACTACTGTAAGTGCTATGAACTTCAAATTGTACTTGAAGGCGGTAGCAGTATTAGGTTTGCTCTCTTAACTTTTAGAGCTCTTTTGATACATTTAATGACTACCACATGTTTCAGAAGGAATAATAGATGTGTATTAAACCACAGCTTGAGAAAAGAGTACTACTGTAGTTGCATTTTTGGTACGCTTTCTTTGGACTAATAGGTGATTGACTATTTAGGCAGAGGCTTAGAAGAAGAGGAAGAAGTGTTGTTAACTAGAAGGAAACTAGGTAGGATTTCAGGGCAGGAAGAACACCACCATCATTCTTGAGATACTTCTGTGTTACATGATAACTAGAGGTAATGCTTTTTTTTTTGTTCTAAAGTATTGCTGTGAATACATTCTTTAAACAAATACAGTGTGATATAAATAAATGCAGACTTGAGTTTAAAATGAAAGTTGCCAACCAGAAAGTAAATTTCTGGTCTATCCTCAAAATCTTTAAACATTTAACGGTAGAATAGAATGAGGTAGACAAGTATGATGCTAAAATTGTCTATATTCTCTATGGGTATATTTTAACTGCATGTGCAAAACTAGTATCATCAGTCAGTCATGCTCCTTATAGATTACACTGAATGGTTCCTTTACTGTCCAAACTTTTTAGTTGTCCACTAGTCCTTCAGGAAAAAAAAAAAAGGAAGATTTGTGATGCGGTTAGTGGAACTGACAGTTTCTTCTAAAATAAAGTTTGAAAACATATACTGAGGAAAAGACTTCAGTTTTTGATGAGGTAATTTTTAGTGACATGAACTTTTGTCATTTCAGGGACACTTCAGTCATATCCTGGGCTTCTAGAAATTGAGAGGCGGCAAGTCAGCAGCACTGCTTTTCTGTTTACATTCTAAAGATGCACCTTTGAACCCTGTACAGCTGGATATCTGTACGTTCACTCACGGCGTGGATTTGTGTGTGGTATTGAGCATATAGCAGTTTGCTGTATGTGTTACTCTTTCAGTGCACAATAATGGTATCATTGTTTTTACACTTGAAAAAAATGCTTCTGCTTTTAAGGTAGCTCAAAATATGTTTTAAAAAAAAATTGATTTAATATTTTAGGCTGGTTAAGTTGATCTGGCCTTTGGCCCAGTCTTCACCTTGGACTGGGCCAACGGTCGTGTTGATACAAGAGATTTTCCTGTCTCTCACGGGCACTTTCTCTGATACTCTTGGAAAACAGTCCTTGCATTTACATGTGCACAGGGCCTGTGGTTTTAGCTCAGCCCTGTATATACAGGCAGAAATGGGAGGACAGAAGTGTCTTCATTTTTAGATGGCTATTCAGCTTTGCAGCTGTGGAGGCCAGTAAAAATCCTGTTGAAACTTATGTTTAAATAAAAAATATGCATCCAGTTCAGGTATCCTATATGTTATACTTCTAGTTATAATGAGCAGTTTGTGAATGGGGCACGTAAGTGTCTAACAGAAAAAAGAGTATTATTTGAACAACCCTCTATAAAGCAAAGATGAATAGTAATTCCGCTCTGTGGAGTCCAAAAAGTTGTTAGGATACCATCTGACACTCCCTGACTCTGTCTTTCCAGTTATTGTGATATGAGAACAAATCTGTTTAAAAAGTCTTGAAGTTGTCATCCAACATAATTTTATTGGTTTGTCACAAATAATTTCATCTACATTTTGCCAGTATGTAGGACTATATAATTTTTAAACACATTCAGATTTTTAGACTCTCAGGTAGCTGAGTTGTGCTATTTGGGTGTGACACTTCACTGGCTGCTCTGGTTTAGGCAGAAGGGTTCTGAAAGCTCAGAACTGAATGGCAGCGTGTTAACCCCCTGCACGGGAGGGAAATTGCTGTGACCTGCCGAAGTTCACAACGCAAGCATTCTCCACTGTCTGGAGAACAGCTGAGCTATAACTGTGCCCCGCTGCCACTCAGCTCTCGGGTAGAGTTCAACCCAAAACAGATACAGCAGGCATAACAGCATTTGGCCCCTCCTGTTCTGCGAGCAGCTGATAGCCAGTTTAAATTAAAATGGTAGCTCTGAAGTTGCAAAAACCTAGTGGCAAGCTTTTAAAGGTTAGTTTCCCCGTGGGGTTTATCAGACTGCAAAATCCTTAGACAAAATTTTTTCAGAGTCCTAGAATGCTTTCCATATTGTGCGTGGAGTTGTAGCTGGCACTGAGTTGACTGCTATTAAGGAGATTCTTCCTAAATATATAACTATCATATAAATACTGAATTCAATTAAGTAATAGATAAGGAAACAAGTCTATAAAGCAGAGCTGCACTAAATTGGCATACAGACTGTTTGGTTAGGAAAGAGTAAGTTTCCTCCAAGCCAGTATAAATTTTAGCTACATCAAAAATAAGTATTTTCAAAGAGAAATTTTTCAGACACTTCAAAATTTTCTTCAGTCACAAGAACAATACAATCCCTTAAAAGATCAAATCTCCAAGAAACACAGCGGTTTTAAAAATTGTATTGTCCCTGTCACCTTGAAGATCTGAAACTCATCTTGAATCGTCCCACTCCCAATGCAGGCTGATACAAGCAACAGTATCTATCCAAGCTAGAAAGGAACACATCCTCCCTTGAAATGACAGTACGATGAGCAAATTCCTGCATACTGATATCAGAGTTTATCAATTAGTGCAAAATAAAAACCAAAAATGTTTTCTAAAGACAGAAATTACATATTTGTTACCAAGATAACTAGATCATGTTTTGCGGGCAGTTCATTATTATGTTTTCCACCCCTTGTTTTTTAAAAATCCTGCTAACAATAGCAGTCAAAAAAAAGATGGCTAAGCATCAGTTCCTGTGCTGTAAAAGTTGAAATAAAGCAAAAGGCTAAAATGTGTCTGAAAGTTTAGTTACTGCAAAATGACGCAAAACCTGTTGTGATTCATTAAGTAAAATGGATGACAAGTAATGATTAGTAGAACAGTGTATGGTCAAAATTTAGGGTATCCAAAGAGGAGAATATCAAAAGTAGACTTGGACTCCACGAGGGAAGAGTTTTTTGCTAGAAAATATTCAAGCAAAATAGTATGCCATCATGTTTAAAACACGGAGGTTATGTCTGTGGATTATCAAGCCAAAAGGGTGCTTTTCATTTAAATAATTCAGATTTTATCATGTTAAGAATTCATAGATACTAATGCATATATTTCTTCTGTTTGCTTTAAACTTAACAGTATTTTAATGTGGTGTGGAATATGGTCAAACCGAGAACCAACTGGTTTCCCTTATGGCCCTCATAGGTTTTGTGCCATGTTCTTTTTAATTCTTCTCCTTTTAGAATAAACATTACTTGGTTTTTGTAAAATCTTATCGTACATAAGTCACAGGACTGGTCATAGTTTGTGGCTGCATTACAGAGGCTGATGAAGTCATACCAGTGTTCGATTTTAATGTAATTTTTTCATATCAGTCTTCCCATTGTTACTGTACACTGTGCAGGTATTTTATTACACTCTCCACCCTGACTCTCAAGACTGTCCGTGGAGATTACTGCATCTATACAGCTGAACAAAATAGAACTTTATCCTATTTTTCACTCTGTTACCTGCAGCGTGCACATGGGCCTGTGGTACCTTCTCTACACTGTTAAAAATGTAATGCTGCAGTTTACATCAAGTCTAACTGATTAGTAGTTACGTTATTTGCATGTACACTTTGAACATCTAAATGCTAGGCTATAGAAGCTAAACTCGAGTAAAATCGCCACAAGTAGGGTTCTTTTTGTTTAACTCTAGCCTTTTGCATTCTCCAGGAGCACAATACAGGGTACATCAGGTTAATTCCATAATAATAATTAAATAAAAAAAAGAACCATGTCTCTTCCCCTACCAATTTAATTTGTTTTGAGAATGAAAAGGGGTGTAGAAATAAATTAGCTAGTGGAAGGTTAACTCCCCTCATTTTCAGCCTATCCCAATTAACACTTTCACGTAGTTACACTGTTGTCAATAAAATACAACAGAATAGAAAAGTATTGGTATTTACCATCTCTGCTGCATCATAACACAATTTGTAATGGAAGAGTGAGTATTAAAAAAAAAAGATTTTGATACGGAGCAGAAATGTGATGCCTTTCTTCCTTAGCAAAGATTTCTAGGAAAACCCATCTGTATCTTTCTGTTCCTTCAGAGTTGATAAGTATTTTAATTTTTGCATCCCTAACATTTTAGTGTCCAGGATAATCTTTCCTAGTTATTTAACTGCGGAAGCACCAGACGGGGGTCAAATGGGAACACCTAGTTCAAGATCCTATATTCTCTAGTAACTAGTAGCAGGCAGACACATGGGAAAACATGTTGAAGAAACAGGACACGTGCTGCATGGAAAGACTTTTTACAAATACAAAATCAGTGTTTTATATCAGGTTTTGTTGTGGGTGTCCTTTCTCACCTCATAGCTAACTAAGCCTTGAACATCAAATATCACAGAAATTATGAAAATGTCAATATAGTTTCCCCCAGTATTTTTTTTCTTTGCTATTGTTTGTTGATATAAAAAAATGTATTGGCTATCAGGAGAATGATAAACTTGACTTTGCTTTTTTTATTAAGCATCGGTATCTTCAATATTTAAGAAGTCATTCCTGCATGACTAGAATTCAAGTGTGTATGTATACTCACACTTAATTTGTGCAGCGTAAGGATACTCTTCCTATTATTTGTTAAAAATAGCAGCTCCCTTCTTTCTCTTTTTCTTGAGTTGGCTTACAATATAAAAAAACCAGAAGCCTGGGAGCTGCAGTTCAAGGCAGGAGGCAGAAGGGTAACTGCCCTGTACCTTTCTGTTAGTGTTCTACATTCCTCCACGTTGCGGGAGGCCGTAAGTCCCAACAAAAACTTGAAGAGATTTTTACTTACGTTTCTGGGAATGCTACTGCTGATAACTAAAGCATTCTGTCTAAAGGATCTCAGAGTGAAATAACTGGTGTTGCTCACTTTGTGAGCCGGGGTTTACGTCCAAGGGTTCATTGCTTGGCGGGGCAAAGCAGCACCTGCTGCGGGTGGCCGTGTCCGCTTCCCTCGGTGCCTGCAAAACGGCTGCTGGCCTTACTCGTTCTGAAGTGGCAGCTGACCTCGCCGGCTGACTAGAAACATGTTTAGCTGTTTAGGAACATCGTTGTTATCCCTGATTTTTTCACAATTGAGAACGCATACGTTTCTGGATAAACTTTAAAGTGACTCTTTCAGCTAGGATGTGATGTGATTCCTTACTCCATGCTTTCTAATGGGGCAAGGAATGCATTTATAAATCAGCCAGTATGAAAAACGAATTATAGCTTAATATATTGAAGGCTTAGAACAATGGTATTTTTTTAAATAGATGTACTGTGTTTGTAATTTGTTTCAGGATTTGTCAGTCAGAATCATAAAGCTATTGTGATAGGTACAGATGAATGCTGTACAGGTTGGGACAGGTGAATATTTCTTTAAAGCAGATTTGTGTCAAATCTGCAGTGGAACCACAAAATTATTTTTGTAAGACTTTTCTTCACCTTGTATAACTATGAAATTTTGTTTTATTGATAAAAATTCTATACTCTTTATATTTCCTAATACTGTGGTTTGTACACGAAATCACCTGAGTGATGCTTTATTTACATGTATATAGTAAAATAGGCGTGTGGTCTGTTTTTAATTCAGGTTAAAATTATATAATCTAATGTTTTTAACTTTGTATTTTGTAAATTGTTACTTACAAAAGCAGAAGCATTAAACACCACTGTGGCTACAGTATGAAACTGACTGGTTTTGTTATTCCATTAATAATTGAATTGCATTCTGCAGACACTGAGGTATAAAGGTAAATAAAAACTGTTTGTAGTTTGTATTATATACAGTTTCATTTGTGCAGTATAGCCCACACAGTGTTTCCCCCTCATGGGCCAGATATATGAATGATATGCAGAATCAATATTTTGAAACAAAGTAATTCCTCTACAGGTTTGGTTTAATAGACAGTTAAACATTAATATTTTTCAACTGATCCTTCTCCATCTGTGTCTCCAGATTTTGTTTTTCCTCACCTAGTTGGAACACCTGAGGATCAGACCTGAGTTCCTGTGGATTTCAGTAGAAACGTAGGTGTCTAGATACCTCCACGAATCTAAACTGTGAGCTCCTTAAACTATTGCTTTATTTAGATTATCATTTTGCTTCATAGCAGTGTGGTAGTTTTGGAGCGAATCCCCCAACCATTGCCACTTGCTGCGCGTCCCTACAGTTGGGTCGCGCAGTTTCAGCGCACACGAAATGGTTTCTTTCAAAAGGAGTTTGCCCTGGGACCTCTGCTCCGGCTGCACGTCAGGCTGTCCCCGTGGAAGTCTGAACCTTGGGCAGCTTCTGCTCGCTGCAGCAGACTAAGTTTAGTCCAGCACAAAACAAACCTCCAAACTCCGAGTGGCCTAGGTGTAGGGACCTTAACAGGAGCTGCTGCGATAGACTGCTCACCTACTGGATCCAACTGGGTGCTGGTGCGCGCCTGAGCTCGGTTGTTCACCGCTTCTTAACCCAAAAGAGAGTCCGTTGCCTTGTGCTCTGAAGGTCTGTTGTTGCAGGGTACAGGGCAATCACTGCCCGAACCCTTCCTGAGACTCAGGATGGCTGGTAAACCAGACAGGGTGCATGCTGCCCTTCAAAGCCCTTGCCTTAACTTGCTACTTCTGCAAAAAATCTTCAAAAAATGAAGTGAAACTTGTTTGATAAGTAAGTAAACATTAGCTTGCTTGCTTGCTTGCATTTATTCCTTTCTGGACAAAACGGGTTTTAACTATCTGCCTTGGAAAATTCTAACCTGGGCCACGCAGGACAGGCTAACGGTCCTGGAGCACGAATGATTGTCCTCAGGAACAGCAGTGTTGAAACAAAGGGCGGGGGGAGGATAAAGGCATCATTTTTCGCTTACTTTTTTTTTTTTCCCTTCTTTTGTCACCTGTTCTTACACGTATTGAGGGCGAAGTAACTTTGTCTATATATAGACGAACAGGATTTTGGCTGGTTGGTGTTGTACGTACATTTTGTATAAAGGTAAGCAGATGAACCAGGAGATGAGAATTAATCCTGGTTTGATGTCTGAAGTAGGAAGAATCGCAAGAGCGAATGTGAAAGGGGCTGGATAAATGTAATATTGATGAAAATAATAAATATATTATCTATGTTATGTAAAATTTTTGTACTAGATTTAGTTGCTTTACACTATGTTACTAAGCGTTCGCTTAACTATTCATCTGATGATAATTACACGTCAGCTTGTCATCTTGACTGCCAAAAAAAGACAGAAAAACAAAATTTTGAGTTTAGTATGTGGGGTTTAAAGGCAGTCTGTATGCGACTAACCACAAAGACGAGAAATTTATACAACATGCATGTCGAAAATAATATATTAAAAATCAGTGGTGTTTATTTCTAAATTAGCTGGGAAAACTGTATACATATTAAAACCTCGGCAGCCCGCCTGAGAACCCCTGCAGTGCTTCCTGAGAAAATAATATGATATCGTCTATTAGCAGATTAATGGTCACACATTAATAATGCTATTTTTGCCTTGATTACTGGCAGTAAGTATAAAATTCAGCGTTACACCTTGACGTTTTATCACACATGAAACTTCCACACAGAGTAATGGCCTATAAACACCACGTATGCAAAAACGTACGTATTGCTCTGAGAAGCACCAAGGGCTTCCGTTGCTGGGGGACAGATATTTTACTGAAGTGGCTGTTACTGAAAACCAAAGTCCTCAGACAGAGTGGGAAATGTCCCGCATCAAGGGGCACCGAAGCTTATCCATTGCTCCGTCTTCCCCAGTTGTTCCCAACTCTTTCACAAGGAAGCAAGAAAAACACTGGCCATCTTGTTTTCTTTTTAAACACATACAAAAAGGAAGAAAAAACAAATCCCAGGAAGATCAAATAGGCATTCATCGACCCGAACCTCACCCGCTGCCAAATAATGCGTCCTCACCAACTTCAGAAAACCCATTTGCCGTTCCATGACAACGTATGTGTTAAGGTCTTTAAATCGTGACCTCCAGATCTGAACACGTCCTGCTTTGTTCTTTGCTGTAATGTACCGCACTGTCTTTCTGAATCTCAGTTTTCAAACAATAGCTTTCAGAAAGCTAAACAACAACTTGCCTGGTGTTTGGCTGCCCCATGGGATATGGTCCCTGCCAATACTAATGCGCACATGTTCAATACGTGGCGGCTCTTATTTAGCGCTAGGTATATATTGTGTTAGCGCCTGAAGTCCCTACTATTTAATGCCATTTGCTTTGTACAATCAGGTGTAGTGATATTTGTGTATGATTATAGTGTTGTTACTGAAACAATATAGAAATCACTGCATGATATTTGCTTGCAACACAGGGTGTCATTCATGAGTTATACATAAATGGCAGCTTTACATATTTAAAAGGAACATGGACTGCTTCATATCTGAAGTATGTTTCCCAGGAGATAACACCACCATTTGATCTATTTTTGATTAAAATGTAAAAATTAAAAATTAAATCAAATGGTAGTATAATTCCTTTGGGAAAACATACTTCAGTTATGAAGTATTCCCCATAGTAACCTTGAGAATCTTACAGCTGTATTGTCTCATCTGTAGGTGGTCTTTTTATGTCTCACATAATTAAAATGAATTGCTGTTAGAGAACCCATACTACTGCATACAGATTTATGAACCTTGAGGCACCTCCATTCACAGACAAACAGTGATATCAAAAGCTAACTGTGCAGATACACTGCATCAAGGCAGGTACTGGTAATCGAGGTGTTTACTGGGGAGCGTTACGTACCTCTGCCCTGAAAGGGTAAACAAGGAGTGTACTGTAAAACAATACTGCATTTCCAGTAAAGAACGGTGTCTAAAGAAAGATAGCGTACAGTACAACTGCATTATGCTACGTGTTGTTGTAGAACACAGTAGTTAAAATATTCAAAGAACGTTTTATATACTAAGGAATGGCTAATATGTCACCAGAAAAAGATTGTGAAATTGGATTTACTAGGAAAATGTGCTCTACAGAATCTAATGCAACTTGTTTATAGCAAGCTGCTTTATCAGACTGACTCAGAATAAGGGAATGTATATTTGATAAGATTAGAGAGTAGTGGGGATCAGAAAAAATAAGACTATAGAATTTGCATTCACATTTTCACATATCTGAAGGACAAAAATGTCATTTATTTTTTGTTTGGTTTTGATTCTCTTAGTCCTGTTAATGCTATCCATAACAATGACTTGTGACTATGCATTCTGTTCAGGCTGTAATTAAAACTTCCATAACATACATTTCAGTTAAAAAAAAAAAAAAAGGGGGGGTGTGTGGAAGTGAAATGCTCGGATTTAATGTTTAAATAGAGAAAAGAAAAAAATTATAACAATGAAAATATAAATTCTAAGAGTTCCATCGTGCCTTGTAGAAACATTTTGTAATAAGCAGCAGGAGTGTTCAAATTTCAATGTAATGCTTAAAAGAAAACGTCTCTGATCTTTGAATTTCTTTATAGAGAGGAGTTTTTCATGTATAATCAGACTAAAATCCTCCTGTAATTGCACAGTGAGAGGCCTGTGAAGTTTCAGGAAGGCTGCAGATGGAATACAGACCTGCAGAAGCAAGGAGATTTTTCCTAATCTACGGAGCCAGCAATGCGAAATCAGCCTGAGGTTTCCCTACGCGCGTGTTCAGCATGGGATATCTCTCCACCAGCTGTGTTGCCACCTAGTGATGGCCAGTAATGGTTCCAAGTAGGCACGACGGTTAAATATTAAGAGCAATTACAATGAAATCATCTATTTCAGAACGTTAAAACAGCAGCACACAGTTGGTGTACTTTCCCTTTCCAGTTGTTCAAGGTCTGCAAGTCCGTCTGCGCTGGAGTCCGTCCAGCTCCTTCTGAAAGCGTTCCCCCTCCGGATCGGAACCGTGCTATTAACATTTCCCTCTTAATTACATTAACATAAGCACCCACACGTGGAGCGACTAAAGCTTCGCACTGGGGATAACCCCTCTCCTCTCGTCCTCTCCCACTTCACTGGGGGTCCCTTCGCTCCCACCCCTGCTGCTGCCGCAGCCAAAGCAAACCGGTAACGTGCGCCGCGGTCCCGGGCTTCCTCGGGTGTACGGGAAAAATCCTGCCCGCTGCGTACCCGCGTCTACGCCAGCAAGGTGTGATACCCCGCAGCAGCCTCGGAGCTTTGCCTTCGGTCAAGCACAAATGAAAGGAAGGAGCGAGAAAACCTCTGTGCAGTCTTCCCTATTTCCGACTGAAATAGCGGCGCTCAGAGCCGCTCTGCAGGACAGCAGCAAGTAAAATCTCAGAAAACAAGGAAACGGGCAGAAAGTTGGAGAGAGAGAGCACTCAAAGCAGAAAAATTAAAACTGCAGGACTGGCTTTCAGGTTTCCACAGCTACAAAGGACAAAATGCCAGCTGGGTGAGAGAGCAGAACCCTTTCAACTGAAACTATTTAAAAAAGATCACCCAAAATGTTAAGACCTTGATTCTGCAAGTTACTTCCCAAGCGTGAGATTTGGATCCACCGAGTTGCTTGGTTAAACACCTGCTGTTATGAATTAGGCCTTAATTAATAAAGAGGTGTCCACACCATCTCTCCCCTTCTCACTAAGTGTCCTAAGCCAGGCTTGTCCGTGCCCTGGGAAAAACAAGACGCGACTTTAGTGGATCGGGGATATTGCATCACGTTTTACAAGGCTGGCCGCAGCAGCCTCTCTGCAAGGCAGAGCACAGCCAAAATCCTCCGTGTGCCTCCCAGCCCGAACCGAAAGGCTCCCTCTGCTTGCGGACACCTTCCCGAGCATCAGCCTTCGGCCCCACCACCCTCATCTTCACACCCACAAGGAGAGGAGTCAGGAATCCAGCTCCTCGGCGCTCGCTGCACCCAGGGCTGCCTCCAGCACCCTGCTGGATGCTGCTTTGTTCAAGTCTTGAACAAAGGTGGGTTTTGTCCATGTAATATAAGTGCCTTTAAATAAAAGGTTATCTGAACCCAACACCTCTGTCTGGAAGACGCCCAGTAAGCGAAGGATGGTTTGGGTCCGTGATTCAAGAAGCCCGCAAAGGAAAGAGTCTACGAAGCTTTCAAAATGTTAACCTCCGAGCAAAAGCCAAAAAGGAAAAGAATTCAGAAGAGTAATTTCTAAAAGGGTTTGTAAGAAGAGGGAAATAGATATTTTGAGTTATTAAGTAAAGAGATGCTATTTCTTTGGAGATTAGATAATTTAGAATCGTTAGCAAAGAACAGGATTTAGAAAACAGCAGAATTTTCTGTCTGCTTTGAATTGCCAGGGTTACATCCATTCGGCAGTGTTGTTGATGCTCACGTTGAAGCCATTCCAATTCGGTTAGAAGTCGAGTCACAAAATCCTGCTCTTTATAAACTGACACTTTCTCAGTCTTTATGTGCAGCAGATCACTTTCCCAGATCAGAGGCTGTTATTTTAGAAAAGGAGCTAGAAGTTTTTCTCTCCCATTTCTTGACGAAAAGTGTTGCTATCTAGGTTGAAAAGCCGGGGGGGGGGGTATGATTCGGTTTTAGTGCCAACTGTTATGGTGAGAAACTTGGGATTTTTACTATTACTGCAGAGGGCATACTCCTGGAATAGCTTGTGGGTTAAAAACCTGATTTACTTGGGTGGATCCTTCCAAAGCCTTGCTGCCCACCGAGGGCCGTGCACAGGCGAGACACAACCGGGATGAAAACACCCCCTCAGCGGTGTAGGGGTGGGAAAAGAACTGCGGGAGATAACTGTGGGAAAAGAACCTGGGAGCGGGCAATTGGCTTTAAATAAAACTCTCATATCAGAGAGCTGCTTTTTTCAAAACAAGCAAAGCAATGGGTTCACACGATAGCAGTCGCTCGGGGGGGTACTGCCACAAACGTGGCACCTGAGGGGGAAGGAATCGGTATTTTCCATGGTTTTATGCTGAAAATAGCGAATGTCTGCTTTTGCCGTCACTAAGTCTTCAGTAATGCAGGTGTAGGGCACGTCTAAACTGAAGGGACAGCCAAACAGCAGAAGCCCTGTAGAATTTCAGAATAACTAGGTCCAAGCAAAATGATCTGTTGGGAGTTCACCTCTTGATGTAATTCGGACTCAAACACAGAGCTTAGTCTAACTTTCTGGTAGAATGGCAGCGGCAGGTGAAGCAAGCTCTGTGGCTTTACAGGTTTTGAAGAGCAGATGATTCAAGAGCGATATGAATAAATAATGAAAGAAACTGAGATTATAAATTGTACTTCCTTGTTTGAAAGGACTTGTCTCCCGATTCGTGATTATAAATGCGTTACAAACTTCGGGTCATTTACAAAATAATAGAATGCTTTAAGATTACCCTTAGCTTTATGTAAATGTAATTTTAATATTCTGTCTTCATTAATTATCTAATCTTGGGAGCAAACAAACTACTGACACAATTCCGTAGCTATTTTGCCAGCAGGATTTCCTTTGAAGTCGGCGGCAGTTGTAGGAGGAAGCGGATGACAGGACTGAGCCTCGCCATCACTTTCAGCAGAGGAGAAACTTAAACAGCAGCTGAAAAGCCAGACTTTATATCAGTGCAGAGCTACTTCTGCCCTGCAAGATATTCATTAGTGCAAGAAAAGAGCCGGCATTTCATTCCCACCGCTCGGCCGTCGTGCTCCCGTTTTGCTCCCACCCCCACGCGGTTTGGCAGCCCCAGCGCAGACCCTGCAGCGTCCGGAGGGCCGGGTTCCTACCTGGAGTATGTCCGGATGGATGCATACGCTTCAGTTAAATCCGGCAGGCGGGTCTGGGCAAGACCGCGCTCTGCGGAGCCGCGTACCGCAGGCGAACGTCGCCCACGGCCCGGGACGCAAGACGGGGAAGCCTACGCAGGCTCCCGCTCGTAGCCCTGCTCGCCTTTCCGTTCCTATGTTAATACAGGCAAATTAGCCCTGGATGTTTTCTACTTTATTTGGAATTTTACCCAGCTATATGCATATAAATGCTTATATTAAAAAGAATTCATTAATAACTCATACTTAGTTTCTTCAGTACAAAAAGAGCAAAATCAGTACATCAGATAAGAAAGAGTCGAGTTCAAAATTACCATCTACAGCCCAATCAGCAGTAGGTCTGCTAATACTCCCCTTAGAGCTCATCAGCTGAGACAACAGATTTCAAAGTATGAATTCTGGCATTGCACAACCCCAGGGCTATTCATTACATTATACAGTTTCCCGTCTGTTTTATGAAAGGTAGAGATGTATATTACAGTAGTTTGCAGGCTATAATTTTCATTAATAATCTGATCCATGTCTTTAGATTATTTTAGTAATTACTTCACATAAAAAGACTACTGAGTATGATTACAAATATGTCTTTGTTTTGATTGTCTGCTTTTGTGGTGAATACCAGATGTCTGAATTTCTTGACTTTGTTTAACAATATAAATAATGTTCACTGAGGTTTCCAAATGCCTCGCTCTGACCCCAGGAGTATACAACTTAATAATACAACACTCTAATAAACTAATCTGCAAACTGTTCAAAGTTCAGAAATTAAACCTTATTTGCATACAAAAAAATACATCAAAAGAACATTAAAGGGCCAAATCCTGTTCTTTTGAAGACCTGCATGCACGACTTGCAAATTACTGCCGCTTTCCGCATGGCGAGAAGAGCGGGCAGGACCAGCGGCTCTGCCCTTCTCCTGGGGGGGCCGGGGGCTGTCCGGGGGGGGGGACCGGCTCTCCCCGGAGCTCCCCAGGACCAGGACTCCTCGCCGATGCCTGGACCGAGCCCCAGGTGCGTACGCCGCTTTGTCTTCCCCTTGTTCCACTTCTACATACCCAACACAAACTATTTGACCTGTCCTGCTTGGGAAAACGTGTGCGACTGCAGGAATAAAGTCACCTTATAAAAGGGCATTATATATATATATGTGTGTATATGTGTATATATATATATATACACACACACCGTGAGCGACCGGATGGCCGGCCAAGCGCTTCTCCACTCTGCACGCGGTTGGTACTACTGGGCAACTCAACCCCGGCCAGCCTACGTAGCCGAGGAGAGCGAGGAGCTACGGGCGGGTTGTCCTACCTCCCGGCCCACCTCCACCTCCGGGCTGCTCTTCTCCTCCCGAGGCGCTGGCCGGAGGAGACGGAGGGCGATGGACAGGCAGATGGATGCTCAGGCCCATCTCCTCCTGAGACGAGGCTGGTAGTACACGACAAGTAACTCATCGTTGCCACCACAGGAAGGAGCTCAAGCACCGCTCGTGGAGCATCGCTCTCCGTGCTCCACGCTACCTGGGCTCTCCTGTGCGTGTACAGCTCTATTTTCTCCATTCTGTTTTAATTCTTCTCCTGAGCACTGCCTCGCTGCAGTTCAAACACTGCCCATAGCTGAGGGTCCTCGAGGAAGCCGGCGGTTCCCGCTGAGCTCCGTCCTCTCCCGGCTCCAGCCGGGGGAAGCTACGGGGCCGCGTCTCGGGCCCACTGGGGAAGAACCTTGGTTTGTGCGAGTCTTGTTTCTGCTGGAAACCAGCCCTGCCTGATGCTGGCAAAGCTGCCTACAAGTATCTCGCTGTATCTCACTTCCACGAGCAGGCGATTTGCAATTCTGAAAAGAGTTCAAAGAAGACATTATGTTCTGTTTTATCTAGAGAGAAAGTGCAAAGTGTAACCTTTGCCGGGTGCTGTCAGCTGCAACAAAAGATAGGCTCCAATATCGATCAGCCCTTCATAAAACTAGCGAGCGCTCCCGACGTCGGCCTCTTCCAACATCGGGCGAGATGCCGCGCGGCCGGGTCCTCGGCAGGCAGCACCGGCACGCTCCTGGGTGGGAACCGCGCCTCTGCCACGGGAGAGGGAGCAGAGGACCCGCTGGAGAAGACACGGCAGCGCCGGTTTGATCTGCATGAGCTCCAACCCCCCCCCAGTTAGCAACAACCACTTGGCCATACCAGTAACTCAGCCGCCCACTCACCAGGGCAAATATTCCAAGGCAAAAAATCCCTGCGGAGTCTCTCGCCCGGCAGCCCCAGGGCTCCATGCGAATGGCCCCCTCGCTGCCCGGGACCCCCCGCCGGGTGCCAGGTGAGCTGACACTGCTTTTATCATCATTGCCCCCAAAACCACGATGCCCACCCAAACCCATTCCGGCACTGGTTCTGGCAGAAGAACCTTCTCAGAAGTGCAGGTGCCTCGGTGGAAAAGCGTAACAGCAAACCCTTCGGGTGGGTGAATTAACAATCTCTGGGTGCTACAAAGGTGTTTCCCCCCCCCCCCCGTCGCTCACGGTTTCCCATTTTGCCCTCTTTTGGGGGCCTAAATGCTGCAGAGAGGAGGAGGAGGATGGTTTGTGAAGGGTGGGCACCGACGGAGGGGCTCTGCTCCTCCCGGGCAGGGGAGCAGGCACCAGGGCCGAGGCAGCATCTCCGCTCCTCCGGACCCCCGAAATTCAGAGCTTTGGAGCAGAAGGGCGTGTGCCACCAGGAAAAGCACCCCAGAGGAGTGATGTGCTCCCGGTCCTGGATCCCAGGGAGACCGCACCGCCGCAGCCGTCCCGGTTACCCTTTCTTTTTTAAGAGCTGATGTTTCCGAACACAATAAACCAGTAAGCCAGCGAGGCGGCAGCAAATGCACATAAATTTGATGTCGGTGCATCATTAGCAGGAGTGAATAAATCCCAGGCCAGTGGTGCTGCACCCCTCCTGGATACGCAATTATGTGGGAGACGAGCACCTGAAGTAGAAAAACAACCAGAAAGTGGTCTGAGTTGATAATTTATGAATGGAGAGAGTGTTTTGTGGGGAAGCTCTCCTGCTTCCCCAGCAGCATAACCTCTGTCTTTCCTGGATTTTCTTTCCACCTGCGTTTCCTCAATTTGATGCTGGCTTCCTCAGCCAGACAGCGGCAGCCCGCTGATTACGAGTCGGGAATGACAGCGCACATCTATCCTTGCCAGGAATTAAGTCCGTAGAGTTTCAACATTTTTTCCAATGAGCTGCATATAAATATTCAGCAGAACATGCGAGGGAATAAAATCTGCAACATTCCCCACCTGGTGGGTCTGGTGGCAAAGGTGGAGCCGAGCATCGCTGCTCTCCTGCCCGGTAATGAAAGGGTTTCCAGCCGCTCGCACTAACTCCCAGCCAGTAGAGAGTACCGTCCTCTCACAACGTACGTAATACTTTTATATTCAGGTTGCATTCCTTCTCCGGAGCTGATAAGAAATAAATTTAGAAAATGTACATTATATACATCACCAGCTGGTTGGGATCGCTTGAAAGTACAAATACCTGGGCTAGGGCTTCAAGTCACCGTAACCTATGCAACTTATTCTATACAAACCTATCAAACCAAGAAATAAAAGTGCTGCGACCTACCGCAGGAACTGAGGTGCTCAAAACTAAAGGGTGACGCTGCGCGGAGCCGGGGGGACCGTGCCCGGCTCCGGCAGCCACGTCAGCATCGCCGTGTGTCACGACAGGCTCTGCCGCTGCAGCCCCGGGCTCTTCCCGGGCTCCCACCAGAGTAAATATCCATAGTTACACGTGCTCAAACCTACGTGCCGGTCTCCGCTGTGCTGGAAATCTGCGGCACTAATTGCTTGTGATTTTGGACTGCCTGGAAGTGCAAAGGGGTTTTCTTTAGTTTCGCTGCTTCCCCTGAAATTGAGAAAATAATTGGAGTTTAAGGGTAATGGTGCTTTCCTTTGCTCAAAAAAAGGATCCGTGTGCGAGCGGACGACGTCTACTAATTCGGCGAAGCAAAGGGCGAGGGGGTCGGTCGCGGTGGGTGGCTGCGGCACAAATACCCTTCGCTGGGTGCATGTGAGCACCCCAAAAGGCTTCCCCAGAACTAACCGTGATGAGTTCAGCCTTATGCCCTACTGCCAAATGTATTTCGGCGTCTTTTCTCAGGTATATGTCTAACAAAACCCACTAGCTACACCAAAAAAGGCTGCTCCGTCCCTGTGCTGTGTTCCAGTCACCTCTCCTGCTGTACTCGATGCAGTGAAGTGCAGAATGCATGCAACAAAAAAGGAATAAACGTAAGCGGAGAAATTGGTTTTATGTAAAAGTAAAATTTGAATAAAAGCATGTTCACAAAATACATAAGCAGATACTATGTAGTCTTTGGTAAGAAAACACCACCTGATTTGTTACAAAGAGAATTTTGGTTCCAGTACATCGCCAAAGGGGACAGACCTTTGTTTAGGAAACTGAAAAAGTACAAATGCAAAGCAAATTAAAAAAAAAAAAAAAATCAATTACTTAAACCAAGGTTTCTCACTTTTTGATTTAAATCACGATTAAAAGCAGTTACTTGACTCACTGATTTAAATCAATCCACATCATCTCTCTCAGATGATCTCAAGCAGTTAAATAAGAAAAGAGAATATCATCAATAACCCATCTGTGTCACAGATGAGAAAGCATCCCCGCGGGACTGCCTTTCCCCATTTTTCATGTGGTGGTCCCTAGATTTTCAAGGAGCGGCACAAGCCCAGAGGAAGCCACAAAAACGCAAGAGTTTGTACCTGCAAGGCTGCTACAGGAAAAAGAAGCGGCCAGGGCTCGCACAGCCAAGACGCATAAAAGACTGTATATTTCCACCCCCTAAATAGATTCTAAAGCATCCTTAAGCGGCACAGGTGTAATTACGTGTTTCACAAACATTTTTTTCTGCAGATATTGCCGCTGCTTTGGAAAAATTTTCACGTGAATAAGGGACAGGGATGGGGCAGATGCTCCTGAGGACAGCGAAAACCTGCAGGTCAGAAATCCCCCATCAGAGCGTCTCCCCCCTCAAATATTGGAGGCTCCATCAGCCGAGCTGTGCAAA
Organism: Elanus axillaris; assembly: GCA_026212715.1. Classification (NCBI taxonomy): domain Eukaryota; kingdom Metazoa; phylum Chordata; class Aves; order Accipitriformes; family Accipitridae; genus Elanus; species Elanus axillaris. The sequence goes on along the minus strand of JANZLQ010000100.1, from coordinate 41,256,080 downwards.
AGGGCAGCCGCCAGCACGCAGCAATGGTGAACGGGTTTCTTTAAGGAGACAATAAACGGGAGCAGGGGGAAAAAACTGCATCAGAGAGAGAAGGAAGAGCAGAAAAGCCAAGCGAGGGCAGACGGGTGCGCGGGGCTCGGTCGGTGCCGGAGCCACCGTCGCAGGGATGTTGGCCGTGTTTGGGCATATTCCCTTCAGGCTGTGGTTCCCAAGTTGTCTAATTGTCCTTGATGTATCTTTCCTCCCGCAGGAATGCCAACCAGACCTAGCAGCTCCAGATGTCTGAATATTATGCAGGAAGCTGGTAAACAAATTCCTCCTATTTTTCCTGCTAGCAATTAGAAACGCAAGAAGAACGCATCGCTTAACAGGCAAGGAATCCACCAAAGATACTTCACGTGCATTTATAGGGACTTAAGGATTCTGAAAGAGGTGATAAACACTGAATATCATAAGCCTTTTAGACTACACCTTGTTCCTACAAAATGAGGCTTTGTGAAAAAGTAAAAATAAGGAAAAAAAAAAAAGCGCAAGGGTTGAAATGGCGATAAAGTTGGGACAAACTTGTGATTACAGCTGCTTCCAGACTAACCCTCGAACTCGGGTGACAGAGCAGCTCTGCCACCTCCCCTCAAACAGCTGTTTCGAGTAGTTTCAACTTTTAAACCCAACTTTATTTTCAGAGTAGGTCCCTGCCTAGTTCCCATGCCTTCCCTCCCCATTAATTTCTTTGCATGCTTGAGCAATCCTGCCCTAGCAGGAGGGACGGCTTAGGTGGCTTCAGGAGTCTTTTCCAGTATTAATTGTTATGATTTTAGAGCCCCACGGGGCAAAGACTTTGAAAAGGAGAATTTGTTCCAAAGGTTGGGAGGAAAATGAAAAAGCTCCAGCTCCGCAGCCCATGCACAACACCTGCACGGAGGCAGTGCCGGGAAACCCGCGCTCTGGGTCTCTGTGCCAGGAAAGAGAATTAGAGCGTTCCAGCTCACGGAGCGAAGGTACAGCTCGCAGAAGGCACAAGCCACACATCCGCGTGCTGGTAGTTTACAAGTTGCAGAAGTTCGGGAGCAACCGAATAAATAACCCAAATCTCACAGGTGATCTGCAGAAGAACCTCCTCTAGCTTGGTATTTGCCATGAAAAAGAGTTTTATGCGGCCCAGCCCGGCTGCCCTGGAGTTATCAGTGCTGCACCGCTTTCTGGGAGAATTCATTCGTCTCCGTTTCAAACCAAAGAATGAGCTGAGATTTCTTTTCGATGCTCAAAAAAAATCCGTAGCATTTCCATAAATAAGTAGCTGTCCCAGAGCTGATTTGCAATCTTTTTAGGCTGGTTTTTGGTCTTATGAGGGACATGAGAGGTGTATGGCCCTGAAGTAGTGGGAAAACCTGGAATGAGACAGAGGCAGCTCCTCCTTTCCGCCTTCGGGGCGTTGGGCACATCGCACCCCAACACCCATCCGGTATCAGTGCACCTCTCTGAGCATCCCCCTCCGCAGCCACCGGCTCCCGGGTCGCTCGGCTCTTTCCCTGTTGCACCTCGTCCCATCCCGGTGCCTCAGCCCAGCCCTGGCTCCCAAAAACCCCCCGGCCCACACGACCCTTGCCGACCACCGCGGCCATCACCCCAGCTCACGGGCTGGCGATGTCGACCCGAAGTGAATCTGACATTTGTGCTAAATTACGTTGTGTTCTCCTTGCCACGCACCTCTCCAAAATGTCGTTGGGGTAACCGCGAAGAAATTCTCCTTCGGGATCCCGGCATCACCCTGCCCAAGCGCTGGGCAGCCACCGCTACTGCGGACCACATGCAAAACCCCAGGCAAGCAGGAACTGATGCTACAATTAACGCTTCAGCTGTTCCCACTATGGCTTTCCTGATCTCTTTGTGACAGTTTAGCAATATTCCACAAGTATCCCAGGCCGCGTTGTGGGAAGTTGAGGCTCTCGGCAGCAGTCCCCTAACGGCAGCGCGAAGGCCAGCACTGCATTTTGCAAGGAGTCTTTCCATCCTTTTTTTTTTTTTTTTTCCTTCTTTTTTTCCCTAAACAGACATGTTGCTCAGGACCTGGATTGCTCCGAGCGTTACTGACCGTCCGTGTTTCCCTTGGCCAGTGCCGCAAGCGGGCAGAAAGCGTTCGGTGCCACCGCTGCTTAGGGAAAAGGGTGCAGGAAACCTGACACGAGCTCCTCACATCTTTTTCAAGCCATCTCAAATGAAGGTTTAAAATAGCAGCAGTGACACCATGACTGTGTGGTTAGTGACCGCAGCAGCTTAACTAGCTGTCTCAAATCAAGACCCGAGAAGCCTGTGCATGAAGCTACTGTGCAAAAGCGCATCGACACCAAGCGGGGTTTGCAGGTGAGGCTCGCAACCAGCCGCGCATCCCCGCAGTCACCCAGAACGCCGGCGCCGCGAAGGATATTTAAAGACCCCTTTCAAATTCATTATTCTTAAGCAGAAATAAACCGCAAACTTGCAAAACAAGTGTGTCCATTTGCTATTTTCACCATCTCCTCCACCGTGCTCCATCTGGCTCAGGTGTGTGCTGACTATATACCTGTTGGAGGACTAAGATCATTCCTGCTTCTTACTGCGATGAAGGAATTAAATACAAAATCTTCTGTAGGAAGCAATTGTGAAGTGTGGAAGTTTCTAGTCAGGCAAATAAATTGGATTTAAGTATATTACAGTCATAATCTTTTTCTGCCTCTCTCCAGACAGCCTTTGTACATGGAGAAATGAGAATGTATTCTCAGACAAATCTTGACCTGAGGGAGAAGGCTGCGGGAATCTGGATTTTCAATAACATAAGACAATAAAGCTCAGACTTCTAACCTGCCGCAATATGGTAAAAGTATAAAGAGCTTAGCAACTAATAAAAGAAAAGGGTCTTCCAACTCATATTTGAAGATCTAGACCCCCAAAAGGACACTTCATAAAGATCATAATGGGTTAGTCAGTATCTAACAGATACCATGTACCTTGTTGACCAATTGTCTGACAGTTGTCTTCTGCAGGCCTGGATATTAATAAGCCTTGTGTTGATTTCCTTGGGGTATTTTGTCTTCGTAATTGTACATCTACTTGTTGTGACACTGCAGCTTGCTATATATTTATTTAATGCGATTCCTATAGCAAAAAAATGTATGTATGCTATTGTTTTCCTTAGATGATATGCATACACTGCAAATTTCATCTCCCTCTAAGGTATAGTGAATCAAAGCTGCTACAGTGTAAGGGAGAGCACACGGTCTTGGGGCAAAGAGGAAATCCAGATGTGTTTTCCCCTTAGGTGTGAATATGTCTTACTCCTTGCATTACACAGGGAATATAAAGGGATTCAATTATCACTGCATTTTTATTTCTAATAATAACAAAAACTTGTTCTAGAAGGTATTCCAGTTAAATAATGTTTTGACAGATAATGCTAGTGTAAAGTAGCTGTCACTCACGCAGCAAGATCAAGGGGAAACAGATGCATAAGAAAGATCACAGAGTGGCTTATGTAGTGAAAATGAAGCCTGTTAAAAACTCCTCTTGCTAACAAAACAAAGACTGTCTGCGGCTTGATCCTGCTCTCACCATTTTCTGTACAGCTGCAGAATAAAACGCAAATATTTAGAGATTGCATGTTATATATAAATTGCAGTTTTCCATAGATACTCAAATATAGGCATATTTAAAAGTACGCTGCATTTTCAGGGCTCCCTCAGTCATGGCAGACTTGGCCTAACCAGCCCTGAAAAGGTCAGGGCAGAGCACGGGAGGGCAGTTACGCGTCTCTGCCGGTGCCAGAGAAGGGACAAGCCCACGGGGAGAAGCAGTCCCAGTCCCAGGGAACTGCCCGACACCCCAGTGCTGTCTCCACAGCATTCCTCCGGAGCAGGTCATCTTCAACCAGAGACCTGAAAATGTTGAGTTCCTCGGTAAAATTTCAGCTGGGGAGGAAAAAAAAAAAAAAACAAAATAACAAACCCTCAACAGTCAAAGTCTCCAGAAGAAAGAAAGGAAGGACAGTACCTGATCCACCACCTCCAGGTTCCTCCAGTACCTTCCCCACCCCACGGGTTATGGGCAAAGATACAGTATTTGTAGCAGCAGAAGAGGCCAGGAGATCAGCGGGCTTTACTAGGAAGGTGCTGCAAGCTATGGGATAAGGCAAAGGAATAATCTAGTGGGATAGTCCCAACAACAACGGCTTCACGGCTGTGCAAGAGTCTCAAGATAAATGGGGAATGCTTCTTTTAAATGGATTATTAATACACAGTGGTCCAAAGCTCAAGTCATTGTCAGTGCTTGAGGTGTGTTCAATAAAATCGCATTTTTAACATCGGTGATATTAAGAAACTTTTTTTCCTTGAAGCATTCAGGGTTAGTGACAGAAGCAGAGAAGGCAGAAGGATGAGCTGCCCCAGGAACCACAGCACCTGCAGCACGTGGCACTGGTCACCTGCGAGCCCGTTATTCATCTGTCTTTTTTTAAACCCCCATAGAGATTTACAAGATAAGGCAAGTGTAACTGAAGTTAACGAGCATCTAATTTTATCCTTTGTTTTGCCTGGTAAACATTAAGTTAAAGTCATAGCTGAGAGCTGCAGCTACACTCAGGAAGGAAATAATAGGTTTTCTTTTACTACAGAGTGTACTGTATTTTAGTAAATTTGCAGTGGCTTTATGAGACTGTCCCTGAAAGGGTTTTTTTTATTCCCCCTCTTTACCTGAAGTTCTTTAAATAAATAAATTCCCATAAACTCATTTCTCTAAACAAGCAATAAATGGGTTTTAGTCATGTCCACCCCAAACTCGGTAAAAAAGTCCAAAATCCATATAGCGGTAATGCTGTGGCCATCTTTGATCCATGTGAAAGATCTCATGTACTCAAGACAACCTCAAATCAGAAGATAACAGCCACAGCAGCAACATTTACTATAGCAATAAAGTACATATGCAAAGTGCTCCTGAAGAATTTTTTAACTTTTACTCCAGGCCTCCCTTTTCAGGCAGCAGCAGCAAAAGTCTGGATTTTGCACTGAGATTTGTGTTACTTGCTGTCTTCCTGGCTTATGGGTATGCTTCTTGTCAGAGATGAAACTCAAAACGTTGGAGAACGGATTCCTCCCGTCTAACGTGGAAGTTACCACCGCAGCACCCGACCGCTGCCAGGACAAGCTCCCGGCCCATCCCCAGCTCCTGGGCAGGTTGTCGATCCCATTTCGGAGCCATTTATGGTTCAGCAAGACCCCGGGGTTGTGAATTTGCTCATTCTGTCACTGGAGTCGTGCATGTGGGGCTGCTCGTCCTCCACCCTGGGCGCGCAGCAGTGCCCGTGCATCCCACAGGGACCTTCCCGCACGTGTCCCACGAGACGGGGCAGAGTCCCGGGGCCGGACCCGCTCCCGCCGCGCACACAGTCTTACACCCGTCCTGCCTTGGAGATAGTCAGAGGATGTATTTTAGTATCTGTGTTGTGAGTAGATGCACCTTAATGTCTTATCAGCGTTCGCCAACGGAGGCTCTGCAGGTCTGTGCTCCCAAAAATGGATCCCGTGCTCCTTCCTGCCAGGGAGCCACTGCAGGAGACGTGGGACATTCCAAGAGCAGCCACCACTCCATGGGAAGCAGGGCTGCGCGCACACAAACTTTTGAGGAAAGCGATGACAAAGCCTGAGTTTCGGCACCACAAGTGTGCAGAATGTTGTTCATTCCCAATGCAAGAATTTCACCCGTGGAGGCCAGGATGTGACCGAACCTCATGGGACCGAGCTAGAGGGAATTTGGGGAAAATGCTAAATCTTGATCAGCTCAAGACTACCAGCAACTTTATCCAAAACATAAGTGGTTGAATTCGGTGTGCCGCAGTACCCCGGAGTACCCCAGGCTGACGCACAGGCATGGCCAAGGACGTGCCAACGCCCCGATGAACACCATATTTTCGGTAACGCTTTTCGGCAGGAGCGCTGGATCCTGCGTGCTGCTCATCGCGTCTTACTTTGTTTCATTCATCTACAAGTTCGACGTGTATACTTTCGAGCTGATACTTAACCTCGATGATCAAAACCAGTATTTGTTGGCTCTCCCTGGCCATAAGAAACCAGACCAAGATACCACAATGGAAAGCAAGCGGTCTGATCTCCTTTTCCTTCTGTATTTAATCACTAAAGGCACAGCCAGTAACCAAGGGCAAAGATTTGCGGTCCAGCAGCTAATAACACCCGGGCACTTGCTAGAGGAGAAAGAGTAAAACGGCCTAATGTGCTCTTGCCGTGTGGTAATTTTCCAGATAAATGGACAGTTGCTTCAGCAGTTCCACCGTTGAAGGTCAATGATCCATATAATACAGGCAATTACAGAAGTATTTCTGTTGCAGACTCTGTGACAAATTCTTAGTGCAAAACAACAGATAAACTGTGGCAAAGGTACCAAGATGCGGGTACTAGACTTGAAACCCTGCACCCCAACTCTTCGCTGGTATTTGCTGGAGCAACCAACTCTCCCTCCCTTCGGCTTATCTGACCAAGTGTCCATGCCCATTGTACTGTCCCTATTCCCTCTTATTTTGACATTTCTTAGTCCTTTTTCCAGTAGTGAGCCTAAACTGCCAACTCATCGCTTACACACAGTCCACTGTTTTCCTGCCTTCTAGTTCAAAGTTAAGCACCTGGCTATTTTATAAAGATTCTCCAGGGCTGGAGAAAAGAAAAAATCAAAGAAGGGAAAACTCCTCAGCAATTTGAAAACTTGGACTCCCGGTGGATACACAAACATAACCATTTCTAATTGCATTTCAAAGAAAAGGCAGAAAGCATTCTCGGGGCGTATGTACTGCTGATACACTTACAAACACTACACACAGAGCTAGCTTAAATCCTGGCTTACATGCTAACAGTTTATTCAGTGGAAAGATGATTCCGAGCAATACATGGATTGAAATAAATAATTGTTTTGTGTAATGAAGTGTGCATGAGGAAATAACTACTTGTACCATGGCACAGATTGTTTTAGCGTTACTTGCATCCTCAAAAAGCGCAGACACTTGCTGCGCAGTATTACAACCTGCCAAGAGAAATCAATACCAAAACCTCTGAAAATATTTAAGAACATGCCAGAGTCACTCCCCAGCAACACCAACATTTCCAGCTCTGAGCTTATAAAAGCAAAGAGGTTCTTGCAGTTTCAGCACCTGCTTATAAAACGTCTACATGCAACAACAAAATGTAAAATATACAGGTGCCCTCAGCCATCCAAGTGCTGTAGAAGTTTAACGATAAACACATAAGACCCTGAAAGACTTTTGTGATTTCTGATGGGAATACATTAAACCTGTAGTAGTGCTTCCCTTGTGAATTGTACTTCTGTTTCAGTTTCAGTTTACTGCTGCTTTTACCCATCATGTAAGAGACAGACTGCCATTTCATTCCACCAAAATGAACAGGAAACATCAGTAAAGAGCAGCCTTAATGGTGGAGGAATTCACCAGGGACGGACTTTGGAGTTGTTCAAGAACCTATTTCAAAATTTAAGCAGATTTTGCTAAAAAGGAAAGAGAGAAGAAAGGCAGAGACTTGAAATGCTAGGATTTAACCTTCATGTAGGAAATGAAAAAACGCATTCAGTGCTACCTGAGGCAGGAGCCGTCCCTCCCTTGCCCGCGAGCAGGAGCACGAGCCCCGTTTGCAGAAGCCAGGACGCGGAGGCGAGCACCATCGCTTATGCAAATAAGTGATTTTGTACGAGATTAATTAGTAGAGGATCGATGCTTTTGCATACCTCGCGAGGACAGTGGCTGGTTTACGAAACGCGTATCAATAATCCACAGCCACATAAGAGCCGGCCGCGTCAGAGCTCAGCAGATATTGCAGAATTAGCACCAACTTGTGTTTCTCGAGGAGATCTGCAGGAATGGGGACGGGGCAGCCCAGGGGCTCAGCCCCCCCCCGTCGGTCCTGCCCTCGGGTCCCTCCTGCCCACCAGCACCGCATGTAAGCGTGCAGGAAAGAGCTCTCTACTACAACACCCCGTTAAGGAAGGAGCGAGTTACGTATCTGCCTTCTGAGGAGCATCCTTGTGTCGGGCTCCTGAGGCACTTCTGCGACACACAGTTAAACGTGTGATGCCTAATCCAGCAAAAAAAAGGAAGCTGGTTATTTGGCAAGGCTGTCATTAGGAGAGTCTGTTTTGAATAGAATTAATGCCAATGTTTGTAACATTTAAAAAGAAAAAATAAATAAATCGATGCTCTATCGTTGCTTGCAGAGCAGCTCCCATGAGGAAGTCCCCTGTGTTTGCTTCGAACTTTTCTGGAAGATACATCCCAGCCAATGACGTGGAAACGGATAAATATATTCCTTTTAACATGAGCTGAGGTTACCAACAGGAACTAAATACACTGCTTCTCCCTGTCCTGGGCAGCAGCTCATCGGACACAGTGATACTCCTGCTGTGTACACAAAACCTACTCCTTCCCTAAACCATCCCCCAACCCTGTTTTCCCTTGTAAAAATTATGTAATTGCACGCTATTTCAGAAAATTGCATAAAAGTTGACTCTATTATGATTAATTGTCCCCACGGCTTCTTGTAAAATTTTCAAAGTTCCAGCTGGTCACACAGGGTTTAGTTTACAAAAATGTTGCACATTATTAGATTTTCTGATAAAGCGTGCTCTTTTGTGATTCAGAAAACCACTTCTCCTCCAGACAACTGGCATCCTCTTTGTTATTCACCCCAGAGATACACCAGCCAAAATGGAGTGCACTCAGACAAAAAAAAAAGGTATTCCCAATCAGACATGCAGATTAAGCATTACTTATGCAGTGTAAACAAAACATTACCAAAGTTTCAGGGCAAGCTCTCTGCACGACGACGCATGCGGGCTGAAAGCGCGCACCGACGCTGTGGTCGGGCTTTGCTGCCCTTGCTATCAGCCAGAGCGTGCCCGGTGCAATCCCAGGGAAGGTCCTGGCTCTGAATCCTGCTCCAGTCATTTTGTCACTTGGCACATTTAAATTCCGACAAGCGCTGACTGAGGAAGGGAGAGCAGAGAGGATGCAGCACTACCCACACCACCACCCTTCTCTCCTCCGTACAGCCCAACCCTCAAGCCACCACCTTCCATCTCCCCTCCGGCACACCTCCATACAACCCAACACCAGGGAGGGCGGAGAAGAGACACCCTCCAAGAAACACCGCAACCAGAGACCTTTTCTACCTGTGCCACACCATTGTAGCAGCATGGAAGGGCAAGTGCCGCAGCGGCTGATACGACAGCCAAGAGAAGAAGCAGTAGCGAGGAAGACCGGGCCAACGGGAGCACCGCAGGGCTGTTCTCATCCCCGTTCTGCCAAAGGTAAGGGCCAGGCTGAAAATGTCTGGAAAGGCAGGGCGCGAGTCAGAAGGAAACTTTACCGAGAACGACGAGGAAGAAAGCAAACACTTAAAAGTGTGTTTCAGGAACAGAAGCTGGTTCTGTTGGCCTACCAATATTGCCGTTCTTCCGATTTCTCCATCGCCACCGGGTGTACGTGTCCCTCAACGCCAACCTGGGACACAGAAGCAGAACTCCAAGCCCAGAAATGAAGCCCTAACACAAGCACCTAAAGTTTTCTGAAGGAATGACTCCACGTGCGGACAAGGATGATCCAACTGAGAGAGTCCTCATGTCAGAACCACGCTGGGGAAGGTCCCACACCGGCAGCTGGACAGGAGCTGGAGGGAAGGGCAATTCCTACGCTAGTAACTGGTCAGAAGAGCCACGGGTGCAGGGGTATGGCACATGCCGATGGAGTCCCAGGCAGACCTGCCTATGCCAACCTACCAAGCTGTGGAGCTAAAAGCAGTAATTATTTCACAATGTCAGAGCAACTGGCTGATAAAAGTCGTAGTAAATGTTAAGTTATGCACACAGGGGGGAAAGACAGTCCTAACTTTATAATATAACCGTGGTTCCTAACCTATTGCCATTTACCCCCCCCAAAAAAATCATTGTCATTCTACAAAGAATTCAGCTTAGTAGCAAACGGAGCATTGAGGATTACAAGGAAAGAAGTTGAAATGAAAACAGAAAACAGCAATTGTGTACATCCAGGGTGCACCCGCCCGTTGAGCACCACCTGCAACTCCAGTTCCCTCCAGTCTCAAAGTCAATATAAAAAAGCCAGGAAAAAAAAACCCAATCCGTTAAAACCAAAAAAGCTCTCATGGTTAGAGGAATTCAGCAAGCTCAGGGGATGTTTCTTCAGGATAAAGAGCATCACAAGCATGAACAATGCAGGGGAGAGTCATCCATGGGGGGCTAGCACCCTCAGAAACTTCCCAACTTATCCCTGCCGACACCTTGGGTCTCCTACAAGTACCAGGATACTTATCCACAGCAACAGAACAGTTTAGGGTAAAAAAACCGACATGTGAGCCACTATTTCCATCTGGCAAGAGATGACTGTCAAGGGCACGAGCATCGGTGCCGGCGTCTAAACTTCATACCGGTCTAAGCTTTGTGCTGGTGTTTAAACTTCCAGAACCACAGTTGTTCCTGGGGATGCTAATAAATAATCCAAGTCTCCTCATCTCCTGCTGCCCATTTTTGCCTCACTTTGTATTATGCAAAACAGAAAAATATTATCATCCTTATAAGCATCCTTCTTGAAAGGCATGCATTTCAAATATCATAAAGAAGTATTGTCATAATGAGGTTAATGACAATAGGGTTTCCAATATCAAAGAGCCAACATGCAGCTGCTTTATAGTATGGAGTGATATAGCACAGCGCTCCATAATGAGAGTAGAGAGTTTTTGGGTTACGCATTTTAATGAGTTTGTAATAAGCAAACTACTACGGAAGCGGTAATTTGCATTTCACAGCACTATTTAGATAGAATACTTTGTTAACACTCACTACATTGAAGCAGGAAAATTAGCCCAACTTCATAAGGATTTAGAGTCTGAACATGCACAGGCCATTGCGCAGAAGATTATATGCTTTTAGAGCCGAAAGAAAAGTATTCAGTAATGCGCATGGGGATAGAAAACCGAGGAGAGGATTGCAATACCTGGGCCTTTTTTGACCTATAGAATAAGTAGAAATAACCACCGTGTGTTTTGTTACGTATGCCTCATTTTATGCCTCAGTTTGCACCTTGCAGTAGCGAAGCACATCAATGCTTCTGCTGAAAGAAAGATCTTCGATACTGAGCTCAAACTAATTCTGCAATAGCTGCGTATCAGTGTGAAGGCTTGTTTTCTGCCCTAAACCTGGCAGCCACCATCGACGCTGCTCAGCTCTGCTGCCTCAAACACTCGACTCGTTCCCCATCTCTTGCAGCATGAATCCAGCCTGGAAGTTAAAAAACGTCCGAGGTACATGGTGTGCATTTAGCACCACGCACCCCGTGCTCCGTGGAGCACCGCGTTGCACTCATTACGGCTCATTCGATAAAGAGATGTACCTTAAGAACAACGCATTCATCTATTAATGTTCCTTATGGGAGACATAATCAGCTTCATTAGAAGTCATTATTATGGTAAAACCCTGGAAAAAAACATCATGTACAAGGCAGCAGCATGATCAATTAAAAACCTAGAATATGTGACTAATATTGACAGATGTTTACAGGAATCGCCGTGGGAGGTCAGGAGCTCCAGCGGGGCGGCAGCTCCCCCCAACGCAGCCCACCCCCGGACCCACAGCTTTCCCGGGGACCCGCCACGGAGCCAGACGCAGCAAAGAGAAGCAAGCAAGACAAAACAGGGGTGCAACCACCAGCCTACCTCAAGCCAGCGAACGCGCCCCCAGACCCCCCAGGAGACTGCGCTGCGCCCGGGGCAGCCCCCACCCGGGCACCCTGGCTCCCACCGCTCCAGGCTGCAGAGTTCTCCCAGCCAACTGTGCAGAAAATATTGTCCGAAGCCAGAAAATGTTAACGTTAAGTTGAAAGCTACTAAACTGTCTGAACTGACAATCATCATTTTGTCATGGAGGGGAGGGGGTTTGCTTACTCGGAAAGCTCCTATCGCTAACTGACAGTGTTTTTCACTGTCCTACCAGCCCCAATTTCTTATGACGGAGCACAAAATGGGAGGATTAGAGGGGATGCATCTTTCCCAGGTCACCAAACTTCTGCCAGTAAAGCGGCGATAGCCAAGAGAGCGAGAACAGCAATGGGGAAAGCCCCCTCCTCGTAAGGGCCCTGCACAGCCCCAGGGCAGGGTACAGCTCAAGCCGAGGCCAACAGCCCCTTGCAGGATGCCTTTGGGTCGATGCCTTTACCATTTGGAGCAGTTTACAGGCAACACTCCATGTCAAACGCGAGGCCAGGCTCTGGCAGCACCGTCGCCTTTCCCGAGGCTGAGCATCCTTGCCCATAAGGCCCAGGAAATTACAGCTTGTGCTTGGCGAGATGTTATTTTTAAGCCTTAACAAACAAGGGCTTGATCTTCTTAAACAGTTTGGATCCTCTCCGCCATACACATTCACAGCTCAACAGCTGACTCGGTTTTGGGTACGTATCTGGCACAGTAAAACAAGAGTTGGGCTCAGGCAGGAATTCAGGCTGTGGTAGCCACTAAAAGCTTTTTCCATGGCATATATCAGCGTAAAAGTTGAGTTATTCAGCAGGACTAATACATCAGTTGCTGTGAGGTCAATAGCATTGATTTCAGCGGGACCAGGGTTTCACTCGGTTGCAAACAGTTGCTCCAGTGAGAGCCGGGTAACTGGGAGCACTGCAGGAGCCAGCAGCTCCCGGGAAAGGCTTTCCCACGAGGAAGCCAACGGTGCCAAGACTACAGGGACCAGGGAGAAGGTACTGACATGCCGCTCGTCTTTAAGCATAGCCTGTCTTTGACAAGCTAACATCTAGGAAAAAAGGCACAGGAACCACGGAGACCTCCTCAGTGCCCAGAAGTTTAACAAACACCTACAGCTGGAGGAAGGGGCTGTTAAAATGCATTGGCTTGCAGCAGCTGCTACTTGATAATCTATTACTTAAGCAGAAAGAAGGAAAACAAAGTACACAGTAACATGTAGTCTTCTGAAGGAAGAGAGCGAAAGGGAAGCAGAGTCCGACGAGCAGCTCCAGGACCGAGGGGCAGCTGCAGGATCAGACCCTCCTCCCCTGCCGCTGCACTGAGACCCGGCTCTGCTTCCTACCTGCAAATCTTAATTTCAGCATAACGACCCTGCACCCACACCAACGCTCTCAAGCGTGCAACGCAAGCCCACCACGCCGTGCCCGGGTCCTGCGGCCGCTGCTCCCACCCCGAGCAGCTCTCGGCCTCCTACTCAGCAGCAGAAGGCTCCAGTTGTCATTAAGGCTTCACAGAGCCGTTAGCTACATGATCAAATAAAGAGATGCGGTAATTTACAGCAGTAAGCTATAATCTCTTTTAAATAAAGAATTATTGCTTCCTCCTTCAGCAAGGACTTCAGGGCGCTGGGCTGGTTCCTCCTCGAAGCACTGCAATATCTCACTTGGGACTAAGCAAAAACATGTAAAAAGCAGAGAGTACGTTCAAGAAAATGCTCAGGGAGGGGCTGGTGCACCTGGGCACATTGTGCCGATGCTCACCGCAGAGCACGGTTTCCTCCTCGGCCTTAAAACTCTTCCTGTAAATCACCTCGCAACCCGGTGGGATCTTTGCTCTTGCAAAACATCCACCGGGTTCAGCAAGCCCTAGTGCGGCTGGGGAAGGCCGACTCTCCCAATCACTGGGAAAATAGTAATAAAAGTCAGAAAACGGGGAATGCCAGCCACAGTAACGTGGTGAGAAGCTCCTGAGGGCAAGCTGGACACGTAACCTTTACAGCTTTGTCTCCAGCCTACTTCGCGTGGGTATTATCTGTCACCGCCGCATTTTGCACAGGGCCAGTGGCGAGCGCGAGGCAGCCGTGCCCGGCAGATCTGAGGGAGCGCTCACTAAGCCCACTGTCCGGGCAGGCTTAAAAATAGTCCGAGAGAACAACTGGTCCCTTCCCCGCCGGGGCGGGGGAGAGCCGTGCGAGAGCAAGGATTTTCTCCTGGTCAGCTAGAAGAGCCATGACTCTCCCGCGGGCGCTGGACATCCAACATCCCGGCTGTACGGCGTTTGAAAAGGATGGAAACAAGGCGAACGCTTGCTGGGGCGACCCTTGATGCCAGGACAAGCTACGGCCTCTGTCCCCAGCAGTGCTTCCCCCCCCCCGGGGACCGGTAGCTCAATTAAAGAAGTTTAAAACATTTCTCCGAAGAGTTTGAGAGATGAGGCCCCACGAACCACCTTACAAAAAAATAACCAGTAGATGGCAGGCCTGCAAAGCCTGATAAGATCACGCAAGTTCATTTTGCTTCAGTAAGAAGCGACAGAATGATATTTAAAGACAAATGTTTTTATACTTTAACTACCCTAACAGGATCTATTAGTACATCTGTAGAGATATTTTAAAGAGTTATGGCTACAGGATTACAATTAGTGCACCAAACAACCCAGATCAGGAAGATCCATCCAAGTCAAAGCTGTTTTTCAAAACCAAATAAAGTAGAGCATCTAATAAAGTGCGGATAATTTCTCTACAGCAATATCCAGCTCATTTTAAGCATCAGCCAAGTCAATTTATGACTATTGCCATCAACACGTTTGTTAGATGGTGAAGACATAGTAGAGGCAAAAGCATGTACCAGTGGCTGCTTCCAGCCCCCACAGAAAGTAAATACCCTATTCCTTCCTCTCATTTTTATTTCCAAGATGATAAACCCTGCATCTTGCCCAAATCGGTCGCATACCATCTTCACAGTTAAGTGCCATGTGGTATGGATCCCACCATAATGCTCACCATACAAAATACCATTTTTAACCATATTGGGGATTCTAAAATACCAGGTTACACGAGGAATAATCAGAGCTACTCACTCTTGTGGAGCAAACCCAGTGCTGAGCAGCAACGGGTGATGCTCCTGTCCATAAGGGAGCGGGCAGGGAGGAACATGGCCCATATCAGCAGTGGCCTGAGGACACGTATGGACACTTCTCTCCAGGATTTCTCTTGAATATTTCAGGACATGTCTTCCTTCCACAGGCAGCTTTGCTGAGCCTGCTTTTACATTTGCCCAGTTTTAGGAGCTCTATGGAAATCTTATTTTGAATCGAATGGCATTTATAACGCTACTTTCAAGTCAATACAGCTGATTTTTGTAGCCACTTATTTTACTCTACTACTGCCAACTTCTGAGTCAAAGCAACTCCTTTCCTCTGTTTCCCAGCACACCCAAAGGCTCTGCAGGAGGGGTTCGCTCAGGAGAGCTTGGCCAGGGCTGGCGGTGGAGGCTGTGACACCAGTCATGTCCCAGGCTGCTGTCAGTCGCAGTGGCTCGGGGTATCTGCCCTCCGGAGGGCTGCCAGAAGAGACCCATAATGGGTAGTTTGGTTTTCTTACAATGCCCAGAAAAGATATTTCTTGACTTTGGCCTCATCACCGTGAAATTACAGCCCTAAGATTACATCTCTGAGGCATTCCAGCTGTAACGAGCAGATACCAATCTGCATTTGTGGACACAGACTAGAACAGAACCGTTAAGAGTGCTGCGATTAGATGGTCAGCTCCAAAGCCCTTGAGATGTTCTCCCCATAGCACAGCTCCAGGCACAGGCTCTTACAAGCAAGCCTCGTTAAGAAACTTTTGTCTCCCCCCTTTTTTGCACTGAAGAGGAAAAAAAGTAGCAGCAGTCTGCTTTCCGATTTCCCTCCTCCGCTTGCCTTTTTTGCGGGCATTAGTCCACGTTTAACCTCTAGATTCGGGCAACCTAAGTTTCTGCAGTGGCACAGACGGGTTTTTAACCCTTTCCTGCAAGGCCCCATGCTGGAGGGCTGGCTGGGGACAGCAGGTCCGCTCCGCAGCACAGGCACTAGCCTGAACCCGCCACCCAGAGACCCTCGCTTGACTTTCTAGCGACCCCCTCCCAGCTTTGTGTCACCCTCAGAAGAGTAACTTAGAGACAGTTACCCAAGACACGGTAGATTATTGTAGGCGTATGGGCTATTTTCCTCGGAGTAGACAACGTAAGCTTACACACGGTCTGACTGTCCAATATTAACGCCGGACAAGAGACTTCTCATGCTCCGATACTCGCTCTCAGGCACTCACGTCAAGCCGTCCACCTCACCCGCTGCAAGAGCCTGCAGGTGCTCTGCACGGTGCAGTGCCCATCGCTCCCAGAAGGAGGGTCCCCCAACCTCTGAGCACCCAGAGGTTCACGCTTCCCCTCGCAAGGGAATGGCCGAGCTCCCAGCAGCTTCAGGGAGGGCATTTCAGCACAAGGCTGGCACATTAAAGCCTTCCTGCCAAATTACCGCCCCTCCAAACAAATCCAAAAATCGGAGTCCCTGCACGCACGCAGTAACCCAAAGCTTAGAGATTATCACGCTTCTAAACTATCCAAGGTTGACGCTCCAATGCTTTCTCAGTTTACTTACCACAAGGAACGCAACGGACGCCCATTCATCCCACCAGGACAGGATCACCACGCGCACAGAAGCCTCTCTACCCACGCGTGTCCTCCCGCGTGCTAAGGCAGAAACCCCCACCAGGACCAGCCCTTGACCAGAGCACTCCCAAAGGGTCCCAGGGAGCTGGGAGCCACAAATAAATCCTTGCTGGGATTATCGCTCCCACCTGAGCAAACCCTTCCCTTCCCGATGAAGGGATCAGCAGCACCTGGCACAGCATGTGCAGCCCCAGCTGCCTCTGCCCGGCCTCACCGGGCAGTGAAAGAAACCAAAGTCCAATTATTTCTTACCCGATCTACCCCTCCGCACCTGAGTGTCTGAATTTTGGGGGCTGCAGAGCTGGGGACTACGCACGATGCTTCAGGGCAGTGCTCAGACCGGCCACGCACCACAGGAGTTCTCCCAATCTACAGACCAAAGCCTCATCCGGTGACAAAGGAGGAATTACTTGCCCAGCTCGCTTCTAAAAATCCCAAATAAAGGACTGTTCTGCGTACACAAAACACCCACACTGGAAACGCGGTGGTGCCGGTGCAGGCGATCCGCAGGCACGCAGCGGTGGCATCGTGCCCGGGGCTGGTGGAGCACACGCGGCCAAGCCCGCACAGCTCCTCCGAAACACACCCGGCACACCACGGTCACCCACCGTTACAGGCACGTTCGCTTCCATGTGGGAAATCCCAGAGAGAAATACGGCAGTGCAATTCTGGATGGAACCGCTGGAGCCACCACGTCGTGTCACCCACGATCCCAGGCAACCACATAATTGATGTCTCGTTTAAAAGGTTCATAGAATCATAGAGTCGTTTAGGTTGGAAAAGACCTTCAAGATCATC
>JANZLQ010000100.1:41197358-41199377 GCA_026212715.1 Elanus axillaris | reverse complement strand
CACAGAAATATTAAAGGATGGATGAAGGAGGAGCTCTGAGCAGGACGGCAGGCGGTGCTGGGGTGGTCTGTCCCCGCAAGCCGGCCGGGTTGACCGTCCCCGGCTGATGAGGAAGAGGGGGCTTGTGGACACCCACGGTGTGGGGTCCTACACGCGCGTGCGTACGATCAGTCCGGCGTCCGGTTATCACGCGCACCTTCACAAACAGGCCACTGGCCGAGCAATAACACAATTTTATTTTACATTAACCTAACTCTCAGAGGCATCGTTTGGTGTCTCCTCTGGTGGAGGTTGCTGAATGTTGTTGGTCAAGCCGGCCCGGGCTGCGGCCGAAAGCCTGCTCTGAGAGGAGCTGTGCGCTTAGGAAGGTGTGGGGAGGCCACCAGAAGACCCCAAGAGACCTACGTGTCCCACCAGCCCTCCCCTCGCCCTCCTGTGCCACCGAGCTGCCGCTCGCCGGCCGGCCCCTCGGGAGATGCACGTCCCGGCGGCGAACGTTGGATTTCCTCCTCGCCCAACAGCCCGCGTAGCCCCGAAGTGCTTCTCAACAGCTCTGACGAAGGAGCGCGAGCCTAGCCTTGCTGTGGCTCTCCGTACTGGATTAGGCCCAAAGTCAGTAAAACTAAAATTACAAACATAAAATAACTACTTACTGGCACAGCATGCATGTTTTCACACATTCCCTCCTATTCCGCGAGCTTTTCTGAAGACAGTAATGTAACAGAATATGCTTGAGCATATGGTAGAATTAACAATTGATCCGGCTTGTGAAGGTAATATAAAATTTTATTTTGTGTGCTAGCATGTCTATGTGGGTCATTCAATGTATGCGTGTTTATCGAAACGAAGTGCAGCCGTTTGGGGTTTTTTTCAATAGAATTTACACTAAGTAATATTTATGCCCAACTAGCGTTCAGATACACCCATTTATGTACCATTTAAACTTCAGAATATTTTTGACTTACGAAACGGGGAACGGTGATCTCCTCCTCGTCGTCTTTCCGCCACAGCTCTTTGCACGTTGAGCCATGACGCACATTGGTTCGACCTTGTGTTTTTCATTGCATTTTTCTGTGATTTCAGGAGAGGTTCTAATCAGAAAAATAACTCTGCCCTGATCTGCCCTGTTGTGATGAACTAGCCTACTGATTACCTATGATTCCTGCAGTATAATTTTCAGATTACTTGGCCCTCCTGGGTTCTGACTGTGGAAAGATGCTTCTGTTTTGGCATGACATCATTTGAGCTTCCAAAGAATATCAGCCTTAATTAACTGCAGGTATAAATTCTGTGTGTTCTTCTCCTTAATATGTATACCTGCGTATTCCTCCAGATGACAGCATGATGTACACAAAAATGTAGATAACCCAGTTCATACTGAAGAACGACAACACAGGCGAAACAGAAACAGATTAATAAACGTAACAGCAAGCCATGGTGTCTGTTAATTGCTGCAGTAATAGCAGCCTTGGAGAAGCACTGCTTTTTAGTAAGGGGCTGAAATTTTTTTCCTGGCAGAAACTATCACTTCCAGAACAAAATGTTTTCCGAAAAAAAAAAGAAAAAAAAAAAAAGCCTGGAATAATTTCTACCAGGAAGTAGTTAGCAAAGTAGATGTGTTTGTCCAAAATAAAACTGCTATTTAATAAATAAAAAGAGCAGCTGGACTGACGTTTGCTGCATAACAGCAAGCAGTGTCACTTTTAACTTATGTTAAATACTCTAGCAGAGTTTTTCCTGCCTTCATGTATTTCTACTGGCTGAGTAAGAAGGGTTTGAATCCTCAACAGTGTATTTTAACCACTTTTGCCATTCAACTTCTTTCAGATTAAAAAATACCACATTTAAAAATAATACACTGGATTGATTTTCATCTAATTGTTGTAGACCTTACAGAAATATGCAAGTTGGCAACTACTCCACGAGTCCTTTGTTGTTTCAGAGTTTAGCAGTTAAGAACAACACAAATACATTTTGTTTGTAGTGGGTCACAGGTTCAAAGAGACTTTGAGAAAATAG
>JANZLQ010000100.1:41182358-41194858 GCA_026212715.1 Elanus axillaris | reverse complement strand
ACAGCCTGTGCTTCTGTGTCCCCCGTCCCGGCAGGATGAGCGGGAGGTGACCTGGTGGTGGTCAGCAGAGAAGACACCGGGGCGGGAGCTGAGAAAGGGCCGTGACGCTCCTGTGTAGTGTTTTCTGAAGCAAGTGATGGAAGCATGGAAATATCCGATTACTATTATTCTAAGCCTAAGTATCCTGCAATTAGAAATCTCGGGCTTCAGTCCAGTCCTCAAATCGTGTTTTGTTACATTTCATAGTTCTATGTAGCATAAGAAATGACGTTGTAATGGTACAATAACTGCAGTAGTGCTGGAGGGGAAAAAAAGTGATTTTACTGATGTCTGTCCAGGCCTGCTCCTCTTAGTCCTGGGGCCAAAGGTTATCTCTATTTATTTATTCCTTACTTTTGTTTTCTTGTGCTTCTTACTGTTGCTTCCATTCATTTTGTTCAACTGTACTCCCTCTTTCCTTCCCCTCCTTTCTTAAAAATTTGAATGCACTTTAAAAAAAGCTGTTACAAAGAGCTGCCAGCTCCTTCTCCTGCTCCCCATACGGCCCCGTCTGACCTTGTCTTAGCCCATACTCCCTCCTTCTCCATTTCTTTTTTTTCCCCAGCATACCTGTGCTTCAGTATTTTCCCATCCATTCTCTTCCTTCACTCTTGATTCTGTCGTCTTTGTTCCACTCCTAACATTTTAGCAGTCTTTTGACTTCTACCACCATGGTCATCTGACTTCTTTTCAGTTCTGTCCTGGTCAGTCGTAGGCTTCTTTTAGCGATCTTTTCCTTCTTTAGCCTTTGGCATTTTGTCTTCTGTGCTGTGCTGACTCTTCTCCTTTGTCTTCCTCCCTGTTCATAAAGCTTCGTTTGGGTTTGGTCCCGTCTCCTCCTTTTTGTATGTGGTCTCCTTCACCCAGAGAGCTACAACTGTCGACTTGGGAGGTGACTTACAGGTCTATCACTCATCTTCTGACTTGGTTTTCTCTGCAGACCTATACCTCAATCTCTCCATTGAATGCCTCTTTCAGAAGGTTTGCGCTAGACTTGAACTAAATGTGAGCAAAAGCTAACAGCAGCTTCAACACTTTCGGACGATGTTGTTGATGCCGTAGCCGGTCTCCGTCACTTGTGTCACAGTGGCAGAGCTGTCTTGGAATACATCACTTCCAAGCCACAGACAAAACCTTCTTCCATAACACCATCTTTATATATATTTCTTTTTTCTTTCATTAAAGGAAAGAGTTCTTATCCTGGGACTCAGGCAATCGCCCTTCTTTACCCTTCTCATCATTTTCCTCTTCTGCCTCAAAAGGCAGTGGGAACGTTCACTCCCCTTTTGTTCTGACCACAGGAGCCGCCACAGGCTCTGCCTTACCCCTTGCGTTAAATACAAATGGCTTGCCTTGTATTCACGGCCTTTGCAACTTACTCATCATATTTATTCTTACAAAGTGTTTGCCTTACCTTTTTCTTTGGCACGTCAGCTGTACCAGTGATGCCAACGGGCATCATCAGCTAGCGTACATTTTAAGGGCAGACCCTTGAGGTCTTCCTCACGTACGAGACATGAAACCCCCTTGTCCTGGATGTAAACTCTAAAAACATGAATTTGTCTCTCCTTGTTCATATCACTATGTTTATAGCAAGATGCAGATCAATGCCAAAAGGAGAATCCGGCAGGAAAGAATACTGGCTTCCTCATTATTCCTATGGTGTGCAAAAGTATAATTTGATCTGGAAGCAGTGGTTGTGGATACGTATTCTAGAGCATGTGTTTCTGTGTCTGGCATCCGGAAAAACAGAAAATGGGAGGAGTGTTGGCCCATGGACCCACAGGAAGGGGAGGTCTTGCAGAGCTGCTTCGGAAAGGGAGGGGAAGAACTGGAGCTCTGCTGCGCTTTCTGCTTGCTCTCTCCTGTCTGCCTCCCTCCTCCTCTTCCACCTCCGTCAGCTGCTCGTGTTGCTCCTTGACTCGCCATCTGAATTATATTTTTGAACATTTTGTGTCAGGGTCGGTCTTCACTGGGGGATCTTTTCAGAACTGACACTGTGAAACCCTTATCCTTACTGAGCCTTCTGGTTTTGCGATAAATACATTGCTGTTGACGAACAAAGGTGTCATTCCATAGTCCTACAAATGGATCCCAGCGTCTCTATCGACCTCAGCCCTTTTCTGTCTTCCGCCGTCACCCCTGGAACGCACCAGCCCCGCTGCCCCTCACGCGGCCGCAGCCCCATGCCCACGGTCCGGCTCCTGGAAGCAGCCTGGAAACGTGCTCTGCTGTCCAGGAGGGAGACGGAAGAGCCGGCAGCTGCTCCGGTGAGAGCAGGCGGGTGCTGGCAGGGTCCCTTCGGAGCAGCTCCCGCTTGCACGTTTTTCTGGGGGTTTGTGCCGCTCAATTTTAGGTGTCTTAAGCGGCGCGTCTCCCTCCTGCGACGGCTTCACCGCCCAGACGCTCACTGTCCCAGTATCTTTCTCTGCTTTTATTCCTTTCTTCTCTTCTCCTTTCATCCTTCTGTTGTAACACCTATTTTCCCCACCGTGTAGCCACTGCTTCTTTATTTTCTTTTAGGTATTTATTACAGACACCTTCTCGTTTGTCACTGAGCCAAGTAAACACCTGTTTGGCTGTTTTAATCCTTCATCAAGAATCAACTGCTTCACCTTGTGCTAATTTCCTACCGTCGTCACACTTCTTCCTTACTTCCAAAATAGCTACTGGCTGCACATTCAGTTTACTAAATAATGCATATGGCATGCATACCCATACTAGCCACTCTGTATACATTACCTTTTAATAGCTGCTTATACACATCTTTCTTACTATCTCTACAATTCTTCTCCTGCAAAAAGTAGAACTTCCTTATTTTTAAGGGTGCATTTGACCTTCTCAGAAAGAATTTCAGGCATTAATGAGCACCGATACAGCCTACCTCCCACCCAAAATACAAGTTTTGGCAGACGAAACATAAAATAGAAATTAAAAAATAAACTGCTTGATGCACCGCGGACCACAGTTGAGTTCCTTATTTGCTTTTTGGATTTGTGCTGCTGGTGGTGTGCTGGTGACTGGCCACTGAAGGCTGTAACTGGGGCAGATCCCCAGTGTAGCATCAGTTCTAGTTATTTCTGAATTGTCATTAATCTTTTTTCCTCATTTACTAATGGGCCTAGTTTCTCTCTTGTCTTTTTCTTTTTAGCATATAAACAATTACACGAAAAGAACATTATTAAGGTTGCAAAGGCAAATATTCAAAAGGAAAGCAAACAAACAAAAATATAATAAAAGTAACCCCTGCGAGCTTTGGTTGGACTCCCGCATATGCGTTAGGATATTGGGTTTAGTTCCATAATCAGAAACAGGATTCCCCCCCACATGATCCCTACCTCATTCAGCACTATTCAGTATTTTTTTCCTTCATTGTTCAGTGTGTGGTCCTCTTATGCCTTAGTTATTGAATGCTATTCAAGTCTCGCCTCAAAAAAAACCCCATCAAAATTTCTCCCCGAGCCATCTCACAGGGCTCATCACCGTTGTGTAGGGCTGCAACAGACATTTACTTCTACAATGTCCTTGTCACATGAAGTATTCCTGCTTTCGAAATGGGAACTTGAAGCACAGAGAAATTAAGAATTAAGTAGCTAAGTGTATCTGTAAGTGCTGCGCAGGAGAAGTCTAAGATCTGAGTTTTCATAGCCTGTGTAGCATGTGTGTACATTTAGGTACATCTGTACATGCATTACGTACAATGTACATACCTGTACACAAACGTACATAAACGTGCGTCCCGTACCTCCAAAACCCACTGCTATCATTGACTTCGGCTGTAGCGATATGCACAAATCCTAGTCTGGGGTTGCAAGTCAGGCACCGAAAAATGAGTCATGCGGAATTAATCACCACCTATAAAAATTGCGGTGTAAGTAGACCTGGCTAGAATTATCGGCTGAGGGAGGGTTACGGTGGCATACAGAGGGTAGCTAATTACCAGAGCCATCTTTCTTTCAACCTCCTGACTTACTTCTCCTTTTCACAATTTTTAACATTATCAACAAGGTTTGAGAGGGGGGTGATTAAGAAAAAAAATCTTCGATTAATCATTCATTCATTTCAAATATATGAAGAATGCTCTTGTAAGGAAAGTTGTTTTAGCTACGTAATCGCAAGATATCTAACAGTGGATGGTAAGGGTGTAAAATAAGGTCCTTCATGGAACTTTCCACATTCTTAAGAAAAAACCTAGATATGATTTTCCTACGCCCATGGGACATCCATGGCTTTGAAACACTCAAATCAACTGCAGAGACCTTATCACACTGAGCTGTGGACTGCAACTAAAGAAAAGGATCCCTAGAATTTACCAGGTATTTATTTGTTCACAGGAGGGAAGTGATAAGGCTGGGGAACCTTGCATCCTATCTAAAATGCGGAGTGGGAGAGCCTAGTGGGAGCACATTCCTCTGCTCTTACTCCCAGAGAAACTCTCGCAGCTAATTAATTAGTTTCCCCCTAGTTGAGGGCCTGTTGAAGAAAAAAACTGCTCTGACACCTTGTTGTTTTGTCGGAGTAGTCAGGAGGAACAGGAAGGACTACACAACAGGTAGGCATCCTTTAAGGAAGGATCAGCACTGGAAAATAGTTGTTTTCACAAAGTTGGAAAGGAAGATGGAGAGAAACTGAGCCTGGGCTTGGGGTAATGGACAAAAAGTAGCAGAAGGAAGGGAGCTGAGAAGAAGGAAAGGGGAGAGGCAGCAAAGTTATACTGAGTCAGAGGACCAACCACTGCCCGCAGATACAAATGGAAGGAGAACAAGAAATGATGAATAGGAGTGGTTCCCATCAAAAGGGTCCTGGGCTACCTGTTCTCCCATGCCGCTGAGTACCCTCTTCCAAATAGAAGGTGACACCGATGTCACGTTGCCAGCAGTCAGCTAGGAAAATCAAAAAAGAGCTACAGAGGGTCTCAAATGCTGGGAGGTAACCAGGAAACCATGAATTCTAAAAAAGGCAGGGAAAAAATAAATGCAAGGAAGTTGCTGAAGTTATTAAAAGATAAGATTTATAGGCAAGTTCATTTCAGCTGGTTGGCTACCCAATCAACTACTGCTGCTAATTGGATTAGTTGCCAAAATAAGCTAAGAATAGAACCTTCTCTTTTCTTATTGTTAATGCTTTCCAGGGAAAAAGTCCTTGCGGACAAAAATTAGATCTTTATTTCTAGCAACATAAAATTATCCTCTATAAAAATGAAGAACCTTAACACTTAGTTGTACCTCTTCTGCTGCAGATCTTACAGTGGTTAAAAGTCTTCTGCAATTACAGTGTGCTGTGAGATGGAACATTCTTGTTCTTCTCCGAATCAAGCGGTTTGTGGCAGATGCCTACTATTGTTCCTCTTTATTTTGTCATTCTTTCTTGTCCTTTCTCGAAGAATTTCATTGCTACATTTTCCACAGCTGACTTACAGCTTTCTGGCAACATAAATGCTTCTGACATAATGGAACAACCCTAGAGAAAGCCTTAGGTAATTTCAGAGTGTCCCTTAATATGGAGAACCCTGAGCATCCCCTATCAAGTTTTTTTTTCCTAAAGCCAGCACAACCGTTTCCAAAACAACTCTCTGAGAAGGAAATCGGTTCCTCTTTCATTGCTGTACAAAAGCGCACCCAAATAATAACCTGCAAATAAGTTACGTGTATAACACAGGCTCTGTGTCGTATTCTTCTGCCCTGTGAAAACAACAGGTCCATTGAAATGATCCGTATCCTGATTTCTGGTTGGTTTTTTTTTTACTTTGTAGTATTATTTTATTCTTTTTATTAATACATCATCTCAAACCACAGTGAATGTGTAGCCCACTCTTTCTTGTAGCCGGCGTGATATGAACTTTTATGTAAGATACCCAGCGCAGCCCTCAGTTTCCAGCTTAAGCAGGCTGTTCCTTGGGAAGAAGATCTGTTCTTCAGCTCTTATTAACTCACATCTCTAAAGGCATGACCAATTAATCTAGGCTCTGTCTTTAGGTTTTAGCTTTAGAATTTTATTTCAACAAAGAAAAAAACTCTCTAACTTAGAAGCGGAGATGTTCTGAAGTCCTTTCTAAAACTTCATCGCAGCTGAGGGAGAGAGGATGAGACTAAAGCGTTTGATGAAGGTGTAGGTGATGCTCCCCAAAGGGCAGAAAACGTTGCCTTTGGCTGTTGAGAAGGAAGGGGCAGAGTGATACGGCCTTGACTTCAGAGAGGGAAGTCTTGCAGCCGGCTTGGGCACCCAACCGCCCAGCGACCGAGTTCGCTGCAAGCGTGGCCCGACCTGCTGCGGGAAGGGACGGCAGGGCCAGCTCCCTGCTCTGTGCGGTGGCTGCCGTGCTCGCCAGCGAAGCTAGATTTGCTGAAAAAAAAATTTGCTGAAAAATTTGCTGCTAGAAAGCCTTTCAGCAAATTATTTCAAATGAGACGAAGTTGATTCTCGCTTTTTTGCTCTCCGTCCTTTAATTAAACTCCCTGGATAGGTTCTTGCTCCTGAAAGCGAGGCACGCGCTGAAGTATCACACAAAACAACAGCCTGTTACTATCTGTGGAGACGATGGCTTGAAAACGGCGATAGTGTGTAGAAATGTGAAATATACTCGCTTCACAGTCTTGCATAAAGGACGAAATCGGCCTATCTGTTGTGGTGTAGAAACCCTCTTCCATTAACAATGATTTCTGCTTTTGTTAGCGAATGGTGGTAATGCTGAGCTCTATGCAAAAAGAAAAATGCATACAGCTGATGCACGCGTTTCATACATTTTCCATCTGTTTTTGGTAAAGGAAAGCATATTTTCTAGACACAGAGAGTGGGGAACCTACTTCAAAGGGTAAACAAGTTAGAACAAAACATCCTTCCGAAGAAGCCTCCTTTAAAATTAGGCCAAGACTTAATTCTAGTTAATAAAGACATCATATCTGAAGGATTAGTTCGGACCTCTTCTTAAGTCTAGTGTGAGAAAAACCCCATCAAAACGCTATCGATGCAGAAAGGAGCATAGCACTGCCTGCCTGAGTGTGCAGCCGTCCTGAATCCGTAGCGCTGAGAAGCAGCAACCATCCCATCCATCTCAATGGAAAGAGAGCTCTGAAAAAGCTAAAGTTGCAAATTACATCTCATGCCTGTCATCAAACCATTATCAGCTTCTTCACTGCTGAGTCGTGCAGATATCCAGAGACATTTATCTGTCCCAGAAATCCTGCCTCAGATTAGGTGCCAACGTTTCCACCTGTTACTTACTCATCTGTTGAACTTACTCATCTGTTAAACCGGGTCTTATGAATACATCTGAGTATTTTTAATTTGAAATTCTCATCATTGCAGCACGCGAACGTTTAGGGACAATGTAAAATTTCATATCGAACTAATCAAGAGGGAAAAATACCATAAAGATAATTTATTTATTTTTATTCGTTTGAATAAAAGTATTTGAATTCCTTTAACATACTTGAAGTTGTCCCAGAATCTCAGAGGCACTCCAGTTACCCCAGAGAGCGTGGAGACCTTACTGTAAAATACTGAGAGTCTTGACTGTACCTGATAGACAAAGATTGCTCTTCAGGCCGAACCCAAAATGTCAAAGAGGAAAGACAGTTGATTGTTTGCAGGTGCAGACTGAATTAGTTATCCAACACGGATCTCATCAGATAAAATATCCAGCTAGCCATTTGATATACGTCTGGATATTAAACAGTTGCCTAGTGTGGGGAGCAGCCGTCAAATACTCGTCCAGTTGTATCCACCATTGGGCCGGGACGTGTGGGCACTGGCTGGGGGTTGTTGATAAAGGAGACCACTCTGCAAATGCTCACAGACGACCCCAAAGACTACGAAACCCAGCTGAGACACATTTGCGGCTAAATACGATCCAGCTGTGTGGAACAGTGCTTATTATCAGAAAAGTTTGGGGAGATACCCAGAATGTCATGCAGTTCTACTAATATTAGCTTTAGCAACTCACAATTATAATGACTAATTGGAGCCATCACTCATTGCTATTGAGTTCCCAGGTGAAAACTATGGACCAGAACCCCCATTAGCATAAATTAGCATTGGAAAGTCAATTAAGTTACACTGATTTTACACAAGTTTTACTGCCTTTCGTAAAGCTGAGAGAAAAAAAGACCCATTTCTGACTTCAATTATCCGTATTTTTTTTCCCCTTCTAAAGCAAAATTTTGTTGCGTTTCTTAACAGGTCTCCATAAACGTACACATCTTTAACTAGAATGTGGCACTGTGATTTTGCTAAGCAGAGCAGGCTTGCTTATCTATTTTCTTGAACACAGCCTGTGCCTTCCAAGGTGATTTCCGTGAGCTGGATTGTTGCTGCTTTCCTCAGCGTAGGACTCAAAGCGGATAAAAGTGTTTTGTGTGAAACATCCCTGCTGGGGAACTTGCTCCCATTCCCATCACATGGGCGGAGAAGGTTTTTTTTTTTTCCTCTCTTCTGTGTGTGTATGCAAAGGGGAGAAAAGGGTAAAAATATGCAAGGTGAATACTTGCACTGATGTAAGGAAAAAAGAACACGATCATTTGCATTATATTTATAAATTAGTGTGTGAGTACCTAAATATATATAGGTTTAAAGCAACAATTTTTTTCAGTAACATAAATCTTAATGGAGATCTGGCAGAAGGGTACAGAAAAAAATCTGCAGGTTGGCAGTATAAACTTCAAGCAGACGACTCTAAATGTTTTACCCTCACTTGAAGTTATCAGAAACGTTCAAGAGAGTGTTCCTGGAAAGAGGCATGTGCAAAACACCAGTAGTTTATCAGCCCTCTCATTCAACAGAACTGTGTAACTGAATAAGGTCAGACGAACTATATGACGGTGAAAATAAAAATTAATGGAAGCCTAACAAATTCAATAGCTTTGAGAATTTTTGAGCCATACAGTGCATAGGTACTGGTTTGTATTTTCTTTTAAAAATTATTAAAAAAAAAAATCGCAGTGGTAAAATACTCAGGGTTTGGGCTTTTTTTGTCAAAGGTTTCCTTCCATCTGCAGAGATAGGGCAGTGTCAGGCTGGCCCCGAGCCACGTTAGGGACTGAACGAGAGAAGAAGCCCGAGGTCCGCTGAATAGAGTGCAAGTGTATCCGACATAATGAGAAACTCCCCATAGCGTCATTTTTCATTTCCAGTGGCACCAGCATATCTGCCCCGGTCCACCAGGAAACGCTCATGCCAATTTTCAGGCAGAAGGCATGACCTGAATTTTTGTTTCACATCGGAAACCTGTTTTTATAGTTCAGGTATTCCCCCCCATATTTCAGCTGTAACGAAGGGGTTCCAGACGGGTTTCCATCGCGCTGGGACCAGGGCTGCCGTTTGGTCGCAGTCTTTATTCTTTGCGGCGTTCCCACGGGAGGTCCCGCCCTGGGATCCCACCTGTGGCCGTGTCCGGAGGAATCCTCCTGCGTGGCCCTGGGTAGCTGCTCTGGGCCGGAGATGCCTCCTCAGAAGCAAATTCCTTTCCTGTATCTTCACCCGCACCTCCACGCCTTCCTTCTTTACCACCCGGCGCCTCTAACCACGACATCTACCCTGAGATGGATCCTTCTTGCCGCGGCACATCTCCTGCATCCCAGCAGCTCGCCCGCTGCCCTGCGCCCGACACAAGCGGTCCTGGCCGGCGCCTGGAACCGGCTCTCCCTCCGCACCTCGCTCTTTCCAAACCCACGCGTTACTGTCCCCGTCCCTCGGATTACAGCAATCCGGGCTCAAACGCGAACACCACGATGCGGCCATCCGTGGTCGCACACACAGATTAGGGGCCGCGTTATTATGTTCAGTCATTCTAGCTGCTCTCCTGCTTCATCTAAGCATCCTGCGAAACCGCCTTTGCTTGCAGGAGGAAATTTTTTTGGACAGATTTTGTATCATCTCCACCAGTGTGAGCTAGGTAACAGATGACTGCAGTAAAATATTCTGGATTAAAATATTTTTGTAGGCCTGGCCTCTCTCGGCTGTCGTCTCCGTGTCGTCGTCCCTTTGGATGACGCTCCTCCTTCTGTGGAGCGCCCATGTCCTCTGGGTATCTGCACTCAACAGACTGGGCTGATAGCGAGTATCACGTGGGGAGAAATCTTTCTAATCAGGTCTTCATACTTGTTCCCTCTTGTTTTATTTCAACTTAGATACTATTTTAGTTATTGCTGCTAAGAGTTTTGGAGATGCAGTGAGTATGGGAGGGAGCCTGTAAATACAGTGGCATCGCGTAGCTCCTCATAACCGAGGAACTGGCATGTATTGCCCTGTTGAAAACAGCGTCCCGAACTGCAGCCCGCGGGAAGATAGATGTCTTTGCTAAGACAAATTTCCCAATACAATTCAGCCAGGATTATTTTATGACGGAAGAAGACTTCCGTGGGTAAAGCCGTCAAGAACAGACTCATCTCTTGCTCTTCTCCTGGCTGCGAGAGGACGAACCGAGACCTGTTAACTGGCTTTGGCATGCAAACCCCTTCGGACGAAGAGTTACGGGAAATCTGAGGACGGCCCTGGCACTGCTTGGCAGCTACGATAAGTGATTTATCAAGCGGTTACTTGCTAATGTCCGTCAGCGTACCAGGCGAGCCGAGCGGGTCTCAGCAGGTAGCAAGCAGGGAGAGGGTTCCGGCACGAGGATCGCGCAGCCCCTCCACGCTGCTGCCTGCCCGTCTCCCTGTCGAAGCCAGAGACCTCGGAGGGTGTCGGGCAGCATTCCCGGGAGCGGAGGGGACCTCCGCCTGCCCGCCGGGCAGCCCAGCACCTCCCGGGGCTGAGGGCAGGACGTCGCGCACCCGGAGCCCGAAATACCGCGCGCCTCGACGCGATGGCGCGGTTGGGTGCGAGATGAGCCGGGAGACGTTTCAGAGCGTAAGCATTAAAAAAAAAAAAAAAAAAAAAGGGGGGGGGGAAAAAAAAATAAAAATGGCCCAAATAGAGCCCATAGATGGTAATGACAATGTTTTGTTATCTTTATGTTGTTTTCTTTGCATGCTTGTTAAAAAGTGGAGTCAGAGTGTCTGAGACGGAGCCCTAACAAGTTCCTTCTAATCAGCCCCGGAATGCTTCTGTCAGGCACAAGAAAAATGCTCAGCTTGAACAAAGCTGCATTTTTCCCCCAAGAAACACATTTGTTTAAAGATTGGCCTGTCAATTTGTGAATCAACATTTCGGCTTTTTGCTCAGACATCATGCTTTTGCTTTTTTTCCCCCAAGAAGGGGAAATAATACAAAGCTGCTATTTGTTGTTTGAAGGAAGTAAACTTCATCAGGTCGACTTAGATGTGTGCTTCAAATGTCACTCAGTACAGCTTTCTTGTAATGAAACGCTGCATACAGATTTCTTCCTTTAGGCTCAAGGGGATTAGACCCAGTAAAAGAAAAATTCAGTCTTCCTTGCTGTGGTGCATCAGAGTGAGAAGTTTAAAATCCACAATTTATTCAAATATTGATATTTCTACTTGTCAGAAGAGAGGTGCCTTGAAATTTCCACTGAGCACTGTTGTCAGAAGAATTGCAAGAAATGTGTCAGATAATTCATAAACGGAGTTCACTACTGTGAAATCAGTTGGGAACAGCAAAAAAAATATATTCTTGTCGATGTAGAATAGGGGCAATATAACAGAAAATAGCACTCACTTTTCCATCATGTCAAGCAAATGCTCAATTTGGGCCAGGTATTTTTTTAAACAGCTTGCTGCTTCTGGAGAAGCCCACAATGCATGAAAAATGTGTTGAGTTGTGCTTTGTAGACAAGAGATCTGTTTGTTGGTTTTCCCCTCCCAGCCGGTTCCCATCCCACCCAGCCCACCGCTGCTTGCGGGGAGGGCCTGGTTCTGCATGTGGTTTGCATTAAAGCCTTAAAAAGCTGTGAACGACTGGGGTAATGATGTAAAGCGCTAGTGTAAATTCCAAACTGTTGATAGCAGCGAGGGAAGCTGAAGAAATTTTCTGAGCATTTTTTAACCCCCACCATGTGTTGAAGTCATCTGGCCCTTCCCTTTGAGGCTGGAGGAGCGGGGTGCGCTGGGCTGCTCGGCACACTCGCAGTTCCTTCTGTTTTGGAAACAAGAGGACTGCTACTAGCACAATGCTGTCGATGCTTTGATTTTTACTAGATTTCAGCTATGAAAATGAGTGACGTCAGGAGCAGGCGATCCTGCGCGTTAGCGCAGCTGCTTTGTGGCAGGGCTGTGCAGAAGAAGGGCTTGTTCCGAGCCGCGGCGCTGACAAGCCTGTATGCAGATAACGAACAGCGGAAGAGCAGAAACTGGGGCAATAGAAAAATATGACTATGAAAACACGTCTCTTGTTGCCGTACGATCGCATAGTTCACGGGGCTGCTGACAAGAGGCATTCTGGTGCAGCTCGCAACCCATCTGGGTGGTGGTGATACGAAACACAGCAAATATGATAAGGCTGCGTGGTAGTGGGCTCACAGGGTTGCCCGAAGCATCCTTGTGAGCGCAGGTTTTGTAATGGGCAAC
>JANZLQ010000100.1:41174858-41177358 GCA_026212715.1 Elanus axillaris | reverse complement strand
TGTGGGAGACAAACATGTTGCAATTTCACAATCTTGTTCTTAATATTATTGAAAGAGAGCTGTTCTTGGCAGTAATAAATTTAACACAAAAATCAAATACAAAACAAATTTATTCTTCCAGAGCTGATACCCCAGTCATTTCTTTCTTGTCTTGCATTAAGCTTTAAAATCAACTGTCACTCCCTATCGATTGCATCTGAATTGTTATCTATATTTCTCAAAAGTACTCTTGACAGTTAATACAGTGTAAATTATAATCTGGGGAAATGCTGCTTGTATTTGGCAGCAAATTGCTTAGATTCTGACTAAAGCTGCTTTTATTTTCCATCCTTTTCTTGAGGCCATCTATTCTAGTAAGGATCATTCAGTCCAAATTATTTTAAATTTACACTCAGCTACTATGTAAATCATATTGTGGAAATCAGTGTAGGAATCAATCCTGAATTCTGCACAACCGCTGAGTGTAGAGGTATTAAATTAATAAAGAAATGGCACTACAAAGCACAGGAGCAGGGATAGTTCGGGTTCTGCTTTGCATTGCAGCTCGTTTTCAAACCAGGTGAAGCATCTACAGGTTCCTTTTGTGCAAGTGCAGAATTTTAAAAAGGCAGAAACCAGCCAGGCTCCCACATGGTCCCGGCCAAAAAGCCAGCGATGATGGTTTTGGTGGAGGAAGTAGGGCTGAAGAAGAGAAGTGGTCGGAGCCTGTAACTGCAGTCCAGCACAGGCTCCCGAGAAAGGAGGCCAGTAATTAAAAAATGACATCATTCGAATTTAACTGTTCTTTAGGAAGAAAATAAGTATGCAATGAGAACTAGAGGAAGATTAGTCAGATCTCCTGGCTCAATAAAGCTCAGCAGGACTGCCATCTCCCCTTTCTGAAGACTGTCCCAAGCCCTCCTCCAGCGATTCTCTTTCCAGCATCACCAGGACGAACACATAGTTCTGGCTCTCTGATTTCGGATCGATTTGTGTCATGGATTAGCATTCATTCTGCAATAAGACAAGGAACAACCGATTCAAAAAATACAGAGGAAATGAAATAGCGCGATGGTTTGGTGTGGACAGCACCTTGGTAAGCCAACTTCAGTGAAAGAGCTTGCGTAGCGGTCAGCATCTTTAGAGGCCAAGCTTTGTGTCGATGCTGGGTGTGTAAAAGAATGTATTCTTCAAGGTGTTTCAGTATATACAAATAAAGCGCCAATGTCAAAGTGATAGTAAGCGACTCCTCTTGAAGTAGAGCTTCCCATTGCACTCCCTATGGAGACCTGCTTTAAGGCAGCGGGTACCCTAAGCTTTGCTTCATGACTCTCAATGACAGTGTGAGCAGCACATACAGCAATACTTGTAATTATTTGCTCTTTTAATTATTTGCCCGACTGCAATGCATGTGGTCAGGATATAAGGAGCTGTACGGACAAAAAGCTCCCAGTAGCTCTGTGGATGGATGGACAGACTAACGTTTACGTCTTTCACCTGCAGAAAGTAGGCTTCTAAATAATTCTCACAAGGCAGTGTCACAAATACCACTGATTGTCCAAAAATAAACAACCAAGCCTCAAACCAAAACCCAAACTGCGGTAAAGGCGCCGTACCTGATGGCAAACGATAACTGTTCATTAGTGCCGAGTATCTCCTTTTATTAAAGATTATGAGTCAGCAAAGTCAGTACTTGTATTTTGAAGTCCTTCATTTAAATTTCTCAACTTTTTACTTAACATCAAAAAGACTCTGTTCTTGAAGAGGATAGGCATAGTCAAAGGTGGAGAGGACTAAATAAGTCAAGCTAAATATCCTCTGAAACTGTAGCTCTACCAATAGGATTAGCATCAAATAACAAAACTAGGTGGTTTATACTCTGGATAATTCATAGTGGGAGAAAAGCCAATAATGAATTTAAATGCTAGAACGTGACTTTTTTCTTGCGATTGTTCCTAACTCGCAGGTACTGGGCTGTAGGGCTCGAGGGCAGGGCACTGCCTTCTCTTCAGAGCTTTCCTGCTGACAGCCAGGCAACGTACCTCCTCCCCTGCTTTCCCACCACCAGCAGCGCGGAGCACAGGATCATGGTGCAAGGAGTCAGAGGCAATAAGAGCAAGAAACACAATAGGCTGCGCAAGAAGAAAAATGTTTTTCTAACTCTGAGCTCACATGTTATGGACATATTATGCTGCTTTCTGCAACTGAAATCCAAATTTCTCGAGACTTAATTTTCTTCTGCTTTTAGCAGGTAGTTGCGGAAACCACTGACGCTGCTAGTCTTGTATGGCTAAATTATGTGTTCAGAGTTAACCGGAGTATAGATTTAGTCTTGCTGCTGTTGCACAGAGTCCATTGTAAGATAATTTGTCCCACTCAATTAGACTAAGTTGTCATGTGAGAAGTGCTGAGCTACCACAGCCCGGCGGCCGGCGGCACCAAAGTTAGTTTGCTCAGAGCGAGCACCCAGGCAAGCACACAACCCAACGGCGGGCTAAGAGTCCAAGAGCCTTAATTTACC
>JANZLQ010000100.1:41170142-41174758 GCA_026212715.1 Elanus axillaris | reverse complement strand
GGGTGGGGGGGGCTTCTGAAGCTCTCTTTCTTCTGACGCGTCATAGAGAAGCCTGGATGGTTCTGGGTAACAACATTTCTGTCTTCCAATTTTAAGAGCAGGAAATTACGCAGAGAAACACGTTAAAGAACGCTGAGGTGGAAAGTCAAACACTGACCGTTTCATTTTTGGCAGCATTAAAGTTGTCTGTTGTAACCTGAGTTTCATCCCCCTTACGAACACAAGATCTGATAAGGTCTTTAACTGCATGATGACTTCTCGCATTTGCGACCCTTTCTGCGGTTGGTGCCCACTATGCCTATTTTTCAAGGTGTGAATCAGGATTGTGTAGTGAAGAAGTCTTACCTGTACCACCTTCTGTTCAGTCGTCGCTGAAGTTGGGTAATATTTTAGTGTCTGAGGCAGAGGAAGGAAGGTATCGGTCCTCCAGCTGGGTCCTGCTGACCCAACGGATTTTGTCGCGTATACAGTTTCTATGTCTGTTTCTGTCACATATTTTCTGTGTCATCTTGGATGAGTCATGGCCAGTTTTTCAGCGTTGCAGCATCCTTCTCCGTCTAGTTCAGTGGTTAACAGCCACTCGGAGTTTTAATTGTAGGCGTGCTGAGTGCTCGCCCTGCATCTGCTGTCGGCAGGACCTGGTGTGTGGACTATGCTATGAAAAACACTTTTGATCGTGCAGGCTAGCTGGGAGGTGGGACGGAGGAAAACCTTGGAAAATACGAAGTATAACCTAAATAAGACTTTAAGGATATTCAGGTGGAGCGTAGCAGATCACGCACTGGTAAGCCAAGGTGTTGATGGCAGAGCGCAGACCTCCCGCAGCTTGTGCTGGTCCAGGTGGAGCCAGCCCAGAGCTGTCGACGCCGGGGCGGTGGTCAGTCGGCTCCACCGTCTTAAATCCCACCCGGGGGGGTCACAGTGGCACCCAGCCCAGCAGAGCCGTTCTCAGTCCCTCTGTGCTTCACCCCGACTGAAAACCAGTAATACGGCGGTGACTTCACCTGCTAGAAGGGCAGCGCTGTTAATTTTGAAATGCTTAAATGTGATGGGGAAAATGTCTATAAGGAGGTTGATAAGACATTGACTTAATAAATGACAAGGTTAGGAAGATGTGCCCTGTGGAAGTATGGTGCTACATATTTTTCAGGGAATATAAAAACGTGTGAGGTAATGTTAATCATCATGCTCCATCCTGGGCACTGAGTAGGACAGCTATTCTACATAGGAAAAAGTGATAAAACATAATCATATAATTTCATACTTATAAATCAATACTATGTGAAGATCGTGCAAGCATTTGTTAACTGTGGGTAGTTGACAGTGAGCAGTTCTTTAATGTAAAGGCTTTAATTTGCAGATATATGTTATTGAAAGCAGTAATGAAAAACTTGTATTTATTTTGGGACATTTACAAATTGATGTGCTATTCCGTTTCGAATGAGACTACAAATCAATGATTTTATCCTCTAACCACTATAATCATAATTTGCCAGTTGTTTAGTTGGAAGGAGTATTTAAATTAAAAAAAAAAAAAAGATCGTAATCATTATACCAACAACAAGACTGATTAATTAATTAGTCCTCACTGAGATATTTAGATGTACCAACTTTCAAAGTGTCCAGTATGAAGCTAAATTACTTCGCTGTTGTTCTGGCTTGGCATTTATGGTAATTTGTCAAGCCTATATGCAGTAATGGATTGACTCATATAACGAAGGCTATAATTGCAGCTGTTAGGTAGGCCTTCTTTATCTCAGCCTGTCTCAGTCCCCATTCCTGCATGATTTCTTGCTGTGCCGAAGCCATGTGTGTCTTGTTTTGTTTTAATACATTACTGACCCAGGGTCTCAGGTTACTGGGGTTCCTGTCATACATTTAGTTCCACTCTCATAAAGCATTGCACAAAAAATGCTGGAACAAGGTAACAATCATTGCTCAATATACTAAGTATAAATGTCAGAGTGTAAAACTTGACTGCAGGAGAACAGAGTGTAGGGGGAGATAATAATTGAAAATAGGACACTCTGAGCTATAGCAGTGAGCCTGTGGGTTATAAGGGCTCCTACGGCACCATGCAATATGTCTGCTACGCCTTGTTTATCATTAAAAGCTTGATACCAGCCATCTCTTTACTACATATATTAGGCTGTATTGGCAGGTTTTGTTCTGGTGGCTAAAATGCCCTTGCAGACCTTACCAGGTCATGTTCTCTGCTGTAATGGCAACTCCTACAGGAGCCACAGCACCCTCAGCAGTGTGGTACAGGAGGCTGTGCTGGGCAGAAAATTTGCTAGAACAAAGCATTTGTTTAGTTGTTTAGTCCTTTTAAACTGTCTTTCTTCTTCTTCTTCTGGTTCTTCTGTGATCCTCTCTTTGCCCTGACACACCACTTACTTTTCAAAGTGTTTAAGGGTGACAACAGATGTTTTGTAAACTTATCTTTTAATCTTTGATAACTTACATAATTGAAGAAGTTAACAGGTTGTTCACTTAATAGGGATCATTTATACAGGATTTTTTTAATAACTTGCTGGAAGGGGGAAAAACCACTCTTGGCTAATATGAAGCATATTTTGCATTTATTATGGGAAAAAAATTTCAGGTAGGAGGTGAGAAGACAATTTGGGAATTTTCGTTAGCTGAAAAACTGCATATTAAACATGAATTGTGATTTTCCATCTGGCCCTACTGGTTAGGAAGCTGCAGTTGGGCATGATCTTCACTGTCAATCAACAGTCCCCAACTGCGAGACGCAAACCTCATGACGAAGCCCACCCCAACTCATTAAACCAAAGCAAACTGTATGAAGTGCGCTGCTGTGTGATTTTAATATTTGGTGCATGTGACAGGATCATTTTAGTGATTTGCAGGATTTATCTCCTCTTAAAAGTACTGCCTAAGGCTACTCTAATTGGTAGGAAAGCAAATTCCCCCTTCTCCTCCTGTCACTCTTTGTTTTATTTACTGAGAACTGCCGAAACCTATTTACACAATAATGAGGATAAATCACCGTGATGCTTTCAACACAAAGAGAAATGTTGCGTGAGTTGAAAGCTGTACAATTAAAACTAAATTCAAAATATTTCTGAAGTAGTGTCTACAGTTAGTGATAGTGAAATAAAATTAAGACAAATGATACGAGCGTACATTGCCACTCGTGCAGATAGACAGCGAAAATCAAAATTCTTGAGGCATCTTTTATGACGGACAATTTCATTCAAGATTGCAATTAAGTAAATGTATGTAAGTTGCTGACAATAGCCCAGATGTTCCCCCTAGATACGTATGGCATGCAGCTCTTTCGTTTTTCTCGTGGACGCGGAGCTCAGCTACTTCCACCACAGTTGTCTTCTCCACAAGGCACCCACCAGCAACACCTCTACTGCGGGTCAGGGTGGAGATACCACAGGTGGGGAGAACAGTCCTCTAGGCGGGTGTGAGGTTGCATCTCATTCGCTCTTGCATCCTGGAGAAGTTCCTGGAAAAGGAGACGGAAGCGTCAAGCTGAGAGAACAGGCCAGGCCAAGCATCAAGGTGAACGCTGAGAATGTAACATCTGAAGGTGGTGGCCATCGTGCTCCTGCGGACCTCAGCGGGTCTATGGCCCTATGCTGACTAAGAGTTCCCGGATAAAGGTTTCCCTTGGCTGGCTTTCATGGGGGAGAACAAACTGCTGGGGTTGTTGCAATGGAGTCAGTTATGGGCTCTTGTTCCTTGGGCCTGATTCTGTGTTTCTTGCTTGAAGACTTCCACTGAAACAACCTGATCTATTAATACTGTCTCAAAATGGGCTGCTCGGCACCTGGTTGGTGCATTTTATAAAGAAACAGAACAATCTCAAAGTGCTTACTTACAAACCTCAGGTATCGCTATCATGAGATATTTTATATGCGTTCTGATAAATAGTAATTAAAAATCGAATTAAGATATGCACCGTTGAGAGATCTGTGCTCTTACGTAATTTTTAGTCCACACTGTAACAACCAGATAGCGGAACGAAACCAACCCATGTTGATCAGGGCAAGTGACAGTGACGTAAACCCCTTTTACAGAGTACACTCGGTCTGCTCTTTAATTTGCCCTGGCACAAGCCCCCGGGCCTCAAATTAGACTATACCGTTGCAACCAAGAAAACACCATAGGCACCATGAAGAGAAAAGCACATCTTTTGAGAACAGCCTTTCTTTTTTTTGGTGGGACACACAGGCAGGCTACCGAAGCTCAGCAGTAGTGGTAGAGGTGGCAAAACAACAGGACGATGCCAAAGGGTGCTGCCAAAATGGCAGCGTGCGCTGGCAGCGCCAAGAAATTGCTGGTGTTTGGCACCGCTCCGCTTGTACGCACAGCTATTGCTGAGGCTCCAGCAGAGAACAGATATCTTCTTTGCCGTTAAGTGCAATGTAAGATATCAATAAGTGTAATAATGAATAATTAAAGATGTACCTCTTATTAGAACACAGGTTTCACGTTATCTGTAAGCAGACCCTCGTTTTCACTGAAATGAATGGGAAATAAATTCTTTTCAGAGAAGCTTCGCAAGGTATTTTTCACAGATGTTGCAATAAAATACTTTAATAACCCTACAAAATTACAACATCAAAGTAAAAACTTAT
>JANZLQ010000100.1:41139035-41149035 GCA_026212715.1 Elanus axillaris | reverse complement strand
TCATGAAAGTAGAGCAGGCTTGTCATATCTTAACAATTCTGTATTTTGTAGTATAGCAAGACCTCAACTGTAGGCTTAATTGAACGCACTAACCGTGTACCTGAAATACAGCTGAAAACGAAAGAGAATTATCAGGGCAAAGCAAAATGGTGCCTGCAGGGCTGGTGCAGTTTTCTGTCCTCGGTCCGGTTTGAGTCGGACGTTGGGAAGACCTTATTTGATAAAAGGGTGGAGGCTGCTGGTCACTGCAGGTTTCGGCTGACTTCCTTTCCAGAGATCTCACCTATCGACAGCGCGGATTTTGGTTTCGGGTGTTGTCACCAGGACGCTCATACTCGGTGTCTGAAATAAAAAGAA
Organism: Elanus axillaris; assembly: GCA_026212715.1. Lineage (NCBI taxonomy): Eukaryota > Metazoa > Chordata > Aves > Accipitriformes > Accipitridae > Elanus > Elanus axillaris. The sequence continues at coordinate 41,148,678 of JANZLQ010000100.1, read as the reverse complement.
TCAAATATTTACTTCCTGCTGAGGTTTATTTGCACGAATGACGCTTCTGCTGGGGGTCTGGTGGAAATACGCTTCGCTAACGATGTTTCTAGCATGTAATAGGTGGGTTTCCACCACAGATATTCCTTTAGCAAAGCAATATTTGAACTGGACCAAACTAAAGCTACCGCTTGTGCTTATAAGACCGAGTATTTTCTTGCTTAGTGTTGAAATTCAAGTACAAAAGTCTTTCTGGTCTATTTGCTACAATGCCTCCTCTCAAAAAGGTTAAGAAGAGGTGAAAAGGATGAAAAGGCACTTGCAGGGTTTAAAAAATCTTCTATGGAAAAAACATCTTTCATATCACAAAAAAGTCTCCTGTAGGTTGTTATGTGCATAAGGTGGAGGCTTAAGAGCAGACACATTTGCAGATGAACTGCTTTTACTAGCTTCTCCGAGACATGACATTTGTTCAGAAGATTAGCCAGGTTGTAATGTGTAGCATAATTGCACTGTGCGGATGTCCCAGAAGTGAAAACCTAATTGCTTGACAGGCCTATAACTTTGTGGTACGCTCTCACCTTGTTAGGTCCTTTTCTGATGCAGTTCAAATGAAGTCTGGCCGCAGGTGTGCCTAATTTACCTCGCAACAGAACGTGTTGAGTTTAATTGCACAGTGGTTGTTAGGAAAAATTGGTGGGTGGAATATCAAGTGACTTACTGTACACGGATGGCAGATGGGCGTTGAGAGGCATCGCGAGCTAAGTGTATAGGTGAGGTGAGTTAATAAAAGATGTAAATTTTATCTTAAAATAGTGAAGTCTTGTAGTAGGTAATACATTTTAATTAAGATGGTAGCAGTCCCCTTGCTAGCAGCGTGAAAAATCAGAGCAAAGGAACATCACAAAGACTGCATTTTTCTCCATATCAGTATTTTAGGAGCAGCTTAGTATGTTTAGGAAGGCTACTCTGCGAGACTGTATTTATTAAAAAAGACTGCAATTTGTGCATATAATACAAAATATAGTAGGGAGAGCCAAATCTAGGAAGGCTTGCATTCTCGTTCTGTTGGTAGCAACAAAGTTTGAGACACAACCAAATGGAGCTCCGATCCAGCTCCTCGCTTCTTGCCGTCTGACAGAGATCTTGTCTCGGGAGTGCAGGGCTCACAGAGAAAGCGTCTGGCCCTGTTCTCTCCGCAGCAGGGATGGGTTCCGAGGGTCCGCGGTCCTTGTTGGTCAGCTGAGAGGAATGACCGAGTCAGTCATCTTCTCCTGGCAGGCTTTGAGGAACGCCCTGCCTGGGAACACGGATTTTAGCTTGTGTTGTCTTCCTCTGAAAACCTTGTCTTGATGCCACCCGTGCTCCATGAACTCTCTGAAAACATAGATTAAAAAAATAAAATGTCTTGGTATCAAGGAACGTTGCAGAGCTGCAATGCGAGTGCGGCTTGTGTTCACCCCAGCCTTGTGACTTCCACGTTTATGCCGGGGCTCAGGGACATCCTAGTAAACTTGAAGATGTCTAATTCGACCAAGCGTGGGTCCTTTTCTCCAAATAATCAAACAAATACCAGTTCCAGTTGATGTTTAGTGAAAGGGTGCTTAATGCCCCTTTTTTTTTTTTGATGGGATGTGAGCTCTCTGTATAGAAACAATTCATCACGAATGCTTCACGTTAAAAACAATCCACGAGGAGCAATACTTAGCATTCCTAGTGCACAATTCATTGGAGAATTTCCGAGCAATTTACAAACATTAGCTCAATAAGCCTCACAACACCCATTTGAGATCAGAAAAAAAAAAAAGGTGAGATGTACTCCTCTTCAGCCTGGCTGTGGCACTAAGGAGCTGTAAAGCCGGAGGCTCGTCCCAGCTGCCGGCTCCCCAGTGCCTGGTGGTCTCCTACTGACATGGGCATCAGCTGGTCCTTGCACATCGTCGCAGTCCGTACGGTGGAAGGTGTGGAAAAAAGAATAGAGGTGTGACAGAAATGCCATTCCGTTTAGCCTAAACTCAGTTGATCTGGAGACCGTAAGCGTCTTAAAGAAAACCCAACAAAACCCAAGGCAGATAAAATTAGGGTGAGGGCATGGCTCACAAAGCTGCAGTTTTGTGGAGTCGCTGGCGGTGTCCCTGCGACAGTGTCCAGAAATCCTGAGTGCAGGTGAGCATCCGAGCTCGGAGATCATGTCAACCACCGTGGATATCCAGCTCTCTTTCAGCTCGACAGCTAAAACCCCTGTACAGATTTTGGGAGAGGACGTTTTAAAGAAATGTGCATTCAGCTGAACTGACAGCATCGATTTATTTATGCACAGTTTCAGTAAACCTAGTTGTTTCCCTGCTTGCCTCTCTGATATGAGATGTTGCTCCTTCAGCGTTAGCAACCTGTATTAACGTTAGGGTCCCGCTCAATGTTTAACTGAAAAAGAAGAGCTGTGATTAAAGGCGCCAGTTTGTGATATAGGAATACTGCCATAATGCTCCTGTCCGACCCTCGAAGCTCCGCAGGATGGAGCACGATGCAGTGCAGCCACGGTCGTACCTTCTGTTGGCCGCGGTTGGGACATGTTGGGTGCTGAAGAAGGGGAGAGGCGCCTGGCTTGCCTCCTGCCAGGAATGCTGTTGGCACGCGGAAACTTCTCTGAGGTGTAGACAGCGAGAATAGTCATGGTCACTTATAAAGGTTGGCATGAATAAGTAATCGTTGTTCGTATTCTAAATGCAAAAGCTCTGCCTAACCTCGCTGTTCAGCCTGTATGGAGTTGGGCAGCACAAGCTGCGGGACTGGAGCATCTGAGAAACTCTGGGTGAAAAGAAAGCCTTGCTTGTCATGAGCCGTCAGTCGCTAGCTGAAAACCAGACCCGTAGAACATTTTTTTTAATTACGAAACACGAAAACGTAGCTACCTAAAGAAAAGAGGTGGTGTTAGGCTGTGAACATCCTCCGGTGCGAGGGCAGGGCGGTGAGGGTCCCCCAGCCTCGCATGACCCGCAAGGTGGAGACGTCCCATGTCCGCTCCTTGCTCCAGTACAGGAGGGTGGCACAAGGGAGTCTGCATCTTTCCAAGCTTTTCCCCTTTCTGTAAGTGCTTGCTGTGTTCCCAGGAGGCAGCGTTGCTACAAAAAACGGTTTATGGGGAGGTGCCTGGATGGTAAGGGTTAGTCCTAAATAATTGCTGGTTACCGCTCAGCAAAAACAAGCTGGATTTCCATCCCCTGGTAGAGTGACTCCTTACAGTTAAAGGCTGGCAGAGGTTGAAGAGGTCATAAGACAGGGCCTAATTTGCCATGTTCCTTTCCTTTCAAAAACAATGAGGGAACCGGGGCCTTGCCGGTGGGCAGATCCCGCCTGGATCTCCCTAGAGTCAGCAGGAGTTGGATCGAGTCCCTTTGAATAGCGAGAGTTTCCAAACCGGAGGCAAAGCCAAGTGTTTTTCAGAAGATTGATCATTCATTACCTTGGAATTTTTCGACATAGAGGTCATTACTGCTAATATAAGTTGTGAAAAAATAAAATGTATTAAAAAAATAGAGACAAATTCTCATCTGGTGTAAGTCATTGCCTTTGAAGTCAATGAGTCATTGAAATCAACTTTCCCACACCGAGCTAAGGATATGGCCTGGAGTCAATACATTTGTAGTTGTTGAAAAATTAAAAATATAAATTTGCCTTTCCCTGGCAATAATGTTCTGTTTATGACAGAGATCTTATGCTTTAAAATAAGTTCATTAACTAATAGGAAAGTAATATTTCACTACCAGTATTCTTTTGGGCATAACTATTTATGATTAAATTTTATTAAACTTTTTTAAAATTGGATTTACATTTTGATGAATCTAATAGATTTCAATTTTGTATTTTTATAGATTCTTTCTAAAGTTTTTCCTCAAGTGCAATCAGAACTGTTTGAAGAATGCAGGCAACCCGCGAGACATGCGAAGATTCCAGGTACAGATCCCTCTTAAAGAATAAACAATATATAAATGACTCACTCGCATCTTCATCTGGAACTTTTTTTTAATGAAAAACCAGTATCAGTGCTTCCACTTAGTGTAGTTCTAATGCTGTGTGCCTTAAAAAGAAATGCTGTTTGTATTTTACATTTCCGCCACTGATTTAAACGCTGGTTCTTGGGACTCGCCGAGTTCTGCAGCGGACTGGAATGGATCAGGGCTGAAGCCAGTGGGTCTCTCCTCAGAAAGTGTTTCCCTAGTTTCCCTTCATACTAACACCTTGCGTTGTGGCATGGCGTGTGCTCAGACCTGCAGAGGTTTTACATATGTAGACCGAGTAGCTTAATCTTACTAACGGACATGGCCATGAAGTGCAGTGAAGTTTGGATCTCACACAGGGCTTTTTCACATTCACAACTTGTAAATCCAACAGTGGTGGTCCAACCCATATATTTTTATTCCAGTTGTGTTAGAAAATGTTTAATACTCCACTTTCTCCTTACAGCTTTTGAAATATCCTGTGGTGAATCATAACACTACAGAGAGAGAGCTGACGTGATGGACAAATTATTTCCTCTGTATTTGGGGTCATTTGAAATGCTTGTTAGGAAATAGATGCTTTTGATTTCAAAATATCTCACAATGATTCATATTTGAGACTAATAATAAAGTAGTACTGAGATGTTCAAAACTTTCTTATTTTTGAGAAGAATAGCTTGTGGTTAAACTTGATAGCACAACATGTGACATCTGTTTTCATGCACAGCCAACCAACCGGTGAAGCCAGCACCCTTGAGCCAGCCAACAGAAAAGATCTGTAGCTGGAAAAAATATTTCTTCAAAACAATTGAGCCAAGCTTCCATTTTTCATGCATCTCAGCTTCACGTGGCATTGGTGATATTGATCCATCTGAACAGAACAGAAGGTCAAACCTGGAATGAGTGGAAATGTCCTCTTTGTCTCACCGATGACTAAGTGAAGCATCAGTCATGAGTGATCTTGTGGTCGACAATGGAGCCAGTAGACACTAGAAAGACTTTCCTGGGTCTCTTTAGCTAATCTCCCTGCCTCTCAGAAGGTTTAACTGGACTTAACAGTATGTCAGATCTTGAACAATATTTTTAACTGGTTTCACTGTCTCAGCACCTTTCTTTAGGTGCACCGCAGGAATAAGCCGATATAACAAAGCATAGCATGTCTACTTTCTTTTGCTGAACTACAGTATTTTCCCTTGGTGACTGACCTATATATACGTGACAGAACAAAAATAGTTGTCATTTTTATATACGCTTTTCTCTGTCTTTTCAATATACCGTGTTCTAGGAACAAAATCCAGAAATCTTTGCTGAAAATCACACTTGTATGTTTTGCAATAATTCTTGAAGTCTGCGAATCTCATTAAAAGTGAGAGCAGGTAGCCCAGTGGCCCGGCAGCAGCTCTGTGGCCGAGGTGAGTGTGCAACCTCAGCACTCTCCAAAGTGGATGTTGACAAGAGTGAAAGTGTCCACTTCTGGGAGGAGAAGGATAGGGAAGCAGAGCAGCCTGGAAGCAGAGAACTGCCCTCGGGCTGTTCGAAAGGGTACCGCAGACGGCTGTCTCCAAGGAGGCAGGATACGCAGGAAAGGTGCTGTGATAGCTGAAAGCTAATTATGGGTTGTCAATAAGAAACAGGATCAGAGGTGATCCAAAACGTAGAAGCAGACAAGAATTTTCTTCTGATGCCTTGGACCAGCTCTGTGCAAAAGGAGGCTAGTTTTTCCCCTTCCGTTTTTGTTCATCGAGTGTTTGGGTATAGGAGCGGTGTGGGAGCCCCGGCAGTCGTTTTTGCGATATCCAAAGGTAAAATAAACGGAAGGCAAAAGCTAAAATTTGTACTAGCTTTTGCCGCCGTCACCAGTAGGGTTGATAAGGCCTAACTTAGCCATTGACTTTAAGGACTCTACTAACGTTGAGCCCCGAAGGAAATGCTGCCGCGATTACTCCGTTTAGAAAATCTGGAACCCACACAACAGGGCCCATGCTGGAGTATTTAAATGAGATGTAATTGTCTGTCTGGGATAACAGCGATCGACCTCCGAAGCTGTGTTCCGCACAAACCCGGGCGCATCTCACGGTTTCCTCTTTGGCTTGCGTTCATGCGATATCGTTTCCGGAAGGAGTTTCACAACTCCATTGTGTAGGTGTTTTTATCGTGAAGGTTGTGCGTTTTGCATATGTTCCTTTTCCATTTTCTACTGAGAAGCAGCTGGAAGCCAAAGAAGGCCCTATCCATCATCTCTTCTATGGCCGGACTCTGAACCTGGACACAAGAATAGGAGCCTTTCACTCAAAAATAAAGGAGGAAATTCCATTGACATACCAGGGTCAATCACCATCCAAATGAACTTGAGAAGGGATACTTTTCATGGATTGAAAACACTTTCACTATTCATATTCAACTCGGTCTTTTCAGATGCAAAAAAGTTCATTATCAGACATTAAATGTAATTGTAAAACTGACCTGGAGATCATTTACTGAAGAAAAAATGGGGAGTTACGATGGGTCCTGATTTATTAAGCTTTTTTTTTTATTTGGAATCCTCACAACCCTTCATTTGAGGACAGTCTCAAGTGAACAAATTTTAATTAGATAAACTATCTAATCAATATATCAACAGATCAATCAAAACAGCAGCTTTTAAAATGAGTGGCTAGAGGGGTGTTTCTGAAACTAATGGCCAGAAGAATATTTCCCTGAATTGAATTCATTTGTTAGCATAATAGGAGATTAAACTCTAATTAGTGTAGCAGGTTCTGAAGAGAAACAATTGTGAGTTAAAAATCACCAGCGTTAGCCACATAAACAAAGATGTATTCATAGTTGTCATTCACTTCGTTTAAGGCAAAAAGTAACAGGCTGCGATGTTGTTTTGTCTTAAAAGAAGATCTGATTCTGCATCTGTTTGTGAAACTACGCCGGCTTGTTTAAATTTTGGTTTTTGTTTTCTTTTTCAGGTTGTTGTATCAACAACAGTCAATGTGGATGGCCACGTGCTGGCTGTCTCAGACAACATGTTTGTACACAACAATTCCAAACACGGGAGGCGGGCTCGCCGCCTTGACCCCTCAGAAGGTACGGCCCCTTCTTATCTGGAAAATGGTAGGCACACATTTACATGTCTTTTTTTATTTGGAATGCTTTTTTTTTTTTTTTTTTTTTTTTTTTGCACCATACTTTATGTTGATACACTACTACATTTACTTTTACATAATTCCTTCTCTCATCCATCAAACCACCCATTAAAAAAATCCATTAGTATTTCTCAGCCCTTGTCAACCAGAATACAGGCGCTTCTGAATTTGCTTCTGACTTCTTTCTTTATTCAATACTTACAGTTTTGCAGTCACAACCAATTTTTCATCTTTTCCTATTTTTTTTTTTTCAGTCTTGTTTTGCTTGCAGCTTTTTCTTGCTATTTAATTTGACTTGATTTTATTTTGGCTTGTCATATTCCTTGATCCAGAGGTACAGTCTCAGGTTATGTATGCAAGTTTAAGTGGATGGTAAAAACATGACCGAATCTGTAAAGAATTTACTGTGAGGTCAATTTCCTGTGGCTGGGCCTTACTGCAGATTACGGCAGGAGGGGGTTTGTATGAGAAAAACAGCATAAAATGTTTTTCTTCAGACTGACTCAATGTGATTGACTTCTTGCCTGAACTGCTAAAAGAAGATAGTCTGAGATGAAGAGGAGAATGGAAAGTGTCTCTGAAAATCCAGAATTGTGAAATGCTATCTTTCTGGAGCCCATCAGCCTCCGAATCACTCGCACACAATTGCAGCTGCGCTCGTACACGTGCACACATGTATTTATTCTCCCACAAAGCCCCAAATAATCATTTAGGTTTAAATACCACTTTGTTCGCACTGTAAAATGCACCAGCGTAAAGATACAAACCAGCTCTCAGGTAACCTGTTTTTTAATAAAATTAGAATAGAATAGAATAGAATAGAATAGAATAGAATAGAATAGAATAGAATAGAATAGAATAGAATAGGAGTAGAATAGAATAGAATAAAGTAGAATAGAACAGAACGAGTAGAGTAGAACAGAACATTTTCTGTTGGAAGGGACCTACAATGATCACCTAGTCCCATTGCCTGCTCGCTTCAGGGCTGACCAAAAATTAAACGCAAAGGGTTCAAATACATCTCCAGTTCTTCAAAAGTTAGAATGCTCCAAACCACTGTGATTTGACGTACGGCTGCGTGGCCAGGCCATGCACATCAGTTTCCACGGGACTCCTCTTGCAAGTTGTTACTAACATATTGACAGGATCATGGCTTTTTACACTAATAAAATTAATTAAAGTAATAACAGAATACTAAGCTGCTAATACAATCATTGTCATTTTACATTTCAAGTAGTATTTACCAATGGGCAGACAGAGAAATGAATGAGGCAAGCAACAATTATCAGAAGGAAATACGATCTAGACATCAAAAAATGGAAAACGACTTACAAATCTGCTGCAGTCCACACACACAAAACTAATTTGTTTTTCTGCATTAATAACTAAGGTATAAGAGAACAAAAATATAATAATTAAAGGTCGCCCTGAGCACCAGAGTCATTATGGTCTATGACGTATTGTTTATCTCTTTCATATGCACTGAAAGTAGGTGTGTGTTTTGCCTAGCAACCGTCACTAATGAGGTTCACAATTAAGAAGGCTGAATCCTCTCCCCTAGTCCTCTCCTTCCCCAGAGAGCGAGAACTAGCAACATTATAGGTTCAAGTAAGCATGCTCAGCCCTGTGGTGTTAGGTTTTAGTCTGGGTCCAAATTCAGCCTCTTCTAATGAGCTATTATGATCTTAGCAAAATACAAGTATTTATTTTTGTAAGCTGCATGAAAAGAATTTGACTCTAAGCAGAAAATATCACTTAGAAAAATAAAGGCCACTTTTACATGCTACAGAAAATCTACATAAATGTCACTAACCGATAGCTCCTTTTTGTGATATGGTAATTGATTCGCTTTATTTAAATGTTAAAAATAGTGCGCCAAATCCGCTTTGCCTAACTTCCCATAAACACTCATTCAAGTAAGCTGCACCGTCGCAAATGAATGTGAAAATCTGGACGCTGCTTCCTAAAGTCCTACTTTTAATAACAATTACAGCAACTCAGTAACTCAAAGCCAACGCTCCTGTACTATGGCAGCAGAGAATCAAAATGCCCTTGAACGCAGGAGAGGACGGCAGAGCCAGGGTTCCAGACACTCCAAGTCGAAAGCCGGTGGGACGTGGAAGCGCCCAGCATCCTCACGAGTGGGGCTGTATCCCCACGCGCTCAGGCAGCGTTAGGGAAACGAGCGTCACCGCCCGGTTCGGCTCCTCCCGAAATCAGCCCCACAACTTCTCCGGGTTTTAGTGGAGCCGGAATAGGCTTCAGCCTCTCGAAGCGGGGGTGGTGGAGAATTCCCGAAATCCTAACCTTGCCCGCTGGAAAAATCTTTGTCTCCTTCTGGCTGGGGTATAACACTAGATGCCGATACCCTGCGTAAAATTGTGGTGGTTTATGTCATGCTTCAAGTTAGTCGTGTCCCCTTGCCTGTCAAGCCCTATCTTCCATCCAGGACGGTATGCTTTGCATTAGTAACACATTCTTTAAAGAAAAGTGCCCGGTAAAAACCACAGATATTTACTTCTCTGTAGCCTC
>JANZLQ010000100.1:41124035-41134035 GCA_026212715.1 Elanus axillaris | reverse complement strand
TGAAGTATTGCTGCCTTTTTATCTCAAATGTGTATTACGGTTTTTCTGGCATTTAACAATGACTTTAACTGAGGTGCTGGGAGGGAAAAGGGAGAAACATCAATGTAATTTACCATACTTTTGGATGAGGATTCTAGGTAATAAATTGGATCTGATGAATCAATCTCTCTTTTGAAAACAAAGAGCCTTTAACTGTTTACTCGACAGACTGCAGGGATTCAGGAAGAGTCCTTGCTGCTTATTGGGTAGATAATGCAGATTGCAGATGATGTGCAGATGATGTGCATTTTGATGAATATTTTCCCACTAGACTGCAACTGTTTCTATCTATTAATTTAGATCTAATGGGAAAAGTGTGTTCCTGGGTAGTTTTAAGCTAGGACTTTTTAAACAGTTAACGCCTTGAGGATATGTTTTTGTGTCTGCCTGACATCTCTTGCTGAAATGAACTTTTAAGTGATGGTAGCACCTGAGATTCCCATCTTCCATCTGTCCCCAAAGAACTCACTACCTGAGCAAAACCAACCCTCGCATTCACACCTGGGTGCCTCACATCTGGCTGACAAAGGAGAGGATATTTACATTTCCTTGATCCTTCTGACTGGGTTTTTACCGGAGTTACCAAATGGGATGGTTGTGACCGTGGTGGTGCTCTCGGTGCTAACAACAGAGCTCGAAAGCCAAGGTTGTTTCGTAGTCTGCTGCAAAGGCGGTACCCGCAGGTGGGGCTGCACCTAGTCGCAGTTATTCTGAACGTGGTCCGTGCAAAGCTGCAGCAGAGTAGCCTGACAAGTACGACTAGCTAAGAGAAGGGTTCAGCAAAGGAAAAAAAATGAATGAATTAAAAGCCTTACACGAAGTTCCAGATATTTTAGCGGTTGCGAGCTGGTGCAGTTCCATTGCACCCAGGGAAGCGCTGCAGATTTGAACCAGATGACGGTCTGGCTCTCAGTGCACAGGCCTGGAATTTTGAATTGCTCCATAGTCATGTCTGCAACTGATTGCTTAGGTGCGGATTTTGCAAATTTGGCAAATTTTGCTGTTTTGAACTTCTTTCTAACGTGTGAATGCAAATATGGATGAAACTGTAAGGAAAAGCCATTCGTTTCTTCTTTCCTGGGGTCGTCTTTTGTCTTTATCGCTAAGTAAAGGTGTTCAAAAGAATCGTGAGAATGTCAGGAGCTTCTCCCTCTGGAATTAAATTGCAATAAAGTTACCTTGCTAACAACACTTTAATGGAGATGTATACTTAAAACACCTTTTGAGGGAAACAAAAGCCTATATGGCAGCAGTGAGAAAATGAAAAGATAAAGGCAGCGTCTGCCTGGCCGAGAAACTTCCTGAAGTGGTAGCGGGACTGAGATAGCCTTTGGAAATTGCAGCTGCCATTGAGAGGGAAGCCAAGCCTCACTGTATTTCAGAAAACGAAAATGATGTAGTCCTAGAGGAGGGAGGGGCTGAATCCCCAGGGCATCTGTTTCCCATCAGTGTCCCACCATGCTTGCAGTCTGGCTTGGCACTCTAACATTTAACCTTCCCAGCATGGGGTAGACCATAGGGCAACAAGGCTGCAGAATAATGAAACAAGAGCGTAGTGTGGTGTACAAAGCCTTTGTGAGCAGAGAAGTTGAGACATTAAATGATCAGGGTACAGAGATATGAAAGTTCCAGATTTTTCTAAAAAGCCCCCATTAGTCTCACGCAGAAGCAAGAGCGCGCCGTCTCTCAGCAGGCAAAGGCAAGGCCTTTCCCCATCTATCCATGCCTTTTTGCCCGCTGCTTTCAACTATTATAAAGATACAATTACCTTGGGAGATTGTGGCAGTTCAGTTGATTAGCACGGTGAATTAAAAGAATGAGTCACAAATGACATGTCCAGCTCTTCTCTACTAGTCCTTTGTATTCCCAGTATACCTCACCCCTGTTGTAAGAAGGTCAAAAATTAGAGAGAGATAACAATTTTCAAGCAGCTAGCACTTAGGAGCAGAATTAACAATCATTCTGTATGTAATTGCCAGTTAATAGTAAATTGCCTTCTAGACTGTAAAATGCAATATAAACTGGTGGGCACCTAAAATTAAATTAATGAGGTATTTGCTGCATTTAAAAGTGAATAGTGCAAATTAATAACTGGATACAATACTTGTTTTAATATACATCGGACAGTGCATCGTTTGCTTGTTTAATAATAATTTGAAAAGTGCTACCTGCAAAATCCTCTATCTGTCTGGGTAAATCGAGTGGCTCCTGCAGGTTGTAGCCATAATTTTGCTGGTAAAGTCTTCCAGGTTTCTCAATTAAGTGTCAGAGATTATTTTTTAATTAGAATATAAGCACTGCAGTGTTATTTGATTATGGCAAATTGTGATTTGTGTGCTTCTAAATGAAATTATGTTACAGATAAAATTGCACCTTTATACACATATTTTAAGCTCTGTAGATTCTGTTGGTTTGCTTTAAGATGAGCGGCAGTACTGTATTTACAATGTATTTGTGCCACTGCGTCACTGTTTTCTCTAAGTCTGTATTTTGCATAATGATTTCCTAGCAAATAAAGGAAGTACAGTCCGACCCAGTGTATATGAAAATAGTTTCAGAGAATGCTGTCTGGCACTTGGAACTTGTAATGCTGGCGGCTTTCACCCTAGTGTTTCTGTTGCACACCCTTATTTTGATAACTTCTCTTGCTCCGTTAAAGAAATGACCCAAATTGTCAGGAGAGAACCGATCATTTGCAGTAGACTGTACCCGGGTGCTGTACGAGGTATTGGCATTCGATCGCAAACATGTCCAAAGCAGACATAGAGAAAGCGTGAATGTTGAATACATGGAACCATTCCCAGGTCTGCAATGCATTTGCTAGATGTGAACATAAAAATGATTATTTTGCACAAAGACTCGCATTCAATTTTAAGCTTATGAAACCATTACTCAACCAGTAATCGCTCACAGTTTGTGTTCCTTCTGATAGAGTATTTATGTTGAAGAAGTACGGCCGGGCTCTAAGGCTGGCACGGCACCAAGGGGGGGAAGCCCTCTTTAGTCGCTACATTGTCCAGATTTTTCGGTTTGGCTCGGTTTTGCCTGGGTGCGGAGACCTCCGCTTTGGCTGGGTTCCTCGGTTAACCCCCACTCCACTTCTCCCTCTGAAAGATCTCGTGTTCCTCAAGTATTTTCGAGATCTTTTGTGTGCATTCAAATGGGATTCTGTCAATGGCGCTGTTACACTGTTTAGAGTCAATAGCTCCCTTCCATCACAGCCAACACAAACTAGCTGTCTCATAGGTCAGTGCTCTTTAAACAAATTACTTGTATCCACAGAGCAAATGATTGTTAATTGCCTCCCACAAATCATACTATTTTTACTATGCTAAACTACATGCGAATGCCTTAGTTAAATTTAAATCACCTGATTATTTCTTGTACATGTTCAATTATTGTTCTTACGTATGAAATCTGGTGACTTTGCCAAACGAATGCTAAAAATATATACAGTGGATACAGGACTTTATTGGAAAGCCTGAAAAAAGAAAGTACAGTTACATTCATTTTAATGAAATCCTCAGCATTTCTAATTCATATATATTGCATTTCTTTTTCTTTTTCTTTTCTTTTTTTTTTTAAGTGCTGTTGTCCTGAAGCAACTTGCAGTTACTGTTATTACAGTATCGGTTATTTATTGATCAGACCTTGTGTCAGTATCAGTTGTTAGCAAGCTGAAAAAAATCAAGATAGAACAAATATTCTTGCCCTTTTTTCAAGGTGGGTCTAAGTCAGTCAAAGTTAGCCTTAAAGAGTCAAAACCAGAAAGCATGCCTGTTAATGTGTTAAACTGCTTTATTGCGCTGGAGCGAAATGTATTTTTCTTAAAGCAGTAATGTCAAAGGGAAAGAGATTCCGGTTAACTGTCTTTTCTTATAAAGAAGGTTTTTCAGCATGACATACATTTTTAATTAATAGGGCAATGCTAAACATACCGAAGTGATTTAGTAGCATCAAGTCAATAGCATGCTGGATAATGTATATTATATAATAGCTCTTTTTTAAACAGTAGCAATTCCAGGTTTATCAGGGTCATTGTTGTCCCCTTTCTTTTCTGTCTCAAAGGAGGCCAGAAGAATGAGACATACCATTTGTGCTATTGCACAAGTAGACTATTTGTCCTAATCAGTGACACCCATTTACTAGAATTGCTTAAAATGAACTATACCTCATACAGAAATCGCACATTTAGAGTGTTCCATTCATCATCTGAAAATTGAGGGCCAGTAAACTTTTCTGTTCCTCCAGCGGGATCATAGACATGCATCAAAATGTTAAAAAATGATTGGTGAGAGAGAACTGTCACCCATTTATCAAGGAAAAGGAACATTATTTGCTAATTTCCCAACCAAGGCAGTGACAGGGTGCTTCGTCTTTAGACCCATGGTGACCAACATGGCCTTTTTGTTATTAGTACAAGTCAAGCGCTTTTTGGCTGTTGCTAACAAGACACATTTGTCTATCATCAGAGAGTGCTTTATTTTTTTCCAAGTAGCTGTGACCAAAGTCTGCTCCCAGTGCCATGAGTGGCTGCACCTCGCCAGGTCGTGGTAGCACCGAGTCACAGCAGAACTGATAAATCACAAAGTTTCCGTGTCAAGGTGAAGGTATTGACTCTGCTGTACCCAAACTGACAAAATGTAGCGCTGAAGCGATGGCAATTCATCTTAAAAAAAGGACAAAAGGGTCATCTTGGTTTCAGGTAATAATCAGGAAAATTTGAGTGCTGAATAAGGCCTTCTACCTTGTTTTCTCTGAGAAGGGGGAAAAATGCTTCTCTCCTTCTTTCTGTGTGCTGTATACAGTGCAATAGTAGTATCAGTTTCCTGGATATTAAACTGTCTAACTCCATTTTTATTTCTATAAATTTAGGTTTATTGCTATTTTTTATTACTAGAGCCTGAGTGTAACACTCGGGCTAAAAACTTCCCAAAGTTTCAAATCAAAGAAGAAAGGTGGAAAGAAAGGAAATAAGATATTTCACTGAAAATGTACATCTTGTTCTCATATTATGAAAGCAAGATAGCAAACAGAGAAATCTGGCTTGCATTGGAAGATATCCAGCTGAAGGTCTGGCTTTGGCTAGTTACTGCTAGACATGATACAGGCCCACACCAGTATTCCCATTAAATTAACTTGTACCCTCATCAAAGCGCTACTGAGCTGAAAAAGAACGTCCACTGACTTCAGGCCTTTGCATTTGAGTCTAACGTAACATAGAAATAAGGAAAACACCCAGAAGCTCAGCGTTAGTAGGAACAATGAGTTTATTGTATTTTGGAACTTCTTATACTGCCGCGTAGTAAAGTGCTGCTGCTATAATTAAAAAGCTTGGTAGTGTTTTCACGTCAAATGTTAGTTGCTGGGAAGTCTGCACCTCGTAGACACATTTTTTTGGCCAAGTGATTTTCATGAAAGTTGGTTTAAAGACACTGGCATGGGCCTGAAGCCTCATGTACTTTTTTTTTTTTTTTTGATTAGTTATCAGCACTGTAGCGAATGCAATTTGCTGAAGAAAAAAATCAAAAGGTGTTTCAAAAATATTTTGGATGTCCACCATTATTTACGTTATAAAATAATTTCTAAGACATTGTCCATTACATAGTTTCCAAAAATCTTTTCAAACTCATTTCGTAAGCGTATGCAATACAGCTATTTCCACAAGAGTTGTTAGTCAATGTAGTTGTTATTCAAAGGCTGAATATAAATTACTGTAGATGACTATTGATTTTTAAATACACAAACTTTCATTGAAACCATGCAAAGTTGCATGATGAGAAAAGCTCCGTGGTAGATCTGGCGTTCCTCATCTGATGTTTGTTGAAGGTCAGTTGATGCTGATCCCTGGCGTAGGCTACCGGCTTGCAATAGTACGTGCTCCTCGTCATGGATGTCCGTTGGCTGAGGACGCGCAAGTGGAGGAAGCTGATGGAGGGATGCAGAGAGCTACACTAGCAATCCACGCTTTCGGAATGTCTTTTTTTTCCCTAATCTTTTATAAGCTTGAAGGTTGCAGTCTAGGACTGGGTGGACAGTTTTATATCTTTAATTCCAACATATACAAATATTAAGGGGGGAAAGAAAGCAATTTTTGTTGACATAATCTTGAGAACACCTCCGTAAATATGGATGGGCAGCGTGGCTCCTCAGAAAAACCTGTTTTTAAAATCTTGTTAGGTACCTGAGTAAAAAAGCTTCAGCATTTTCAGTTTTCTCTAAGGTAAATAATTTTCGTATACAGAAGTATTTTTATTTTGTACTACATAATTTTTTTTAAATTGTCATTGAAAACTAAACTCACAGTTTTACACCATTCTGAACAATTGGAATACTAATAACATGGACTTTCTTTCTCTTTTTAAAGTTGCAGTATCCACTCTGCTTAAGCATTTGATAAAGCCTTTTTAGAGACGCATTGAATTCAGTTAGTTATTTGAGGTTTTTTTTCCAATATTCACAGGTAATACAGAGATTTCGCAACTTTGACTAAGATATATTTTTGTTTAAAATTATGGTACGACAGAGGCATATTGTTGCAAAAGCGATGTTAGACGATATTAAGGGTCTGATTATAAATCCTATTTGTCTAAATATTACGTGAAAATATTACGGTATTATAGTCTTATGCTGGGTGATCACTACCAAATAGAACCAGAGAGAAGCTGTGCAGAATACCAGCTCTCACAGATGTTTGCCGAAGCATCATAGATTTCATATGATTCTGAGGTGGATAAAAAATACCTTTGAGGAGCTAAGCCAGTGAAGACAGGCAAACGATCAGATTCTCCATTTGCTGTGATCAAGCATCGTTTTCAGCAGAGTACCTGAAATTCGTGTATTCCAGAAGAATCGTAGCACTTGGTTGTGCCCCCTCCTGCATAAAGAGCACAGCTACCTCCTCCAGCTCCTCCAGGTTTCTATGGCAGCTGCTGCACATCAGCTCCATCAGCTATTTGGGAAGGGTGTGGATGCAGCACCTTGTAATCCAGCGATGTGGCAGAGGGCTGGTGCTTCCAGCCAGTGTGTGCGTGTGTGGGAGCAAGAGGAAGGAGATGGATCCGTGCAGACCATCCGTAAGAAGGAGGTATTTATTCAGCTGTAAGACCTAGCCGAGGAATAAACTTCCAAATAATACCACAAATAGAAAAGCAGATGCAAGCCCAGTTTATTTCAGTAAAATGTATCTTAATTAGCAAAGTACCTTGGAGTATTAAATAGCCAAAATGTAATGTTTTGCCGCTTTGATGTGGTACCACACTAGTGAAACTACTTTACCAAATCAGCAATATGCCTTTTTTTTTTTTTTTTTTGAGTGGAATATTTCGTCGTGTTAGTCATATCATGTTGTTTTCATAAAATGCCACCTTTTATTATAGTTACATATGTATTAGACTGTGGTACTTCCTTGGCATGATTGGAGCATTTAAGACTTGATATCATACAGGTTTCCTTCCCCTTTCATTCTTTGCTGAAATACTGCCAAGTCCCTCCTTTGCAATGCTCCATGCTAACGACTGATAAGATCTGGCTTCGTACTGGTGAGATCCTGAATTTCTCATGATCTGCTCACTCTCTATGTTTAAATCATGGTAAATTTGCAGATACTGTACACGGCAAACTGTTCTCAGATTGCAATGTATGATGTGGTCTGATACGGGAACTCAGTTAAACAATACACCCAACATACTGCAGGTGGGTTTACTTTAAGCCGTTTCCATTCACTACTTCATACCTCACCTTTTAAATAAGTTTTTTTTTTTTAATCCAGTGTCACCGACTCCAAATACCAGTAACAGCAGCAGAATGATGTCTGTACAAGGCAGTAGGTTGGGTTGATGTCTTAAGACGTCCGTGTCCCAGGTGAGGCTCGCTCCTCCCCATCAATCCAGCCATCGTCTTGCTTCTCCGGGGCCAGACGCATGGTCCTTCTCTCCAGGTCCTCATGGTGGCCCTGGGGGGATGCCACAGGGAAGCACAGACAAGCAGAGGGTGTATGAGGTCCTGTCCCTTGAGTAAAGCCCGCTCTGCTGCATTCTTCACTCGTTTTTAGTGGCGTGGGGAGCATGGAGCTGGGGACGTGGCAAGCACCGGGCAGGTAGGGCAAGGCGGTGGAGCTTGTCACACAACTGTGCCAAAGCTCACGTTGAAATTTTTGGCACCTCTGAGTTGGGTTGCTTGGTACGTAAGGGTCACCGAACCCAAACCACGGCTCCTTCCGACCTCTCCCTTGGCAGCCTCCTCAGGGCATGGCGGTGCTGGCTCCTACAGCCGCCCCTGTGGAGAGGACTCCCGAGCACGCAGAGTCCTTGGGCTTTGGAGGGCTCTCCGACCCAGCCCTGCAGCGGGCAGCGCTGTGCTGGGAGAGCTGCAGTACCGTCCCTGTTCTGTCTTCGTTTTTATGCACAGAACTTGAAGTCTGCTGTCCACAGGGCTCATCCTGCCCCAGAGGAGAGCTCTCGGGATGTCGGCATGGATGCCCGTCCTCCTTTGCCTTCGTGGCGTGCCGCATAGACGCAACGTGCGCCCGAGTTTGCTCAAACACAGCCAAGGCACTGCCTTTTTATTGGGGCTGCCATCTTGCTTCACAGAAATGTCTTTTTATCTTTATTTTTTTAAATTCCTTTCCTGCCTTGCTTTCTCCCTCTCCCTCACCTTTGTTCATTCATTCATTTAAAGCAAATCTGTAGCTATTACGATGGTAATGGCTATTTGGGCAAACATGAGAGCCTGAAACACAATTGTTCTCAGGACAAGTGGAAATGCAGGCGTCCTTGCAGAATCCAGGGTCGTGAGGACGCCAGCGCTTTCCTTGGGACGGAGTGCCACCGGCCAAAAGGTGTGCCGAAGAGCTGACGTCCTGCGGTGGGACAGCCTGGAGAGGCCAGGTGGTCCCTGAGCACCGCCTGGGGGTGGTGGGTGGAAGGGCAATGGGGCGGTGGGAGGGCTGGGGCTGCCCATCAGGGGATCCCCAGCATCAGGAGCTTCTCGGCAGCCTCCTGGCAGCCCCCCGCAGCGCGGCTGCACCAACCCCGCTGAGCCTCCGCACCCGCAAGGGTGGTGGAATTGGCTCTTGAGGATTAGGGGACAGATTATTAGACATATAGCGTGCCTAAACCTTACTTTACTACCTATTTGCGGATGATACGTGCTTTTTGTTTCTTTGATGATTATCTGGCCCCGCATCCTTGCCTGTTTCCTTCCTCTCCTCGTTCCTCTGCTCCTGCCTTCCTTCCTGGAGGAAGAAGGCAGCGGTTGGTTTGGTAGGTGCCTGGAACTGGCCAGGAAGCGTTTTCCCTTATTTCTTCTCTCAGTCCACCTTTTAGTACAAAATCCGTTCTGCTGGAGATGTTCTGACCTACTCTACAAAAGACTTTGAAAGGGACAGGCTATTCCTGAAGTGAGCAAACTGACATTTGTCTTCAAAGATTTAAAAGCTACAAATGAGCGTTCCTGTTTCACTGACGTTCAATATGCTCTTTTAATATTCCTTTGCTAACTTCTGTGTGGTTTTACGTTCCCCGCAGGAGCTCGCCCTCCCCGAGGCCGGGGCAGGCGCTGCGCCGTGGCACGGAGCCTTCCTCGGTTGAGGGCTGGATGCAGGGCCTCCAGTTTCCCCAAGACTATAAAAGCCATAATCAAATGCATTCTTTGTGATATGTAAACAGAAGTGTTTGAACATAATCCAGTTGTTGTCAGCACGGGTATTCTTTTGCGACAAGGCGACGGGGCTGTCCCCCTCTCTGTGGGCAGCGCCGCATCCCAATGCCGTTATTCCCTGCCAGGTTCTCCTGAATGGGAGGACAATCCCTCCATCTGCGCCTGCAAACAACATCATCGCAGGTCAACGCCTGGGGTGGGCTTTGCTTTCCAATGAGGGGAAAAAAAAAAAAAAAAAGAGGCAGTTTTCCCAATGTTAATATGAGTATTTTAAGGAAAATTCTATACCGTTGTCTGATTG
>JANZLQ010000100.1:41103245-41110745 GCA_026212715.1 Elanus axillaris | reverse complement strand
GCCAAAAGCATAAGCAATCATTAAGGCAAGAGAATAACCTTGAATTCGGGCCAAAATATACAGTGACTAATGGGAAGTCCTAAAGAAATCTGCTAAACAGAGCGGATAAAGCACGCTGTACTTTGCAAACTGCTGAAAATACATCTACTGCCCTGGACGAATAGAGCGTATGTTAACATGTATGCTAAACTCCCATTTATTTATGTTAATTTCTTTATACTTACTGTGTTGACGTGAAGTTGCATAGTGCTCTGGCATGTAGGAGGGAAAACAGAAGGGGCAGTTGAGACGAGCAGCAAAATCCCCACCCTCACTCTAATTTCGCATGGATCTCTTCCGTAAATTTTTACGTTGTTGCAACTTGCAATATTTGCGCAAATGGGTTTCTTAGTTGTCGGTGCTTATTGTATGTCTTTCTAGGAAATAATCCTGAAGCGGGCAGCTGACATTGCTGAAGCGCTATACAGTGTGCCACGCAATCACAACCAGATCCCCACTCTAGCCAACACTCCTGCTCACACTGGCATGATGGGAGTCAACTCCTTCAGCAGCCAGCTCGCCGTTAATGTTTCCGAAACATCACAAGCGAACGACCAAGGTACGTGGGATTTCAGGGGTTAATCCTTCACGTTGTTGACTGCTTTGGGCCACTGCCTATTAATACGAGCTGATGTCACCGCTGTGTTCTACCTCTTTTTCTCCCTGTAGTCGTATGTCTGATCGTGTAATGAAATGCCGCCTTTAACTTTCTCCTAATATTTAATTCTTCCTGTTCTTTCGTTTACTGTTATCATAAAGCATCTCCAGTGGAAAAAAAAAAAAAAATTGGCAAAGTGTAGAAAGCTCTTTATTATTCACAGTAAATATACAACGTGTATGTTTTTTATAAAATAATTATGTCGAGGTATCTCCACCTGGTTTTGGAATATTTACACAGATAAATCTAATTTGATGTCTGTGATTTTAAAATACTTTGTTTATAGGCATGTGTGACATATGTTACTAATAAAAGTAATAGTTGATTTAATTTACCTGTTGTAATTGAAAATGCATGTAGCGTATTGCATTTAAAATTAATTTTGATACTAATGAAAGGAGGGAAACAGGATTATTAGATATGTTCAAACCCATATTTTTTGCTTGCAACGTAATTATTAAATTGATTGCTCAGATAGGAACAAATTGTTGTTTAAAATCCTGATTCTGCTATGTTTCCTCTTCTAAAAAGATTGTCTTTTAATGCATTTCCAAGCTAATAAGCCTTCTGAAATTCTGTACTTGATCTTGAATTAGTTTCCACCGATGGCTTCACCTTACGAAAGTACGAGCTTGTTGTTAGTGTCAAACTATCAATCATAAAATGAAGAGCCCAAAACAGCCTTTTAAAGTAAATCACTGCAACAAAAAAGTTTTTCTTGTCAGCTATGGCATTTGAAGGTCTGGAGAGGCTGAAAGTTCATTCAGTGTGCTGGTACAAAGCGGGACTCGAGCCTGTTGATAATTGCTCCTAAAGACAAACGTGAAGGCACCTGACACAGCTGGATCGAAGAGAGCTTTTGTTGGCTGTCTGTGCTAAGAGGAGAGACAACATAGAGTGCTCGCAGATGATTTAAGTAGGGTTGGCGTGATAAGGTTATCTCAACCTGCAAGAGTTGATAGGGCAGTAAGAGACAACTTAGAGCAAAGCTGTGCAATCAATTAAAACTGTGTAATATATGCTGCATGAGGAAACCCCCCAGCCCTAAGTCTATATTATAAAATAACATTATTTTTTTGGGGTGGGGGGGTTTCTAACACAGTAGGTTACAGTCGCAACACAAGCAGTGTTTCCCCGCGAGGATATGTTCCCAGCAGTACTCCTCAGCAGTCCAATTACAACACAGTCAGCAATAGCATGAATGGATATGGCAATGCCGGCATGCCCAATCTAGGTGTACCAGGTTCCCCTGGATTTCTTAATGGCTCCTCAGCTAACTCTCCTTATGGCAGTAAGTGTCTATTTTTGGTAACACATCATCATATAGATTCATATTTACTACAAAATCAAATACTTGCATTGTTTTGATTTCCTATATTGTGAGCTACTGGATAAAAGGAGGGGTGACTCTGGAGGCTGGACGTAAAAATGAATATAATAAATTGATCTGTTTGTGCCATAATACAATCTCAGATAGAAAAAAAAATTGGACTGCGCAATTTGTAACAAAAGTCCAACACAAAAGAGTTTGCCTGTTATCCAGAGAGTGGCCAAGCCAAGGCATTTCATTTTTTTTTTTATATATATTTTTTTATATATATATATATATATATTAAGAGGCAAGGCCCTATCACTCTCTTTTCCGTGTTTGCCGTGAAAACCTCAATCTGAGTCCTGATTATTTTTGCTTTATTGCAGTAGTGCCGTCAAGCCCTACCATGGCAGCCTCTTCGGTCACCCTCCCTTCAAACTGTAGCAGTACACACGGCATTTTCTCATTCTCACCTGCCAATGTCATCTCTGCAGTGAAACAAAAGAGCGCCTTTGCTCCTGTTGTCAGGCCCCAAGCCTCTCCTCCACCATCTTGCACCAGTGCAAATGGAAATGGACTTCAAGGTGAGCTGGATCTCTCTCAATTTTCTGTGTATTGCTTTTTTGGTGCATACACTCGAGCCCTGCTCGTTTGTTTTGGAGAAAGGTACCTCGCTGTATTTTTAGGTCGCCAGTGCTCTCATAGCGGTGCAAAAGCAGGAGAAGAAACAGGGTGGCATGAATGGTATGCTAAGATTTTAAGCAAATCTTAGTTCATTTTTAATACTTGCATTAGAGAAAAGACTAGTTGTTTTTCTGGCAGTTTCCCTTAGGAGTTCGTGCCTTAAATTTTCAAGTAAGACTGTATCCCTGAATGCTTCTGGGAGGGTTCATGTACTCCTTGCATTTATATGTTTTCTGAACACATTTCTATGGCTGTGTAAAACCGTGACGTGGTGCGATTTCCTCATTTTACATAGGATGCATTAGTTATTTGAAAATATGTCAATCTAGCATACGTCGGTTGAGCTCTTACTCAGGGAACCAACCTTCCCTTGGACTAGCGAGCCGCTCGTGCAGTGAGTTTGCGTGCTCTGTTGGTCCCAGCTCACTCTCTCGCTGTGCTGTTAAAGTGGTCGCTTCCCTAAATGAGCAACTAAATATTTTAACTGAGGCAGGCAATTTTAAGCTTCTGCATTTTTCTACTCTCTGTGATTTCATGTGGGTAGTGTAATGGGCGATTTAGAAGTCAGTTGCAGAATTTCCCTGGTCGCCTGCTGGGACTGGGGCAGGTTTGGTGGAAGAAGGAAAATATGAACAAAGGAGTCTTCCTTTTTATGGCATATTTTAACATTTAAAAGATAATATTGTCAGATGCATTAGTATCGTTGGAAAGGTTTGTGTGCCTCTGTTTGCAAACCATAAGCCTCGTTGCACAGTGCAGTGAGTTGGAGCACTTCAGATCCCATGGAGATCAGAAAGGGCTGCGGACACTCTTACCCCGGAGGTCGCCACTCCTCTTGACTTTCTTAGTTAAGCTGTAGGTAGCGCAGTATTATTCGGTCTTTGCATTACCATGATATCCATAATATGATGAGCGCTCACAGGCACAGAGATGAAGACAGATGAATTTTGATTTGCCGGACTAATTCTGGACACCTGCATTTTGTGCTCCCCAGCTTAAGGCACTTTGGAGAGATATAATCCCACAGACCTGTCTGTCCACCCAAAATCCAGGCCATTTGAGACCAGGATCTCAAAATGGATGTCCCTGTAACCTGTGATTAATTTCTTGGCCCAAAGAAGCATCTGAGAGCTTGTTATGCACTCAGGTCAGTGAAGGGCTGAGGATCCAGCCACACAAATCTTATCGTAGGATGGATGTTAAAGAAAAGGATAATTAGATTAACAATTTCTCTCATTGCATATGTCTTTAGTGGAAGCTTTACTATGTTACTGTGAGTAGAAAACTATACCAGATATAAGCAATATTCGTAGAAAAGATTATCCATTCATAAAATAATCCAGTGTCCTACTTTCCTCTTTTTATAGAAAGACATTAGTATAAAAAGTAGATCCTGAAATAAAATAAAATAAACAATAGAAAAATTAAAAATATGGTTAACACATGGCTTAGATCTGAGGCAGCTATTCTGAAGCAAGTACTTATATATATATATATATTTTCATTACCTTGTTGATACTGATTTACTCTGAAAATTAAAACTATTTACAGAGCTGAATTAAAATGATCTAAACTTCTGCGATTTCAGTATGTAAACAAAGGGCTTCCCATCAGATATTCAAGGTTTCAGGTGCTTGAAAGGTCCAGATTACTGCAAAGTGGGGTTTTCGGAAGAACTGGGCAGGCTAAATGCCTGCACCGGGCACCCAATCTCCTTGGCACCTCCCCAAGCCTCAGTAACCATACGTCTTCATCCTCAGGTACAACCCGCTTTTTTTGTATAAACGCCCGGTAGGCAACGTCGAATCAACCAATACTGACTTTGTTAAATAGGTCATGAGGTCAGCTCTTAGGCTGAGGCCCAACCCTGCTCTGGACTAAGCTTTTTCCATGCCCAGGCAGCCCAGTGAAGGCCCAACGATCCCTTCAACCCCTGCTTTTAGGAGGCTGCAATCCAAGGAGCAGACCTGGTGTCACCTCCAGCCGAGTCCAGCATCCCGCGGGCGTTGCTAAAGCTCTAGGTTAGGTGTCCCCGAGTCCTGCGCTGCTGCCGCACCGGGCTCTTCCTACCCCGCCGAGCGCTAAAAACTTCAATCGCAAAGGTGTCCAGATGTAGGGATGTGCAAAAACCCCGGGGTTCGGTTCAGCAGCCAAACTGAACATGAATAGAAGCGTTGGAAATAAAAATATATAAATTGTTAAGTTTTTCCCCACCTGGCTGAAGCAGCTAAACTGAATCATTTTGTGTTGAGCAAAATGACCCAGAGAGGTAGCAAGAACGATTTTCTGGTCTGGTAATTAGAGCACTGAGTTCTGGGGTTGTGACAAAAAATTGAGTCATTTATGCAAAGTAGCACGGCACCATGAAGTGACGCTCTGTATCGTGAGAGTTAGGGTACTGTAGCCAAAGGTAAAATATGGGGGTTCAGGTCCCCTGGGGCTGAGGAGAAAATCAAACTGCATCTGATATATCCTTGGTGCATTCCGTTATCATCACAGCAGAGAGGCACCACCATTTTTTCCAACCAAAGCTGTTGGGTTAATTCAGACTGAACTCACGAAAGGCTTCAGGTTGACAAGACTTCGCCCAGCTCTCCTCACAGATCTCAACCAGTGCCTTGAACTGAATCGCAGCCAGAACTGAGTGGCAAGACAGGGATGAATTTGTCATATGCTTCCTTCATGAGACATCGTGAAGCAAAGCCAGCAATGCAGGAGATACTTATTTACACGGCATTTTACCTGTACAGTTATTTAGGGGGCTTCTGCTTCCTTTTTCCTATTTTCTTAGTCATTTGTTGACATTGAGCCCCTTGTAAAGTTTAATTAGTTGCTTTCTGAACACTGTACAAGCACCTCGAGGGTTTTCTGATCAGCACATTTTCTACTTTAAATTAAAATACGAAATTCAAGAGCTGCAGTCTAACACAGCTAAAATTTTTCGGTGACCTTCAAGTACGGACCCTCTTTATGCAGCGGGAGGTGAAGGAGCTGAGTGACAGCTGGGGAGTCTGCACTGTTCGGAACGGTCACATACTTCTAGTCAAGCCAAGACAGAAGTAAGAGCTCACGGTCACTGCGGTTGCATATAAAGTAAATTCTGCAGTTGAGGAACCTGGATGAGAAGGGATGACGTGCTCTCTTAATCACAGGGCAGGATATCCTCTCTCTTGTTCCTTGTTATGTTACCTTTCCCCACGTAAGCTCTGTTCTGAAATAAAAGCCAATTGGATGGTTTTCAGGGAAGCTGGTTGAGCTTTCTATGGCAAGGCATCGCACACCAAGACGACGGGGCCAGGCAGCCCGTTTTTTCCTATGAAGGTTTGTCAGCGCTGTGCAGAGGCAGAGTCAGACCAAAGCACGTCAAAACCCCACATGTAACAGTCCTGCAGGCACGGGCAGTCCTTTTTGCAGGGATTTGGGCGTTAATTGCACCCACCTTTGCTGGGTAAACCACCGTAGGATTTGTCTGTGTGTGGGAAAAATGCTGGTCATGCTAGACCTAAGATGGTGAGACAGGAGGAGCAGAACTATGAAGCTCCATCCAGACCTCAGATGGGCTGGTTTTTGTCTCTCTAACGTAGTGCCAAGCAGAGGTAGAGCTGCTCTAACATCTGGCTTGTGGTAACGTCCCACGGGGACCACCTGAGCCCACCACACTGGAAGCAAGAACTTGCTGCCAGTAAGCACGACCCTCAAAAGCCACCCTGTGTCTTGGGACTTACTGCCCAAGAGTGAACATGGAGGGGTCTATAGCCAACACGGGGATTGACTTTTTTTCTAAAGAGATCCAAGACAGAGGTTAAGAAAAGAATAAAAAAGAAGACAATCTGGGGAAATCTCGGCGAGGTCAGTGTGCAGGCAATGCCAACCGGAGCTAACGCGCAGTCTTGGTCCTTGCCGCACTCCTATGCCATCCCAGGCAGCTGCGCATCCGTCCTCGGCCAACCGATACCCAAATTAGGGTCAAAACTCGGAAGCTGCAGCTGGCAGAGGAGATGGCCCTCTCTCTGCTGTCCTGTGGGTATGACTCACTCCTGTGAGTAAGTCTACAAAAAAGGGCCTTTGGGCCTTATCCAAAAAGCCACAATCTTGTTAACTCTGTATGACTTCCATTGCATAGTCCATGATCAGAAAGTTAAGTACTTACGCTTTTTTTTTTCTAAGAGCAGGATGCTAGTGTATGGGTTCCCTAGGGCAGAGGGCTTTTTCCTGTTTAAAACAATGGACATTTAAGGTATAAAATAAATTTTTTAGCGAGAAAGTGCTGGCTTACTGTAAAGTTGGAAGTACAATATGTGTTCAAAATTTGGCTTTCAATTGTAATTTACTTTTTATAGATTGTGAAAGATATTGCTCTCTGTTAAGCTTTATGACTGTAATGCAGAGCAAAAGGTTCTCTATATTCTTTTAAAATTGCATCCTGCTTAATTTTCTGGTCTTCCCCGGGATGAAACTATTAAAATTGTTATTAAAAAACTAGCCACCCAATTTTTCTTTAAGAAGGCATTTGGTATCAATTTGCACAGCAGGAAACTAGTGCAGAAATTCACAATTGTCAAATGTTGCTACTAAAATAAATAGTGAAGTAAATGTCTGGAGCACCAGTTTTGCACCCCCCTCCCATTGTGCCACAGATAGAATTCAACAAAAATGGCCAAACAGCTTAAATTAAAGAATCCAGACTTGATTTTTTCCCCAGAAAAGTCTGCAGCAGACAACCTAAATTTTCACACAGCAGAAGCCAAACATGAGATTACAATAAATGCGCGGTTAAGAGATATGAAGGGTATTGGTGCCAAATAAT
>JANZLQ010000100.1:41088245-41098245 GCA_026212715.1 Elanus axillaris | reverse complement strand
TATAACCCTACCGAGGTGGGCCCAGCTCAGCCCCCTCGCCGGAGGGGGGGTCTGGGGGACACGTGCCGCCCTAAGCCTCAAGTAGGGCTCCGAGCTCCCGGCCGCAGATGCCGAGTGTGTGCCGGCATCGCCGCGTGCGACCGCAGCCACCGGGAAAAGGGAATTTGTACGGGAATCCGGGTCTGGCTGCGTGCGGAGCAGGCAGAGCAACGCCAGCGCCTGTCCCGGTGAAGCAGGGGAGAGCTCGTTACGTGGGTTTTATCCTGTCATTAACCAGAGGGCTGCTGACAACTTCAAGAGGGCACTGAGAAACTCCGAGCTGCAAAGTAAATGTATGTGCTTGTGTATGTGTATATACTGCCAAATGAGATGCCATATGCCGGAGTCTCTCCTTCGTCGCCCCGTGTTTCCGCAGTTAAATGGAGTGTGATGAGAAGGTGCAGCTTACTGTAGCTACAATTTACAAAGAAGGAAAACTGGGATATTTAACCATGTTGCCTTTCTTCTCCAGTATTTCCACAGTTTTTATGTTTGATGAAAACAGATGTTAGAAATATAGAGCGCTTTGGATGATGACTATGATTATTATTATTATTATGCATTGACAATGGTTCCACTTTGAGCATGTATCTGTCTATCGTGTTTAAATGCTGGCATAATCAGATGCATCCCACTAAAATAGAAGATGGTTTATAGGGATGAAAGGCTGCGTGATGCCTACTGGCACTTTTCCTTTTAGGTTTATTTCAAAGGTTTGAATAATGAGCATCTAAACGGTTTGTCTAACTCTCAATGCAAAGAAAATACAAAAGAAGAAAACCCATACATTTTGTGCTAGGAATGACAAGTCCTAGAGCAATCCACCACCTACGACACATCCCTATCTGTAGCTTGTTAATAGCCCTAGCGAGAAAATATGTTGTGTCAGCCTACGGTGAGTTTAGACACAGGAAGATGATAAAAATTCCTTAATCAAAATGAAGGAATGGAGTCTCTAAAAGTATATGCCAATTATTGCAGAGCAGCTTTTTAAAGTCTTTCAAGCTTTTAAAGATTATTCAAAGCACTTGAAATAGGCTTCAATCTAATGCCTCATTTCATTGCATTAAACAGCCTAGTTAATAAAGAATCAATATATTCAAAGGGCAAGGTTATCTTTTGTCTATAAGGGGTGGTGTCATTCTGAACCTTTTATAGTTCAAATGCTGAAAAAGACCTCATGAAATCCATACTCATCAAGTGGGTCAACTAGAGCAATAAAGAGGCCTCTGAAAGAATGGCTGCACTCCTTTAAAACAACTATAAGTCTTATCTCCCCACATAGTGCTCGCCAGGCTCCGCCAGAAAATGTCAATTTCTCATCAAGACAAGAGGCCCAACGATAATTTTTTTCTGGAGAATACACACAATTAGGAGAATGCAGAAAGGCCCCATCAGTGATTTGTAGCTTATTATGTCACCAGCAAGCTGCGATCCGCCGCTAAGCAGATAATAAGGGCTGTTGATAACTAAAGTGTCAATACGCCAAAGAACGATTTTTGAATGTGAGCCCTTGTGCTTTTTTTCCCCTCCTCGTGCAGATCACGGGGCCGATAACGGTGCATCTGCCAACCGACACCGCCTGTTGGACCTCACAATTAATGCCGTGAATAAATAGCACAAAAGAGTTTAGATTCTTTATACTCTTTGAGACAATTCCCTGCTTTACCCTTCAAGGAGTTCTTTTATGTTCGAATAAGGTTGCTTTTAATGAAATTTAAACTCATCAGAGGAAATCAAACCCCTCAAATCAGATTACAAATTGATTTTTTTTGGTCACTTGTCATTATACAATGTACTGCCCTAAGTTTTACAGGAAAAGGAAGAGAAAGCACCCACTCCGGAGCCAGAATATGCAAATAATCTCTACAGAAGTATAGGAAGGAGGTACGTTCCTAAAGGCCACAAGTAATAAAAAGTTTTAAAAAGTTGGTGTGTCTCGTTTAAAAAGTGATCACTATCTTTCCTCAGATACTTCATAGAATACTAAAGTTCTAAATAAAATGAGCTGGACTAGAACTTTAAATTGTATTAAATAATTAAAGCCAAGCTATCTCTTTTTCTCATATATAATGGTAAATTTCGTTGTTACATACAAGAAATCAAATATTATTCCTCAGCGCTCAGGTCAAAATAAACCGATGGAGGATTGGAGACCTCCTGGTCTGGTACCCCGTTTCAGCTGGTGACATTGGTAGTGCAGTCTGGGCAGCTGAAAGACGATGCTAGCGATAGAGGCTATAAGGTTGTGATTTTTTTGATTTCTTACACATTCAAATAAAGTAACAGTTGTACCATAATGGTTTTGTTTCCTCTTTATTGACTTTGTACTGAAAGGGCATCGTGAAAAAAAGGGTGCACTTAACTGGTCGCAGAATGGTACATTTACCTTGAGGTAAATTAAACTCTTTGAGAAACGACTTGGTAACAAAAGGCGACAACGACCCCCAGAACAGACCAAGTTGGGGGTGGTGAGGGTGCAAGGAAATTATCTGAAAGCTACTGTGCTCCAACCAGGCAAAAATCACAGATTGCTTACTGCGTCAAATCTAAAAAAGCAAAATCCAACTAAAAAAAAGGAAACCGAGGCTGGAATTGGTCTGGGTAATAGAGCCAACACACTTGAAAGTTGCCCTGTATCTGCGATGAAACATAGGACAGAGACACCCAGGGGAAGACGCAGAGAAGAAAAGAGGAAAACCTAAAAAAAAACCCACCCAACCCTGTACAACGAAACCCAATAAAGGAGCATTTAACGATCGCTCTCCTTGCGCTGTGGGGTTCTGTTGTGCAGGATGCCGGAGCCGGGGGCAACACGCCGCAGAGCCCAGCGCCGCTTTCCCCACGTGGTTTGGGCTCTGGCCACCGTGGCTCAGACCCACGGGTCCCGGCTCGCCAGGTGACGGATGGCACCGGGACGTGGCGTCACTTCCCAAGCTGGCGTCCGTGCCTCCGGCCGGCGGGGAGGGAGGTGCTGGGTCACCGCAGAGGTTTGCAAGGGGGGGTCCCTGGGTACCTGCTGCAGTCACTGCCTTCCGCCATACTGCACCTCTAGTCCCAAGGTTAAAAAATTAAAAAAAAAAGCAAGCAAGCAATTGCTGTGGACTTCGATTCACAGACACAAAAGTGCTTTGAAACTGTAATGAGTAGAAACAATAATAATAATAAACAAACAACCTCTAATAACCACCTAACAAGGCTATTTGTGCAGACCAAGTGTAGCTAGATGAAAAAAAGGAAAAGAAAACCTAAAGAAGGTAGGAGCTGTGCCACGGTGCTTCTTCACCTTTCTGGTGTTTCAGTGTATCTCATCTTAGAGCAAGTCACGAATCCAACAAACACAAATCCAACGTATCGCTAAAATGACTTCCAAGATTTCTCCCCGACTACCCCCTCACTTCCTTCATCCCTTAAGACACAGCCAGGACAAATTAGCAGAGGCCAAGCAGTGTGTAGGGACCAGCCGGAGGCTCTGATGGACCAAAGGGTGAAGCCACGTCCATGGGTGAGGACCACCGACCCAAATCACTTGAGCCATGTCACGCAGCAGGGTAAAGCCAGAGAGGGGTGGGCACGCGAGCGGTAGGGTCCCAAAGCAAAGTGACTTCATACACTTAGACACTCATTTAAATAGGTAAATTCTTTGTGTGTGGAAAACACTGACCGTAAATTAATTGGGAAGAAAAGCTTCCAAAATGTGCCCAGCACGTAGCGTGGCCTAAAATGGAGCCAGCAGTTGGGTACATCGTTGGATGAGTGTTAGAACAAGACTGGGGGCACGGTGGATCACAGGTAGAGCTGCTTTGAGCGGGCTCAGGGTTTCTTTTCTTCCTGGAAATCTGTGAAACAGGAAACGTAGGCACTTTGTGATATCAAGAATTCTTGGTTAGCACCTTTCTTTCCAAGCTTTAAGGAAGCCGACGAGGTGTCAACTCCAAAACAAAACCAAGAAGGTCCATACGGCCAACGTCCTGCTCCTGCTGAGGAGGATGAGGAACTTGGTAGTGGAAGAGCTGTAATAAAACCTGTGTCCTCCCATGCTGAAGATCTTGAAGACAAGCAACTAGATACAAAACCCATTGGTTAATGACCTGAGGGGCACAGGAAAGGAAGAAAGTCTGCAGAAAAGGGTAAAACAGAGTTACCGGGAGAACTGGGTGTTAGAGTGCAGACGCAAAATTTGTCCTACATCAGAAAAAAGGACGGGGTGGGGAAGCGTGGTGGGGTTGAGTGCTGAGTCCTGTCTGCAAGGAGGCCACAGCCCCACAGCAGCTCCTTCTCCCACAGCATCACTGTTTGTCTCGACACGGCCCCGTAATACATCTCATCACTACTCAGCCACATCATGGCAGTATCAGCGATAAGTGCTTGCAGAAGCAATAGAGTAAGGCCTTTTTATTGAATCAGGAGGGAGGAAAATGGAAGAAACTTACTATTTAACTTTTTAGAAGTTAAATTGACTAATAAAATCTTCATGAAACACTCTAATAAGCATGTCAGATAAAAATGGTTTGGGCTTTCTTGCAAGGACAGATGTCTTCAACCATTGATCAGCATCTGTGTTTCTCATTCAGTTCTGCTTTATTTTCGGCCCACAGTGCCACGTCTGCATGACTGGGGGACCAGGTACTCGTTTTGGTGCTTTTGCCACGCTGCATCCCGAATCAGGCTGAGCTGCCGAAAGGCTCCATTGCCACCTGGATGCCATTTCACGGGATGGTTCCTGTTGGCTTTATGTTTCCATTGAATGAGAAGTCAAGGCTGTTAGCGTGGGTCAGCAAATCGAGCAGTGACACCTACAAGCACGAGCTACTATTCTCTTCTGCAAGAGAAAGGAGACGGATCCCGGGTAGGATGGAGAGGGTCCCAGGCAGAGACATGCCTTATCCTCTTTCCGTGCTGCATTTTTTAATGCCAACCCCTACACTGCCGTTTGTGGTGGGTGTCATGTGTAGTCAGTATGGATGGGAGACCCTTAAGAAGCTGCTGTTGCAGGAGTCTTTCAGAAAGTCCTATTATTTATCAAAACATAAAAAGAAATGAACGTTGAAGAAGAACGTTGGTTTTTATGGGAAAAGTACTCATAGGCCTTTTAGTTCTCTGCTCTAAACCAGTGTTTACTGGCTCAAGCCTGCTGAAATAATGGTGAAGACTCACTGTTTTACAGAGGTCTAAGCCAAGCCCTCCTTGCCCAATTTAGTCCCTGCATCAGAGCTGCACGTCCCCGGCCGGGGATTTGCTAAGACCCTTCAGCAGCTCAGCCCCGAGGAGGGACCTGTCCTGAGCATAGGGAAAATACAGACTGAGCGCAGCATTTTTAAGAGACAAATGGCGTCCTGAAAAACCCTCTTTATGGTATTGCACATAAAGATGTCCAAAATGCTCTGCTTTCAATAGTTGTAAAATGCCACGACCAAGAAACTGGAATGGCTCAAAAAGTAATAAATAAATATAGTAGAGCAATTAGCTACACATTTACATTACCGATGCAACCGCGGAAATTTGCAATAGACCACTTTAAACTTTTTTTTTTTTTTAATTAGCCTGACAAGCAGTTAACAGGAGTTTGCAAATCATCTGCTCATGCTCTCCAGGAGCTGCCCCAAATATTCTAGAAATAACCCGTGGGAGCGTTATCAGGAGGACAGCTTTTCCTCCCAAGCCGTGTGATGGGGAGGATGGTGCCCTTTGAACTGCCTCATCTGCCGCGAGTCGATAGGGAAGGTGATGGGCTTTCAGGCCAGTTTGCTGGAGCTGGCAAAGCAAGAGCAAGGACTCAGCAGTTTCGTGCTACAGGGACGTCGTGTTTTGAGTCAAAGACAGGAAAATAAAGATTTTTTCGTTTCTGTGCTGAAATTTTCTGTTCTTAATGGAAGCTGACATAAATAATTCTGGTTTGTGTGAACTGCCTGTACTTTGCACTCCTACAGTAAGTTCAAATACAAGCGACAGCAGAAAGAGCAGGTTTGGATGCTAAAATAAACATTTCAGCAGTCACAACTGGATGTCCTCCAGGTCAAATTTACATTGTTTCCCATCATTGCCTTCAATTTTCTCTTTACCTTAATAAAAAAATACCTTGTCCTACATTCTTCTGACATCACGATCGAAAGAGAAAGCCTTTTCATTGTCAGACCCTAATGGCTATTCTGCCCCACGTTTTTAATGTGAAGATTAAATATTTATGATTTGCAAGTCTATAATACCCCCTAAGCAGGAACGCTCTGCTGCTGGTGAGGCAGGACAAAGCCACGGTGGTGGGCCGAGACAGAGGGATGGTGGTGGGGACCAACACCTGCAGGTACAGACCACTGCACGGGTGGGTGCCTTGTGCCCCTCCGACTTCATACCAGATCAATAAAATTGATAAAATACACTAACTGCAAAAATAAGGTAGTTCTGAGATACCCTCGCGTCGATTTAACGACCCGGCCCCAGTGCCGGTGACTGCCACCGAAGGGAGATCCCAGGGGAGCGGGGATCGTCCGAGGGGCACGGACCCACCGCGGGCATTTCGCCCAGCAGTCGGGGTCGGCACGGAGGGGGGCCGTGGGAAGGAGACCCAGGCCACTCAGAACTCACCTAGAGAAATAGTTCAGCCTAAATGCAGAACAGTCTTAGGCAGAAGGTACTTTCTGAGAGCGTTTCGAAGCGGTTCAGGTGACTGAAGGGTCAGAAGCCACTGGCTCAGGACCTGGAGTCGGAGTCTGCTGCAGCGGTAAACGTGGTGACAGCGATTTCAGCAGCGGCGGAGAGTCGGGTTTGGTCTTTTCCTTTCTATTTCAGTGTATTCAGCTGGTTCAGGTCAATGACTAATTCACTCAAAACTGAAAACACGATTGGGAGTTGGAAGAGCAGAAAATGTGTTTTCCTCTCCCTATCTATGAATAAAAAATAGATTTGAAAGGATAAGACCTGCTGGTTTTAGTATCTTGAAGAACATGATGAACAGAAACAATCTATTCCATTTTTTGATTATAAATAATAGTATCACCTTTGCATATTAACTTTATTAAGGTAATTTATTAACTTCAGGTGCAGAACATGTGTAGAGAAACATGCTCCTTTCTTTTGCACTGAGCACTATTTTGGTAGGTCTATTTAGCTGATGAAATTAATGCTGTTCCCATCAGAATGTTACTGAACTTTTGTTTCTATCCAAAAAGAGCTTGACAACTCATATAATAAAGAAGAAACACAACAGTCAGCATTTTCATCCATGTAAAGATATAAAACACATAATCACATTATGAAATATAATGGCATACATGAATGTAAATAGATTAAATAATACTGTGTAACTCCCCGATTAGCCAAAGGCAGTGCATGTTCAGTAAAACCCCTAGATTTGAACAAGAATAGTTAAAATTTGTTAATAAAGAGAATAACATCTCCTTAGGAGAATGAGCAGACATTCTGGAAAAAAAAAAAAAAAAAGAGATAGGTCAGATAGCACATTTTCCCTCATTTTTAGTGAAAATCATATTTGAAAGCCATTCTGAATGGGTTTTAGATTGAATTTTCTTTAAATTTTGAGGGAAACAGACTTGTAGTTTTCTCAACAAAAACATTTTTTTGTCCTGCTGGTAAAGTTTTGGGTTCCTTTTTTTTTTCCTTTTTCTTTTGTCCTTCCTTTTTTTCCCTTGCCTTCCCCCTGAAGCGAAGTTTCAGGCTGGGAGCCCGGGGCGGGGGTGGTGAGCAGCCAGATGCCGGGGGAGCAATGGGAGGAGGAGGCTGCAAATCTGAAAGTATTCAGAAATAAAGTTATCCTACAAGCCTCAGCCTTTGACTTTTCCTCTCCTTTCACAGAAAACCACCCTTCTTTTTCCTTTGCTTGACCCATATCTACCTTAATTGGGATTTAGCAATTACACTCCTTACGCTACTTAATAAAAACGCTTGGTGTATGCCTGCTTTCCCAGCAGACCCCTCCTGTTGCCTCTCTCAGTCGCTGGCTCTGTTGTTTGATCTGGCAGTGAATATGGAAACAATAAAATTTGGGATCAATAGAGCCATTTCCAGCAGTCCCTCTGGGGAGGAGCTGGGGCTCTCCCAAAGTTGCTCTAGGAAAAAGCAACGTTGGCCAACTTTCTCCTGCAATGGGGGTACCTCTTTCGGTAACGCTTTTCCAGTACCAGGTGATGGAAAGGAGATGCAGTATCATCCTTCTTTACTATACACAAGCACATGTGCAAGCATGTGTGTGCTGCAACCTGCAGTAACTTATCCAAAACTGCTTTTTCTTTTTGCTTTTGCTCTTGGCTCCACCCTTAAAAAATATTTCCAACTTTTTG
Organism: Elanus axillaris; assembly: GCA_026212715.1. Taxonomy (NCBI): domain Eukaryota; kingdom Metazoa; phylum Chordata; class Aves; order Accipitriformes; family Accipitridae; genus Elanus; species Elanus axillaris. Next base: position 41,089,912 of record JANZLQ010000100.1, on the reverse strand, counting down.
GTGGTCACGTTGCGATAAAGCGGAGCGTGGCTGCTCAGCGCCGCTGCCGGGACGGTTCGGTTTCAGCCCAGGATGGCAAGGCGCTAAAATGACACTGGCCGATCTCCTGAAATTCTGCTTTTTGGGCTGCATTTTGCTGTCTCGCTAAAGCTAACCTCCACCCGCAACAGCCTGGCCTTTATTTGCAGCAAAAGGCTGAGACCCAGCACTCCTCCTGGCTGATCGCAGGAGCATCTGGAGCGTCACGTTGCCAAAGGGTGGCGGATGATGTTTGATGTTTTAAAGAAGGCAAAGCCATTCACCTTGGACCACCCCTTGCCCACAGCCCCCACCGGGCAGCCCGCAGCTCAGCCTGGGCTCACGCACCACGGTGGGGGATAACCCAGCCCAGCCCGGGCTGGTCGCTTGAAATACGTGACGTGGGTCATGCAAAGCCACCTCGGATACTGCCACGGCGAGGTACAGGCATGGCAATTAGTAAAATCAAGGTGTATTTCCTACATCATGCAGCTGGGGGCATTTTGCAACTCATTTTGCTGTAGAAAACTTATATTTAATTGCCTTTGCTGCTGCTGGATCAGATTCAAAATGAGTGGGAATATCAGGTCCTGCCAGATATATTCAATCATATTCCTGCTTTTTTCCCTGAATGGATTCAATGTGCCAGTAAGCAGTGAAGCAGTTAAATATGGACATGTGAATGCCAGCAACGCTGCGATTTCAAAGTTAACACCCCACTAGGATGAATGAGGAAAACGTACATCTCCCTGGATGTTTCTCTCTGTCTCTGTGGCGAGTTTAAGGGGAAGATAATTCACGATGGTTTGGCCAATTGCTGGAAGTAGGGTATTTCCTATTCATTCTGATAAACCCAGAACAACATCTTATGCAGCCCCCAAATACAGAAATAACAATAAAGGCGACTGCTAAAATGCAGAATTACGGGTGAGGCGAGGCCAAGCCTTGCAGCGCTGCAAGAGGCCGGAGCTGGTGGGGAAGGCAGAGATGGGAGACGGTGATGCCACCACACCAGCCCTGTCCCCGCCGGAGGGGACGGGGCATTTCCAGCCACCGCATCCTCCTGCCCAAGTAGAACTGGGTGGAGAAGGGAAAAAAGATATATCTAAATGAGTCCAATACTGATTATTAAGTTCCTAAGAGGCAAACTAATTTAGCTATATAAAATCATGAAAGGGAGAGAATTAATTGATACTAATGAGTTATATGAGATAGCATCATAATTAATTCCTAAATAGAAAGAGGACATAGGCTGGAGCGAGGAGGGGAAATAAGACTGGCCTATATATCGTAATAGATTACAGAGGGTATTTGAAATGAGAAACAAACTGCCAAAGTCAGAGTGGGACGGAGTTACAAAATCTTTGCCAATGCAAATAAAAGCCTCTTCTTCATCGCCCTGGCAATACCGAAAGCGGGGAAGCTCACGTACCACTTCGTTGCGTGAGCTCTCCCAGGACCTCCGGGCACCAGGTCCCTCCACCGCAGGTGCAAGGGTTTACACCAGGGATGCCCTGGCCCAACCTGCCTGTCAGGGAGCACAAACACACGACACTTTGGCGGTTGTGAAGGTAACTACACCCATTTGATTTGATTTGTTGGGGGGGGGGGGGGGGGGGGGGGGGGGGGGGGGGGGGGGGGGGGGGGGG
>JANZLQ010000100.1:41069160-41084160 GCA_026212715.1 Elanus axillaris | reverse complement strand
ACGAAAGGAGGACGGCGTTTAAAGTAGCATGTCCTGGTATTACCGCATAATCCAGGGTTGGGAGCGTCTTGGAGCATCCCCACTCCTTCCATCTTCATTTGCTTCTCGGGCGTGGAAAAGCAGGTTTGGAAACCTCGCAAGCCTCACATTAACGCGGGGAATACAACCGAACCTTAAACATAAACGCTTCGGCGTGAAAGCAGTGGGGTTTTTTTTCGGAGACCCGCCGTTCGCCCTGGCTGCGCTCGGGCTCCCCCCGACCCCACGGCGCGTCCCCCCCTCTCCCGCCGGCGCTGGTGCCCATCGGGGGCACGGCCCCGGGGAGCCGGGAATGGGCCGGAGCAGCCCCCTCGCCACGCTCTGTTTGCCAACGGCCCAACTTCATTAGAAACCCAGCACGTCCGCCGGGCCGCCATGTGACAGGCCGGGAGCCGCCGGTATTTGTTGTCTTAATGCAGAAGTACTCGGGGACTGAACTGATAAGGAAAAAACTGTTCTGAATCTGCTGAACTACACGCTTAGGGTGGCACGGACCCGCGCAATATTGAAAATCAATAGTCACGTGGCGGTTTAAAGGTTAGAGGTCTCCTGAATTAACTTTCTAGTACTAAATTACCAGCCCTTGGGTTTTTTTTTTTGGTTTATTTATTTATTTATTTATTTATTTCCCATTTTGTAATGACTGGAGAGAGGCATTGACTTTAAAGACGCATAGCTCGCACCTAGTTTGTGCTGGGAGTGAAAGGCGAAAACAACACAACCTTTTAATACTTGGTGTGATGATTCAGATACTACGGTATTTCTCATCAGCAAATTCAGACGGAATCGGAAGGCATATAGCAATGTCAAATATGGTAAAGGAGCCGTGAGCATTATTAGTGGCCTGAAAATGAAAATACAGGTCTAGCTTTTTAACTCACGCCCTCTACAGTGCCCATACTTGTACGACACGTAATACTTAAATTAATGCGTATCTTATTTTTAACGACATTTAGAAAATGTAAAGTAAATTTGAAATATTTAGTCATTAGGAATGAACAAATAATACTGTCACAAATAAACTGAACGTTTACAGAGCCGAAGCCTGGGAAGACTTACACGTTGCTTTTCATCCCTGAGCACAGCGCACTCCCGAGGACTCTTACGGCATGTAGCTACTCACACGTGGAAGCACCTTCACGACTGGTCTTTAGCTCCTCTGCTTGCAGGTACTGCAAAAAACAAATCATTTTTTATTTCATCGAATAGATTTCGTATTTAAATTTATTCCAACATTTCCCTTCCCCTTGTTTTCATTCCCCTAGGTACACTGACAGCTTGAATTTCAACATCGAATATTTGCAACCTGGGTTAGTCTTCATCAGAACGGCTAACGGGGAGCCACGTCCCAGCAGCCCACTGGAGTCAACACCGTGGCTGTGGGAGCTTTGGGCGACTGGCAAATATGTTGGTGGGCAACCTGGTGGGTTGACCATCAACCATCGTGGCACGAGCCAGCGCCGGTGGGGTGATCAGCAGCAGCGTCAGGCGGCTGGACGCGGTGGGAGCCGGCCGGGGCTCCCGGGGACGCTTCGCATCCGACGGGCAGGGGCAGCCTCGGGTTTCGGTCCCCTTTGTGCTGGACGTGGAGCCTGGGTGACCGCACTGAGGGAAGATCTGAAGCAGCCACCAAGGCTTTGAAGTAGCAGGTTAAGGAGATGTGGCAGGAAAAAAAAAAACTTCCAGGGATTTTAGACACGGATAAAGCTTTTTCTTTCTGGGTCACGGACACTTCTCCAAAACCTTATTTCTAGAAATACTCAGCTGTTTTAAGATTTATTGATTGCGTGCAGCTTAAGTTTGATTTTCTCTTATCACAGCGTAACCGTACGTGCGTGCACCATCCCGGCCGGGAAGGGGCAGCCAGACCCTCGTCCGCCGCGTTTCGCCGGCTGGGTGCCGGGGCTGGGACGGCAGCACGGGCTGCAGGACGGGATCTCTGCCGTGGGCAGCGCGGTTCGGTTTGCCAGGCACCGTCCTGCGCCGGCCACGGGTCACCCGTGGAGCCGGGAACACAGCAGAACGCGCGGTGGGATGTGCAGAAGGACCCGCGCTGGTGGACGTCCCGACGCGGGAGACCCGGCGCCTACTTGTCGGAAGCGTTTGTGTGCGTTAAACACCATCATCACCTCAACGCAGGCAGAAATAAAGTCCAAAAAATGGGGATGGGATCTGAGATAATCCCTCCGGCCTAATTACTGAACTAAATGAAGCACCTCTAAAAAAACCCCCAAACTACACGTTGTAATATTTCGCCAGACAAACGCCAAGTCTCTCATTCTAAAAATAAATTGCGAACTTAACCTTTTCAGTTCTGGCACTTCCAGGCCCTCTGCTAATACGTGGCAGACCCATCCCTGCCATCGGCACGTCCAACTTCTGTTTATTTCCATCTGCCTTCCACCTTCAACCCGAACAAGAAGGCTGCAGCCACACCACAGGTACCTCCCCAAAACTTTGACCTAAGGCACACGCGTTGCATTTTGATAAACAAACTCACAGAAGGAGGAAGACCAAGTTGTAACTAATAAAATAAACAGCTGCTGCTCAGTGTCCGCTTGGACACCGTCTCAGGCAATACTCGAGCGTGTACACAACTCTACCCGTGTGAAGAGCCCTACGCACTTAACATGGGATACACGTACCCACAAATTCACACATAAATGGGGTTATATCAAGGTATAAACCAGAAAAAGCTTCCTCTGTTCACCTGAGATCTCTGCTATCGTAAACTTTTGATTGGGCATTGTATATGTTATATTACAGATAAAAGTTTCTAGTGGGGTTTTTCCTCAGTTACTGTATTTATATAAACCTACAGATGAGTGACGCGCTGCGTGGGCACGGGAAGGGCTGGCACTCTTATGGGTGACTTTTTGTGCAGAGAAGAGCTAGAATTTTAAACCCACCATTTTAAAGCATAGCTTGAGCTAACATTTTCTGGTTTGTACATACACAAAATAATCCTACAGAAAAGTGAAGATTTAGTTTTTATAACCGTCATCCTTAACTAGCGCACAATTACCTTAATGTTTATTTCTATCAGCAATCTTATTAATTCCCATACTGCTTCTGGACCATGCTTGCACTACAGAAATAATTTTAATTGAACATTTATTAAAATAAATGCTTTGTCAGGATATACCCACTCCATCTGGCTGCACTGGACAGGCATTATTTCCTGGATGTGTCTGCTTTATACAACGTCTTCTCCCACAGCTCTCACTGACTACCAGAGATCATGATTAGATTGTTGTGGATTTTGCTCAGCAGCCTTTTCTGCCACAGCCCTTTTTGTCTCGCGGACATTAGCTTACATGCACGCTCTCCGCAGGACTCTTCATCTTCTGCTGCACAGAATGGGGTTTATTCTGGAAGAACATCGTTAGCCCACCAATCTGACAAAAGGCAGAGATCTTCTATAAATAACCCGCCCTGCAAAGCTGGATTGGCTGTATCTTTTTTTTTTTTTTTTTTTAATGTGCATGCTCATAATTACGAGGATAAGAGTTTTGATAAGAAAAAAACATGAATGGGCTTCTCAGTGTTAAATTTCAGCCCTTGAAAATAAACGAAGACAAGCTTTCCCCTTTCTCCCTCGCCACAGCAATCACCTGCTGACAAACAGATTCTGGGCACTAGAAAGCCCTTTTTTAGCACACTTGCTCACCTAGCAGCCAAACGTTATTTTTATTGCTGGCATCACGAACAAACACAAAACAAATAGGAGACACGCAGAATTCAAAAAATGGCAGCGTTGTGCAGTTAATCCTCTATTCACTGTCGTATCAAAGCACTTTTTTGTTACTTTTGCTGTGATTCATCTTAATGAAAGCCACTATTTTTACAGCATATCTCGTTCAACCCAAAGCCTGTACGCATGCTTCCCTCTTCGGCCAGCCCATGGGAGATTTAAAGCTCTTACTTCTCACAACAGGGGAAGCGGTGTTTCTCAAAACTTCAGAAGGTAGCTTAATATTTACCAAACTGCTTGGGTTTTATTTATTTCTCATCAAAAGCCTGTACGGTCTCTATAATAGTAACTGCAAACACTGCATCACCCCCAACTTTTTAAATTTCTTTTCTGTGCTCCAGTCGTTTTTCACTCTTTCTTTGACGGCCCTGAGCACGTACTTCATTAGAATTTCTGGGGGAGGTTCTGATGGTTTTTTTAGCATTCCTGCTCTGTGTAAAAGTGCCTTGAGAAACCAAGAGCTCGCCGCAGGGTCGTGTGGTGCCCACAGATGCTCGTGCAAGGCGGAAGGATGACCCAATATTTTGTATTTCCAGCAGCGCTGGGGGCGGTGGGCATTGCACGAGATGGGGGCTTTCCTCTTCCCGAGGATTCCACATGTCCTCTCACAGGAATATGACACCTCACGAATTTCCAGAGGCCTCTCACATCAAGAAACTGAAGTGCTCGTGGCCTTCGTTGTGATATTCAAAGCAGGTCCACCGGAGGGAATTAAGCAACCAGATCATTTGCTCATGTTGTTTTCTGGTTTTAGGGTTGCTTGTATTGATGTGACCCTTCCGTAAGTGTGAAGAAATATTTGGTATCAAAAGGATATTTTGAGTCAGCTCAACAGCACTAAGCCGGCTATCAAGACCTAGATACAGCTCAGCATCCATGGCATCATGGTACTGCTTTGAAACAAACATATACAAATTATTTGGGGACAGGGTAAAGAATAAATAAAGACTGTAATTTTTTTTTGCCTTCAGAAGTAGCCTGACTTGCTAAGAAGCATTGAGGGTGCTCTGCAGAGAGGGCAACTCTGCAGTTTCCTTTCCGAAGGCTAAACCAGCAAAATTTTAAAAAGTTTTGGTTCGGGACATAGCTAATCCCCCCACCTTTGCTTTAGCTGCAATTTCCATAGTCTTGGACAGACCTTTTCTCAGTAGATGGATGCGTCTTCAATAACGAACTTGGAAGTAAGATCAAAATGTAAGCATTGAGTAGTTTGATATTCCAGGACAACATATATATATATATCCCTAATAAGGGACCTCTGAGCATACTGGTTATACATAATTTTGCAGACCATTTGAGATGCAATATTTCTACAAGGATTTAACGTGAAAATGATGGAATAATCTTAATTTAGCAGAATGTCTTCATTCATGGATGGTGCATGGCGTTGAATCAACAGTCAATGTATTTGGTTTATTGACTTCTGTTGTCGGCTGTGAAGCCTATGACTCACGCTTAGCACACACTGTATTTTTTTCTTCTTCTGAAAGCTTTTCTGCAAAATATGGCTAGAGTCACTCCCTGTCCAAGGAGGTGATGAATTCACTATAAAAACTTGACATTAATTATTCTTCTGACTGTAATAGCAATAATGAGGCCTAGTTTTTCTCAAAGAAGTGTAGATAAACATGATTTTATAATTACGTTTCCCTTAATAACTGATTGATATATTTGCTGGCTGTCAAGTTACAAAAATCAGTTTGGAAGGAAGATGCCTGTAAGCCAGGTTGAGGTCCAGATGGGGATGGTTTTGAGCTCGAGGATGTTCAGATCCACGACTGGGGCCCAGAGCCGCCGCTGCTTTTGATTGACAAGGTGTGTAGGATCCACGGCCTCGTCCAGCTTCTCCGCAGAGGAACGGGGTAGAACAAGGGGCCCCAGAGCCTGACCCCAACCACCTCCCGATCTCTCCCAGCTCCGTGGGGCTGTACCAGCCTGACTGCTGGATGGGACCTGGGACCCTCTTCTGAAAGGTGCCCCACGGCGTACGAGGGACCCACCTTGAGTTCTGCTGCCTTGCTCATCAGTGGCAGCCGATCGGTGGAGATTTGTCCAGTATTCTCTTGAGGCCCAGGAGAGTAATCCAATGTCAAATGCTTTGGCTCCAGCACCAAATGCTGAAGCCAAAGCCAGTTTGGCGATATCTGTTGCAGAGTACAACAAAACAAAGGGGTTTTATGGTTGACTACGTAATACAACAGTCAAGTTGGGCAAAAATTGTATGCGATTTCAGCCTGTATACGGCAAACACCTCAAATCACAAAATCTGCTGGCTTGTTTTATGAACAGAAAAGGCTTCCTGCTTAAAAGGTTAGACAGAAATTTAAAAGGTAACTTGCAATGCAAGTCAAATTGTGAAGAAAAAAGAGAAAAAAAGAATCCAAGAGGCATCTCTGAGGAGAGGAGGGAGTGCAGCAACAGGACCATCAGGTACTCGTGTGTCAAGAACAGATGATCTGCCCATCATAATTAAAGAGAGAGACTTAAAGAAGATCTCAGGGAACCAGGAGGTGCCAGGAAAACTTCAGTGGAGTGGTAGCTTTTCGCTCAGACAATGGGAAACAAGGAGGAGAGGAGTCAGTGCGAGGTGGTTCACAGCAGGGACAGCTATCCTGAGCTGACAAAACTTCCCGGGCTCCGCGCTCAACCTGTGATTAATCGCACAGACACACAAAGCACCGGCTGCCACCAGGAGCCATCCTCCTAATGCATGTCACAAACTTCGTAATTCCACTTGGAATGAGACAACAGCAAGTTAAATTCCTGGATCACTGTCACCGTGTCACTTACAGAAGAAGTTGCACCGGGGAACAGTTGGCTATTGGAGTAATTTGAATGGAAATGTCAGTTTTCACAACCTATGATTTGAGGTAAGCGCCCTGTTATTATACAGCAGCTCTGTCAAGCAGCCGGGGCCGAGTGCACGGCGAGACCCCCTCTCAGCAAACGTATCCTCGGCCCCGCTCCTGCCCCAGCCTCCTCCTGCGACCCACCGCCGCCGAAAAACTCCCATTTCCTTCTCTGCAACACCCTTCGCTCACATGGACAAACATGCTCTGTGCCTTCCCATGTCCTAGCCTGATTTTAATTCTAATTTTGTATTCTGTTCAAAGGTATATGCTTCAAAACCATACAGAAAGAGTGAGTTGTTTCTGAATAAATCGATTAATCGAGATTTGCATTGACCTCTGGGCAGGTTTCGTCTGAGTAAGGACTTCAGGATACGGTCAATATGTCTTACTGCTAAATACTTGCAGAAGTTGCTACATAAGGTTGTACACGTCTTATACACATCTGTGACAGATTCTGTCGATTCCCTGCGCTGTATGGGGAAAAAAAATACTTGCTGGGCAGAAGTGCCACGGTTTTGTCTAGTACCTGCCCTTCAGTAACACCTCTATATACGTTATTTATTCAGATCTTTGGGGATTTGAAAGGCAATGCATCCAGTGCACAACTTGTGCACTGATTTGCCTGAACTGATGCAGAAGGAAATAGAGTTAAACCAGCATAGCCATCAAGTAGAGGAGCTCTCAAATCTTTAACTTCAATCAGTTGAACATCAATTCAAACCATACTGATACAGAAGCATCCAAACACAGTATCCCTCCAATTTAACTAAATCACAGCCTTCAGGAAACCCGAATAAATGCATGTGCAGACCTGACCTAAAAGCGATAGAACATAAAAGCAGGAAACACCGGCTACGAGTAATCCAGCTCGCAGGAGGATGGAAAGAAAAAGGGGAGCGATACAGAAGCGGGAAGTTGTCAGGAGAGGTGAAGGGCATCGCTGCCGCCCCTCTTCGAGCCAGCCTGCAGAAAAACCATCGCTTGGCGCGGGCCGAGACCGGCCGCTTTCCGCACCAGCAGTGCCGATGTGCTATTGCCTTATCTGCACCCAACGGCCAGCCTGTGCAGGAAAAGATTGCACAGCCAGATCCCACACAGGTAAAATAGTCCGACATCTCCAGTTAGAAAAAAAAGGGGAAATAATCGACCCGAAGGATCTTCTCTTACCTCTGGATGAGTTTACTGAGCTCCGGGAGCTGTGCTTGCTTGAGCTCTGGTACTGGGAAGCAGCAGTGGGGCAAGTGGCTTTTGTGGGTTTCTCCTCCTTGGACAAGCAGGTCGCTCTATTCTACAAAAAAATACAAGATCTTGTTGTTCAAAAGAAGGGACGTGACGGCAGGATATTTGGACTTTGCTATCCTCTATATGCAGGGGATGATAAAGAAACTATTACGCTGTTTATACATTGCCCATGGTGCCACCGAGGCTGGGGTATCTCCCGGCAAAATGAAGCACAATTACTACTATTATTTTTACTTTGAAAGGAGTGGCTTACTGAGTCAGTAAATATAGGGTTTTTTTTCTTTCTTTTATGCCAAACATAAATACGGTGGGAGAAAAATGCTTCTACAAAATGCGAAGTGAAAGAAATGGAAAACAAGTCAAATTTAGATTTTGCCTGCAGGACAACTGACAAACCAAGAAGCTTTTCTGGCTTCAAAACAGCTACTTAGATCACAGGTGGTTGTATTCTTAAAGGGTAAAAAAAAAAAGCTATCTCTTTTTACGGTAGCCTTTTCAGGCATCCTACTCTGTCGCAGCCACCAGGCTTTTATGCGTGCCCAGGCAGAAGAGGCTGGATCCTGTTGCAACACTCTGTTGGACTATAAACCAATGATATTTGCTTTACCTGTGCACTATCTTCCATGGAACAAAACAACATTTACATCTGGGATCAATTTGCTTGAAATTAAAGTGCAGCTGCTATATCTCTTCTGCATCAAAAGTATAGTGTTAAGGCTATAACATACAGACAGTTACACATTACTTTGCATTGTAATATTTAGATTTGTGTCATTTTCCATCTGAAGTAAAAAGCGTCTTTAAATAAATGAGTGATCTTATACTACATATTTTATGGGCTGTGTACTCAGCAAGATATATCTACATTTGCAATGTGCATATACTCATCTCCAATTTCAAACTACGTATTTAGACCTTGAATTTTAATGCTTAAACGAAAATGCAGTGTAGGAAGAATTTGGACTCTATGCTCAGAAAAGTTCCACTGTGTACGTACGGGAGGGTGAGATGAGTTTTGTGGCATTCTCAGGTAAAACACGAGCTTTTCCAGCTCGTTCCGGCAGATCCTTTCCCCCTCCCCTGTGCTCTCTCTCAGTAGCCCCCCCCGAAAGCCGTGATGCACAACCTTTTGACAGCGAGGGTGACACTGGCCGCCCACCAGCAGCCAGAGGGCTGTGTGCAATTACCACCTGCATTTACATACGCATACGAACCATCCTTACAAAGAGCGGAGCGCGCAGGGCTTTTATTATTTACATATAAGTCGCTGCAAACACGTCCAAAGAGAGACCGTGAGTCTGCAAACGCGTCCAAAGAGAGACCGTGAGTTTGGTACCTGTGAAAAAGTGACTGCAGCTACGGAGGGATTCCCGCTGCTGTGCCGGGTGGGACTGAGCTCGGGCGCGTGTCCATGACGTTCCCTCCTGCTGCTTGGCTCTTCTGGACGTCTGCCACCCGGTACCGGCGCCGGCTGACCCGCCGCGCAGCATCTCCTCCGGGGACGCGGCCGGAGACGGTGCTAGCCACCCCCTCATCCCCCGAAACAGAGTCCTCCGGCTGCGGTCGTGGGTTCGGCTCCGCACCACCTTGCCACGGACGGGAACCACCATTTCTTGGTCCGCCGGAGCAGCGGTTTGGGTCGCGTTTGGCTCGTTGTCATCAGAAGCTGACATCGAGACGCGAGCGTCCACCTCCAGCCGCGTCCCGCCGCGCTACTGGTGCCTTTGGACCTCCAGCGACGGGTAAGGAACTTGCACGGGGTCCATGAGGACGTTCACCATGGGGATGGAGCCTACTGGCGAATGCAGAGATAGGACATTTCCTATTACTTTAGGTATCACACGAAGGCCCACAGTTGCAAGCATTACATGGCAAAAGGTGGCCAGCAACGCACAGCTACAACGCGCCTTTTTCTGAAGTCTGGGGACAATCTGTCTCCGAGGTTTCCAGCCAGTTTTACCCAGCGCTGCTGCCTCTCAGCATGTAAGGCTCTATATTTTAATTCCTCCCCAGATCACCAAATTCAGGTTTGATTGATTGCTGACAATCAAATACTGCAGTTGGCAGAAGTACGTAGGAAATGTAATGCACTCCAACCAGAGTGCTTAGCAGGCTGCTTACTGAACCTCCGTAAACGAGCAATCATTGGAAAAACGTTTGGTGCTCTCCAAGAGTCTTGGGTGCTCTTCCCCAGGGTTCTGCTGTACCCCCAAACCCTAGGCAAATGGCAAGAGCCGCTCAAAAATAGTAAAATTTCCTTCTGAAACCAATGCTTTCAAACCTGCTTTTCCTTTCCAAAAGAAAAAAAAAAAAAAAAAGCTACATGACATTGGAACGAGGATTGGAATCTGAATTTTCATAGAGTTTTCCCCAGTAGTTCCCAAACAGAATTTTCCCAGTTTTCGGGAGAAAATGGTCTCTATGGTTTAAAAAGCATATCTAACTCCACAGTTCTCATATTGTTTTACTGCCAATGGCAAGAAACAAACTAAGAGAAAGCCCAGGAAAACAACTGTCCAGGATAACAGCGACTGAGCACAGAGCAGGGCAATTTAATGAAATCAAGATCAATGGTTATGTAGGTCATTTCAAACACAGAGTATTCCACCTCAAAGCATAGCGCATTGGTTGAAACAAAAAATGGGAGTGCAACATTTTCAAGCTATCCTTTCCTCCCAGCAGCTGCAATAGTTTGTGTTTTGGTGAAGACGAATCAGAATTTTTTTCTGCAACCGTCATACATACGCTGCAGCCTCCGTTGCGCACTGCTCAAACCAGCTGCACAGAAACCCCAGCAGATAAAACGCTGTAGGACCTCAACATCTTCTGCTCTAGTTTTGGCAAAAAAAGAACTTTTCCAGCGCAGTCCTGCAGTGGTTGACATAAGGACGTAAGACTGTGAAAGAGAGGATGCTGCTCATCTCAGTCAGATTATGTACCTGGACTTTATCCACTGCCTGGAGAAGACAGACAACCAATTAGTCCAACACAGCTTCTTTACCATACCCAGGTTGGAAAACAGATTGAAGGGGTCAAAAAATTCAGAAGGCTCCACATGATCTGACATTTGCCTTGTCACAATTTTCTTGACAACCAGAAGGTTGGAGACAGTTTGCTGGTCATCAGGAGCGGCGGTATGGGAAGACTGATTACCAAGCTGGGGACAAGAAACCGGTCAATTAATGGTCTGCTTGTTCTCAAAACAGTGATTTCTTCAATAACTCGGGACGGGTTTATTCTGCTCATTTTAGAGGACAAACGCGCTGTAAAAGAGTTGCTGGAGTGTACAAACATTTCTTTAGTTTGCAGCCTCCCAGTGCTGCTTCTGCCACTACAGAGGTGGTCTCCAATTCAAGCGATACTCGGGGGCTCAAACTTCATTCCCGTGCCATCCTTTTTTTTGCACTTGATTGCATTTGCACAATAACCTCTGCTGCAAAACGCATCGGCGGTAGTTAAAGAGACTTTTATGAACAATATACCGGTTTCATTTCAATTTTTGCTTTTACTTCCCGGTTTGATTTTGGCCACATTAAATATACCTTTCCGCAGAATTAGTTCTTTGTATGGGAGGTTTCTCAGCCTGTGATACGGCAGTGGACGCTCACCTTCCATTAGTTGTACGGTGAGGTCTGTACCCGCTCCGGCTGCTACCTTGGAATTACCTCCGTGCAACCACGCACCGACTCCTTTTCCTTCAGCTATCCTCTGTATCGGTCAAATATTTTTGGTGTCTGATCTCTACTGCAAGGACGAATCTATGCAATATACTGCTGTCATTTTATAGATAAAAATCAGAATAGTTTTATCGTTGACCCCCATATTCTGTGATGTAAGCCCGTTCCTTACTGCCACCCATCCGTCACAGCCACTGCAAGGGGCTGGGATTCATCCTCCTCGCTTGCCCGGCCCTACTCCCAGGCTCAGAGAGAAAATAAAAAGGCCAATAGCCCCAAGAACAGGAATTGCGCGTCCTATCAGAAAGAGGATGAGCTCGGATCCAAATCACAGAATGACTCAAGCGGCCTACTTTGAAGTGAGACACAAGTTTCCTACGCGGAATTAGGTCATCTCGGCATTCACTGGAAAATGAAAATTACATCACTGCAAGGTTGCTCTTACTTACGTAAAAGGGTTGCAGCTGTTTTTCTCAGTGCCTCCCGTCAGTTCTGCCCTTGGGCTCAGGCTGAGGGTTATTTTAAATAAACACCGCCTCTTTCAGCTGGTCCAACCTCGGTTGGTACCTAACTTGGGTTGACCCCCATCCTGGAGGGCTGCTCGGGGCCGGGCTGGGCAGAGCCCCCCGCTCGGGGCTCGACCCTCAGCTTCCTCACTTGTTGAGCCCACGTCAACTTTGGGAGCAAGAGCTCCGCTTTTCAACTCCACGGCCCCCATATGCGGTTTGCAGCAATAATTTCAGCCAAAGAAGTGCGATGCCCCCCTCAGATAACATACCTTAGGTAATGCCAGCACCGGTCCGGATCGACGGGCTCCAGGTGCTGCCCTGGCACCTCGCAGCGTCCACGGGCAGGGTGGAGGTGACGGACCAGCACCCGTTTTTCTGCAGGTTGGATGAAGCTTGGTTAAGGAGAAGAGCCCGGGGGGAGTCCCCAGTGCTCCTCGCAGCCCTCTGCCACGCTCAAGGACTACTCACTGCAACAAATAAAAAGCCGTCTTTAAAGCAACTAAGTAAGGCACTTGAAGAGGTTTTAAAAAATTGATAATTAAACCTACCGTACGGGATCGATCTTAATCACTGCCCAGGTGGAATTTTTGTCTTCTGGCTTTTTTCAGTAAAAAACCCCCCACCCACCCAACACGGCCATGACTGAGAACCATTAAAGGCTCGCTAACAATATCCTTTCATCAACCCAAGGCGCTGCCAGCGTCCCGCGCTCACGTCAATTTTCACCTTGTGGTCCAGCTACCGCATCTCACCCCGCCGGCCGCGGCTGATGGAGCCCAGACCCATCGCCCACCACCGCCGCCGGCTCCGGGCAGGCTGTGCCGCCCACCCAGCGGCCCCTCCGGCCCCCGGCCCCGGCTTTCGGCTGCCACCCGCACGTTACTTCACACGGGCCAGGGGCTGGTGTGGATCAGGGTCGGGGCGGGGGGAGAACTCGCTCGCCATCGCTGCATCCCCCCCTCTGGAATGGGGAGGAGGGAAACGGAGGTGGCTTCCCTCCCTCCACCTTCAGTCTGCAGGGATGGGGCCAAGGGTGCCCCTCCTCACAGACCCTCCCCTCCCCGTAATGATGATTTGGGGAGAAAAATGTGGGAGGGCAAAAAAAAAAAAAAAAAAAAAAAAAAATATCGGATTTGCTCCTTGCTAAAAATGGGGCGCAACAAAAATAGCCATATTAAAAGCCAATCATCTGGCAATCCCAGACTTAAGGACAGGGAGAGATTAAAGGTTTTGCTAGGGCAGGTCTTCTGGAAAAAGAAAAAAAAAAGCGAAAAATTGGGAAACCCGCTCCTTTTTCAAGGCACAAATTAAGCGTATTTGTTTGTTACTCATACCCTACGCGTGCTATTTGAAACAAAAATAGCACACAGCCCTTTGACAAGCTGTATTTGCACATCAATGTAACTGAAATATCCTGTCGCCTTTAACGGCAAGTGAGGGTACCGTCAGTAATATTTTCCATTGTTTTTAAAGCCGGCCACAGTAGCAGGGAGCAGAGGGTACAGCCACTCAGCAAGGGCAGGGGAGTTTGACAGAAAAGCCTTTGAACGATATTTCTATTCAATTTCTGTAAGAATATAAAAGGAATTACAATTAAATCTGTAAATGCAATTCTTTGAGGATTTTTACATTCCTATAAGATTCTTACTGAGAAATTACGCTTGAAATAGTACATAAATCTTACAGGACTCCCCTTGGATTACTGCGCTTTAAGATTTTAAGCAATCTTTCTAAAGGTTTCTTCTTTTATTGCGTTTTTCTTTAAAGAAGCAGGTCTTCAGCACCACCTCACACAATAAATAAACATTTTAATACCACGTCTGTCCTTTGACCCGGGTGCAATACGTGCCATAGATATTACAATTTCAAAATCTGGTAGAACGCTGGGGGAAAACCGAGTAAATGTAGCAATCTGTGATATTTCTAGAAGAAACGATGGTCTGCGACGCTAACAGAAACAAGTGTTTAAAATTACTGCTCCTCCTCGTCTATAACTTAGTATCATTTGGAAAGCGGTAGTACTGTCTTACCAACGACGTCACCGCTCCTTATTCAACTGGTACAGCAAATATCAAGTACCACTTAAAAAGTGCCTGCTGCTTGAGAACTGCTTAGAAAAATGAAATGGAAACTTTATGGGCCAAATCTGTCTCGCCCTGATCAGATGACTAATTCCTCTAATTCCAAACGAACTGGTTGCACGAGAGAAGAAAATCTGGGCACATATCTAAAAATGTCCCTACCGCTCCAATGAATCGGTTTTCTGTTTAAGATGCTTCCAGTATGAGCTCATTACGCTGCAAACTCTGCTTGCATGAAAGTGATCTGTAACAATCCTCAAGCCTGGGGCCCTTTCCCATTTGGTCTTGATACATAGGATGTAATCTGCATTTTTCATTCCGGCGTAAAACAGTACAAGCAGTGTAGCTGCAATTCTGCTGTAAATCTGATGCAGGAAAGACAACGCAGTCCTTCGAAAAACGTTTCTATTGGCCTTAGTCTGGCTGCAGAGCTCGTTTTGTACGGAAAAAAAAAAAAGAAAAAAAAGGAGGGGGTGAGGGGGGAGAATGACCCGCTGCGAGATTCGGTTTCCTCCGTGGTCAAGGACATCTATTTCATGACGGATGTAAGTTCCGCCAAAACAAATATTATTTTTGAATCTTTCATTATCTTAGTCTCTGGAAATGGGCTACACCAGCGTGTGTTGGTATCGGCGGCCCTGCAGCCTTCCCGACGCAGCCAGGCGGGACCGGAGGCCACGGGGCTGGCTGGGGGAGCCCGTTCTGGGGGAGAAGCCCAGGGTCCTCCTTGCCTGGGGGTCTGCCCCCCCCGCAGACGCAGATTCGCCTCCGCCGACCCCAAAACTCTGCCGCGACCTCCCCAGGCTGGGGAAACCCAAAGGGGGCACCGCCACGGCCGCCCCCACC
>JANZLQ010000100.1:41053818-41068728 GCA_026212715.1 Elanus axillaris | reverse complement strand
CCCACCCAAACCTCTAAGCCTGAACAAAATTTAGCAAAAAAAAAAAAAAAAAAAAAAAAACCCCAAACTTGGCATTTTCCCCTCGGAAAGGTGTCAGGAGGCCCTGGAACACCAGCGCTCCCAGCCAGCGTACCTGCAAAAATACAGGTAAGGCCCCCCCCCCGCCCCGCTTTTTTCAAGGAAATAGCTGAAGAAGGGATGGAAGAGTGAGAAAGGTTAAAGTTTACATATGCTACCGCGTTCTTTTGTCGGTAGCATGTATTATATATATAAAAAAATAAAAAAAATAAAATACGCCCAAACTGTACATATTATAAGGCTATATTTTTATCTCGAGGTTCTGGTGACACGTACAAACCACTTGAGCTTTGCTTTCGTGGTTTATATTGCCACCAGAAACCCTTGATAAAAATACAGCTTTATATTGTACAGTTGGGTATAGTTTATTTTCTCCATATATCATATACTGTGTTTTATTTACAAACATACGCAAAGACACTCGTACATGCAAAGCAGTTTTTTTATTGAAGTAATTCTGAGGTATCAATAATACTGTATTAACTAATGCATCGTAACACAATAATTTCTTGGTTAGCAATGGCCTTTCTAAAGAGACATCTATGAAAATATGATAAAACGCATAAAAAAATCAGTATTTCCATGTTACAATTTACGATTCCCATACTGAAAATTTCAGCTTCTGCTGGCTCGTACCTGCAGAGAACCCTGCTTAAACCACCTCAAAATTTAGCTTCAACATCTCCTGAATACTTGAATCCCTTCTACAGAGAGGCTACGGGGAAGAAAGCTTCGCGTAGCAGAGAAACGCAAAAATCTAAAGGAAAAAGCCCCAACGATAAAAGCAAACGTGCCGCTCGTAAAGACGCAACCACGACGAGCTCCCCAGCATTTTGCCCGAGTTGCGCGAATCAAACCGCTTCTTTCTAACAGACCTCTCCTACAATTCCCCAGCGGCTTCTCTTCCACCGGCCTTTTGCAAAAAAAACCTTCGGCCCCATCTCTCGCGCTCCGAAAAGAAAAGCCGGGAAGAAGCAATCCAACACCCGCCGGCGCTGGAAGGCACCGAAATGTGCTCCGTTACCTCCCGGTTGGCGTCAAAGAGCGTTTTGGGGAGCCAAGAGGCGAGGGGGGTCCCGGGGGTCCCGGGCAGGGGAGCTGCCAGCTGCTTCCTCGGGGGGAAGCCTGCACCCCACATTTGTCACATCCCTCCCGCTCCCTTGTCCCTGCTTTAACGGACATTAAAAATAGAACAAAACAGGGCTGGAGATGGGAGCAAATTCCATGCACAACAGGGCCTGGACCGCTGTAGTCATTCTGCTGTAAAATGTAAAAACAAGAAAGGGCAGACGAGCTGCATCCCCCAGGACGCATCCCGCTTTTTTAATATAGCGGTGCCACCACATATTTCACTTCGGATGTTGCATTCTATTTATATGTCACTCAAATATTTACCATTTTTCTGAATTCTGCCGGCTGCGCTGAGCGCTTGTTATGAGCCAAGCGTCCGCGGTTGTGCGTCTTGGCTGGTTAGCAGCCGTGGCTGAGCTGCATCAAGACGCTAACTTCTCCTTCTGGAGCTTCTCGTGCCACAAAAGCCACTCTTTCATAAGGCTTCCTCCTCCGTAGCTGCCGCTCTGCCCGCTGCTGCAGATCACCCTGTGGCACGGAATTACGATCGGGATCTGCAAAGCACGCACGCAGGCACAAAAAAAAAACAAGGGAGCAAAGGGTGAGACAAAGGGGAGCGGCGGCTGGGGAAGGTGCCCATAAACCCACCGCCAAACCGGGAGTTGTCTGCCACCGGGCTAGCAGGGACAGGGACTAACTAGCCACCGGGCTAGCAGGGACAGGGACAGAAGTAGCCACTGGGCTAACAGGGACAGGGACTAACTAAGTAGCCACTGGGCTAGCAGGGACAGGGACTGAAATAGCCACTGGGCTAGCAGGGACAGGGACTAACTAGCTACCAGGCTAGCAGGGACAGGGACTGAAATAGCCACTGGGCTAGCAGGGACAGGGATTAACTAGCCACCGGACTAGCAGGGACAGGGACAGAAGTAGCCACCGGGCTAGCAGGGACAGGGACTAACTAAGTAGCCACCGGGCTAGCAGGGATGGGGACTAACTAGCCACCGGGCTAGCAGGGACAGGGACAGAAGTAGTCACTGGGCTAGCAGGGACAGGGACAGAAGTAGCCACCGGGCTAGCAGGGACAGGGACTGAAGTAGCCCCATTACAGAGCACACTGGCGGAGTCCTGGCCGTGCCCGGGACCCACCCAATTCCTTGGGAAAAGTAAGCATTAGGAGAAACTGGAATACATCGGAACGATGGAAAGCCTTAAAAGGGGAAACCCGATGTGTTAAATCCCACATGGAGAAACTTCTCCGCAGGAAGCGGATTTTCCTGCCCCGCGCCAGCCCCCTCCGATGCCCAGGGTGGGTGACGAAGCCTCGCAGACCCAAAGGGCACGTGAGCCGAGCACGGCGGTACGGGACGACTCTTAACCATCATCCCGGGATTAGGAGGGGACGTATTTCTGGAAAAAACCCAGACCGGCGAGGAGCGAGCTTCCCGAGCCCCAGCTCCCTCGGCAGATCTCCTCCTCTCGCTATAGCACCTCTACGTGCACTGCTGAAAAATTCTATGTAAGAACAAGGCGCTATTTATTATTTAAGAGCCAGTCAATCCAAAATGGGTTGTGAATTTTTAAAACCTACAACAGGAGAGATTTAATTCACACCTAACCAATTTAAGAACTTTTTTCCTCATGCCTTCTACTTTGTATCATTTATAGCCAAATGTCACGGATTCTGAAAAATCAATGCAAGAAGTTACAGAATAGACTGATAATGTAGAGAAGTACATAAACGCTTTTTTTTTCTTATTCTTTATTACAGGTGATTATCATAGTTGAAGTACACACCATAAAAAATGCAATACATCATCTCTAATCACGCCGTATGTGTTTTGGTAACTGCATAGTAATTCAATTGCAACGGTATAGCTGTGAAAACAATAACTCACTAAAAAGTGCGGTTTTCACAAATTTGGATATTTTAAGTCAAAGAGTCTAATTTATTTATCTATAGACACACAGACAAATGACGTACTTTACGCTGACTTATTTTAATCCCATTTAATAGTTATTCCAGTACAGTTCAAGCTGTGCTCATATTTGAGTCTGGGACGCACAACCCCCAAAGTACCTGAACAGCTACTGGCAGGACCTTTATAAATTGGGGTTTTTTGGGGGGAGTTCTTTTGGTTTTGTTAAGTAGTTTCAATGGCTGAAATTTAAAATCTCAGTCTCAGCCCACAGGCTATCACATTAAACGGGAATACACATAGGTGCTTATTGTTAATCAAGGTTTCATAAAAAATGCTTATAATAGCTGCTTTATTTGGAGTTGGCAATGCCACAAGTGAGTTATGCATCTGTGACAACTCCAGCGAGTACCAATAAAATCTTTACTCCACACCATGCCATCCTGCGCTCGGTTTATGACTTCCTTAAAGAAGTTGTTTTTTGCAAGTGTTGCTCTGTTTTGGGATTTCTCCGTCTTTACAATCCGCGTGCGCGAGTTACTGCAGGCAGATTTTCTTGAGTGACAAAGCCGTAACAAGCCATAACAATACACTGTAAAAAAATCTCCAAGCTTAATTAGCAATTCTTTAAAAATACATACAGTAAAGCGGCATATTTTGATGGTGAGGCTGTAAATCTTGCTACGGGCAGGGGCCAAAACCTTTTCCTGAGCCAGTTCCCTGCTGCCGCTCAACCGGTGCGAAGAGACTCCAACCGGGGAAGGGGGGTCCTGGGGGATTTTGTCAGGGAGGTAAGTCGGTGCCTTCTCCTGCTAAACTGGGCGAGAAGATGGAATGCGGGCCCACGTGGAGGGAAAAAAAAAGGACTTTATTTTCAGGTGGCGTGAGCTGGCAGGCCACGCCGGGGCTTGGACGATGCCCGGGTCGGTGCTGGACCCGCTCACAAACGCAGAGACGGGCAGCTGAGCCGCTTACCATCAAGCAAGAAGAGGAGGGTTTGACATAAATGTAGCTTTTTCCATGCCCGAAAGAAAGAATCTCCTACCGAGTTGGTCCTAACACACGCAAGCGCCCGTATGTCGCCCTCCATAGCGTCGGAGGTAAAAGAAAACGCGGTACAAAGGCTGTATCAGCACTGTAATTTAAAAATATTGAATATTGCTTCGGTTTGGCTTAATTGTGGTGACAACTTTCAGACTACTAAAATAATTAAACCTGCTAAAATTTATTAGGGCCCTAAGGACATTTTAGAGGGAGTACTACCCTAGTCCGGAGCTTTAATGCCTCAGCTACATTTAATGTAATTTTTATCAATAACCAAGCAGCTCATAATATTATAGCTCCGCTGAAATCTTCATGCTGTGAAATCTAATTCATCTAATACATGAATCCATCACTTAACACAGACCCTACCTCAAATGCTATAAAACTTCCAAACCCATAGATTTGTCTCCAACACAAATAACATGAAGGGGCCCTCGGATCAATACCGGAGTCCCTCTGATTCGGGCACCAGCTGAATATTTTCTCCAACTTTGCTTTTGTTCTTCTGGGTAGAGGCCCACAAGGGAAAGAGCTTGTTTTCACTCGCAGCCTCATCAATACCTAAATCCTGGTGAACAAGTGACACTGAGAAGCTGTAATCAATAGCTCCCTGTGCGTTTTTTCTTCTGGTCAAATGGTTCAGCACTACTGACAGCCCTGACACTCAGAACATGATGCTAAATCTTTATCAACAGCCATCTGGGTGACTGGCAGAACAAGACTCGGGCGGTCATTAACGCTCGTGGCAATCTGTGAATAAACTAACTCCTCGATAATGCGTTTGTTTAGCAAAAAGGTGGGGAAAAAAACCTCCCTGCACAAGGTATCGATTGCCTTTGAACTGCATTTAAGCAAATTCCGTCTGAGGACGCGGCGGAGCGGTGCTCCGCCGCGGCGCTCCGCTCGTTGAAGAGTTTTCAATTTGAGGCAACGGAAACCTGACCGTCCCATTATACTGCTGACGGGCTGGAGACCTCCAGAAACTGCCAAACTGTCAAAACCCCATCAGCCAGGCCGCAACGGAACCAGCTGAAACACCACGTTGTAACATACGACGAGAATCACGCTGAGCAAAAAATAATCTTGCGGCTTCCTCGGGTCCGACGGCTTTTTCTCCCTCTCTTCCCCGACGGAAACAAACACCGCGATGCGACCCGGGACGCGTCCCGGGTTATCGCCAGCCACCGAAGGAATTAACGCACAAGTGGTTTTAGGTCAGCGTTTCAGATCCGTGCTTCACAATCTTCTCATAAATGCGTGATTACTCCTTCCGCTCTCCAGTGTTTGAAACATTTTGGCTGAATAACATCCTTGACCGAGGACAGATCGATACTAGCACCCAGTTGTACGCTTAGCTGGGCTTTAGCCGAAACAATAACGCAGTCGGAGAGAATATAAAAACCAACGTACGCAGCTAGGACTGCCGTTAACAGACCGCTGAAGACGTCTTATTTAAGGCACAGTACAGTCATTTAGGATGGCCTTGGACTAATCAGCCCAACATTCGCCATTTCCCATGAGTCTCTGTGATTTCTTTTTGATCCTCCTATACGAGTCTAATGAGATTTTTAATTGAACTTTATGGGTTCCCTTTGAGGACCACAGACCTTGCAATCAATGTGAACCACAGTAAACTATTTGAAGTTTCTCTTGCAAAAAGGTGAGCCATCCCCATCATGTCCTTGGCATAAATTGAGGCAAAGATGCCGCATCTTTCAGCTGCTGCTGGCACCTCTTCCACCTTCTCATAAAGTTGAAGGTCATCGCATGAATTATGTGAAGCAACCCAACTACAAAGGGAAACCTGTGGAATGCGCACTACCAAAATTCAAGACCAACCCTTGATTTGTAGAAGGGAGAAATGTTCTGGCACTTTGGGGAGAAAGCCGAGATTCGCAATTTTATCAAGACGTGTGAGGAACAATGCAACGCCAGGCTCGGGTTTATTTCAAACGCTCATTTTTACTGTTATTACGATCCTCATTAAATCATGTTTATGATTTAGTCATCGCGTTTATAATTTAGTCCTTTAATCATAGGAAGCATCTCAAGGTGCAAACACGCGACGATTTTGCTCTTTTGCATAGCTTCTGCAGCAATCATTAATAGAAGTATTCACTTTTATTTCACATTTGCAATAAAAGCATTCGCTGGTTTCAGCTTCTCTCCTGCGAACAAAAAATCACTAATCTGCTGCTTAACAAAACATCACATTTCTGCAGTAATTTCGAAGCAATTGCTCCTCAAAACCAGTATTTATATCCTAGAGCTCACGTTGCAGGTGTAGCAGTTGTTAACACCAGAGCTCTTTGCATTCTGCGCTGATACGTTAATGATGCTGCAGTCCGGATGACGTGTTCGGTTTAATGAACTGTTTAGTTAGATTCAAAGCTCAATATCTCATCTGATAAACAGACTGCAAGTGTGTTTATATATGTACAAGGTTCATGGGTATCCTGCAATTCTACGCAGGTAGCACACGACCACAGAAAACTCACCTAACGTCTAATGGCTTTAAGCTTCTAAGCTCAATAAAGAAGTACACCCTGATATTTTAAGCGTCTATCAGATTTTCCTATGAAACAGCTCATATAAGCAGTATAAAGCTACGTTTCATCAATACACTGTATTGTACTTGACAATACAAACTATTTTAATATGATGGAATGCTTTCCAATATAATATGGTGTACATTAAGATAAGGCAATACAATGCAAACCTACAGGAAACAGTTCTCAAAGAATAACAATACAGTGTTGTGCAAAAGGATATGTAATTGCTATCGCCTAGAAATGTACCCAGCTTTGCCCTCAGGCTGCAGTGGAGCAGCAGCATCCAAAGTAGCGGTAACAGCAGGTTGCGGTGTGAAAATTCCTGCTTTTTCCCCTGTGAGGAAGGATGAAAATAGTTCTGAAAATATACAGCAAAGCTACTGCAATTTTTTTTTAAATGGGGTCCTATCTTATTATTGTTATTTCCCATCCCATACTACGGCTGCAGTGCTTTCTGTCCCCAGCAGAAAATTTTTAAGCACATTATAGACAATAATGCATAGCTTTAGGGGAAAAGAGCTACGTTAATATAATACCACCCCAATATTTCATAATAGAAAGCTGATGATAAAAAAAAGAAAAAAAAAGAAATCAGTACTGGAAAGAGAGCCCTGCCCATTCCAAACCACATTTTTATCGCGATGCATCTCCTGTAGTTAATCTCTAATTTCACGCGTGTTCCACAGGCAAACATACACACAGTCCTTTTGCACTTCAGTGTGAGCACCTACTCGCTACGTTTCTCGTATCTCCCATATACGTCTTTACGTGACCCTTCAGACCCATGAACCACAATATGCAGGTTGACTATGCATGATATGCAGGTTGATGTTATGAACGAGGTGAAATATAAAGCTACTACGGGGCACTGCAAAACCCCCTCACCTTTATTATTTCTGTATGTAAAGCCACCGGCTCTCGCGAAAACATATTTCCTAACCCACTTTGCAACTACACGTTACGGTCTCATATGTACCTTATTAAAGAAAATACTGAGAGGACTGAATGGAAAACCAACGCAGGAGGTCAAAGATCAAGGCAGGTATAACGCTGGAGAAAAGGAGAGGAATTGGGGTATGGAAAGACACATGTTGCTCAGGGCGAGTGCTAATGAGGGAAAATAAGTGGAAGAACGGCTAAAAAGGCCACGGTGATATTAACAGAAATCAAAGATTTTGTATTTTTTTAAAGGCAAGGAGCAAGGGAAGGAACGCGTGAAGACGGAGGCAGCGGGGCTGGCGTCACCAGCTCCTCCTTGCCTTTGCCGGCCGGCTGCCGGCCAGCCCCACGCGCCCGGCACGTGCCCACCCGCGCGCCCGAGCCCCCCAGCCGCCTCCTCCCTCCCTGGGCAGCGCCGGCACCTCCGCGGCGGCCCCGAAACCCTCCGGATGGGGACGGGGCTGCTCTGAGGGGCTGCGAGCCCAGCCCTGCTGCGAGACACGACCCGCTGGCTCTCAGCGACTCCACTTACGCCCGTCAGGGTGATGCAGGTGCACGAACGCAGCTGGAAATCTAATCCTCGACAGCTCAAAGGGAAAGGTAATTACTGGGAAGACGGACAGAGACCAAGCGTTATAACACACTGTTTTTTTCCGAAATCCACAGGGCTAACTAACCCCGAGCGCTACTCCCTCCAGTCGGTTCAGATTCAGGCAACTCGCCTGTATCCAATGGAGAAATGCTATTTACAGCTGGTTGGGAGCACACGGGGAAAAAAAGGTATTGGAAAAACCATATTGACGATTAGGGATTTGATTCAAACGCGTACCTACTTGATTTAAAATCCCTCCTCTTCCCCATTTTCAGAAACATATCCATGCCAGAGAGGACGGACTGCTGCTAACCCAACCGAAGCTACTCACTCCCTGCCAAAAGGAGGTCCGTGGCAGGGGACGCAAGACTTCCCTCACCCAACAATATCTAAGAAAGTCTGAGACCAACGAAACGTGTAGAGGCTGAGGCATTAAAAGAAGTGTTTCTCTTTCAAATCTAACGCCATAAATGGTAGGGAATAAATCACATTAAACTGGGTTGTGCATTATTGCTGATTAAAAACACTTACTGACCTTATTACTCATGGTAGACCAGTTTTCATAGCAGATAAATTTAATCTAATGACATTTAGCCCGCAAAGCTCTCTAAATCCACCATCTTCCATCAACTTTATTTAAAAGTTGACATGAACTTACAGGATTGCTCCTCATCGCTCCTCCCACCGCTCTCGCCGCTCTGCTGTTGCCTGCGAGGACTGCTAATTGCTTGTAGGAAACGGTCTCTCCAAACTTCACGTCTCTCAACAAGGTCCACAAGACTTGTCTGGTGAACAACTCTGCAAAGAAGACGAAGCGAGCACTGTTCGTATGCATGGCTGAAAAAACCAAGATGAAATATTCAAAAGGCCAACGCAAAACAGACTCTCAATAGCAGCTTTCTAATTTAAATTTAAGCAGCCCCGATGCACTGTCCTGTTATTGTACCCTATATTACTACATTTAAATACATGATTATTAGAAAGAGTGCTTCAAGTAACCGATCACTATAAAAAAGGATTTAAGGCTTTGATTTTCCTATATTTTTAATTTGCTTCAAGTACAATTATCCTGTTAACTCATACAATGTGGTTTTTCCATTAAATTGGCAGAGTATAAATTAGCATAGAGTCAAATTAAAACGGGAAGAAATAACCGGCTCTACCTATTTTACAAAGCCCTCGCATCTCCAGCTAATTTCCAACTTCAGCTGGGACACGCGGCAGAAGAAGCCCTAGAGCCAGCGGACTCGGTATTATCCTGGCTGACTGCATTTTATAGTCGAGACCCCCAAGCTACTGCTCAGCATTGCAGACATTACAGAATGTAAGGACTAGCTGTGACCTTGAATGTACGGCACATCCTTAATGATACAGGGCTCTGAAAAAAATAATAATGTATCTTCCATTATTTTAATTTTAATTCACCAGCAAATTGCTTCTAAGTGTTCCAATTGCTGAAATAATGAATAAGCAAATGCATTAGGACCAGCTTTCTTCTGCGTCTCAGGATTTTACCTTCCCATCCCAGGATTATTTTACAAAAGGAAAACCGATAGTCGCGTTTGGAGTTTAGTTGGGCTGAACACCTATTGCTCTTCCAAGGCACTTGTAAAAGCTTTGAAGATCTAACTAGTGAATAACTTACTGAGAGGAGCGAGCTGGTGAATAAAAAAAAAAAAAGAAAAAAGGAGAAAAAAAGGAAAAGAGACCCCTTCCCCCAGCTGACAGCTTCAGTCTCCTGCTTTGGCAAAGAAACAAACTGATTAAAAACATTTTCTTTCTTTAGTTGTCAAAAAAGACATTGATTACGTTACATGGGAACATAGCGAAATGTGATTTTGTTCTTAAAGGAAACCCATACAGCATTATGTGTGTGTTAAATAATAAAAATCACTTCTTAACTGAAGGGAATGATAATCACTTCATTGAAAAAATCTGTTTAGTCTTTATTATAACATTAAGCAAATTAAACATCAGCATAATCCAGGTGATACGAGAAAAGGGTCATCAAAGAAATTAACTTTGTTGTTCATTAATTTACATGGATTAGTAGAGGGCAAAGAGATAGCAAATCTGCTCTAGTTTTTTATGATATAATTTCAAACTGTACACCATTTGTGGCAGGAGGGTGACTTTGGGGTTAATCAGACTGATTTGTCCTTTTAATTGCTTTCTATTCAAAGAAAATTCATTAGATAATGTTCTCTTCAAAATTCATGAATCAATTTAACTGAAGAAACCACATTAACAGCTTTGGGTTCATTAGCACAAGCAGTTGTGTTACTAGCTGATTGCTAGGAGGGTTTCCTTAGGCAAACAGATTTTGTTTACTGTGATTTCTTCAGAAAGGTTTATTTCAAATCAAATTGTTACTTATTAGTTTTTTAACCTTCTTTTTAAGCCAGCAAGATTAGCGTTAACCTCGCCTACTTAGGGGTCTTGGGGAATTATTGCCTGATGTCATCTTTTAAACCAACGAAAACGCAGTGACCGCACGGCGCTGGGGCCCGAGTCCAAAAAAATCCCCTTTTCTTCCCTCATTCTTGGCAGAGAAGGCGGTGGGCTGGGATGTGACGGACCCGTAACTTTCTGAAACCTGTAGGAATAAGGGGAGAAGCGGGCGCCGCAGCACCAGCCGACCGCGGGAGGACGGGGCAGCTCCCGAGTCCCCCCCAGCAGTAGCACCGCCGTGCCAAGCGATGCCCAAATTATTGAGGAGTGCCTTTTAACACGCTACGAGAAGGACAGAACTTATCCTCTTCTGACAAGCAGGGGCAGAGATTATCCTCTTTCCAGAGCCACCGCACATTTTTCATGGGAGAATATATACTGTCTCTGCACCCACATAAAACTCTCAAAGTTATAGTTCAAAAGAATGAAATATTTAGCAATCATGCACATCATTTTATAAATGTATCTGAAAACTCAATTTCATCCTGTAGGGAGCAAATGCATTAATTAGTTTAAGCAGCTCTAAGAGACAGTGCCAAATACTGTTATTAAACTGTCTGCAAGTGCGAGTGCCTGTAAGCATAACCTGCCCAAATTAGATGGCTGAACTTTCACCAATTTTCAGTGCGTGCCAACATTTTATGCCGTTAAATGTCATTATAAAGTGCTGTAAAATACGCACATAAAAATTAACACACACAAATTCTCTCGTTACATGAAAACACTTTATACCTCCGCGAGCTGAGGATGCCCACGTCATTCCGGAGCGGCAGATGCCGGCAGAGCAATGGCTGAACTGAACCACTTGATAGGAATGGGAATATCAGAGGTTTTCTCCTTCCTCCGCACCCACCTACAGCACGCCCCGTCCACGCTCCCTCCGGGTGACCAGCCTCCGGGCTTGCCCTCCTGCCAAGCAACACGCGTTATGGCCAACACAGAGCAACTGGCCATTCCTCAATTAAACGCCCGGTAATTTGTCAGATTTTGCATCCGAATGCACACCTCACCAGTTCCCACTGGGAGCTGGAGCTGCACCGGGAAGGCGGGGGTGAAGGTGGACTGAAGGATGGGGAAGGGACAGACCCGCGACCGACTTGGGTTTCCAAGTCGCCACAGCCCTGAGGACACATGGACACATTCCCACCTCCGGCCGCTGTGACCACGGCACCCGGGGACCACAAAGGTCTTTGGGAGGGTTTCATAGAATCACAGAACGGTTTGGGTCGGAAGGGACCTTGAAGGTCATCTAGTTCCAACACATCCCCTGCCACGGGCAGGGACACCTTCCACCAGACCGGGTTGCTCCAAGCCCCATCCAGCCTGGCCTTGGGCACTGCCGGGGATGGGGTGGCCAAAACTTCTCTCTGGACAACCTGTGCCAGTGCCTCGCCATCCTCACTGGGAAGAGTTTCTTCCTTATATCTAGTCTGAATCTACACTCTTTTAGTTTAAAACCATTAGCCCTTGTCCTATTGCAACAGGCCCTACTAAAAAGTCCCTCCCCGTCTTTCTTACAAACCCCTTTAAATACTGGAAGGCTGCAATAAAGTTTCCCCGGAGACTACTCTTCTCTGGGCTGAACAACCCCTGTTTAACCACAGGCGATAGGTGAATGACTTCTTGTTGATGTTTTCCTCCTACAGGCATCGCCGTGCATTAATTGCTGGTCAAAACCCTCCTAATTGTGCATTCCTATCAGCCCTGCCAATTGCGTGGTAAATTGGCAAAGCAACGCACCACGACGCGAAGCGTGGATGTGCCAGGACTGATCTGAAATTAGTATTTACGGAGAAGTTATAAGCCCCTAAAAAGAGGCACTTACCCCGACCCTGCTGTTAATACCCAAATGCTTCAGAGGTCACTCACGACAGCCCGCTAGACTTTAATTCTCCATATAAAGATGTTACATGCGGGGGGGACAACAGAGCGAAAATCAAGTTTACTTGAACACCAGCTGTATCGTAACTTTTAACAGTGTAAGGGGAGGTGGCGATTAGTAGAAAGAAGCGACGTCATACGCTATTCTCTAATAACGCACTGCCGGAGCATGTACCGCGCTGGGAGGGGCTGAGCCCCGGGCAGCGCAGAGTCACCGGCACCAGCCCCCCCGCGCCCGTCCTGGGGCAAGAGAGGTTCAGAAGATACACGGTCTGATTTTACATCCTTCTGAGTCCCTTTCATTAAGAGGGATTAAAGACAGACCATTTCGTTCCCTTCTCCTCACCACTGATTGCTGGGAATGTTAGTTTTTCCGTTTGTTGTGGTTTTTTTGGTTGGTTCCTCCACCCCCCAAGAGTTTTTGCAAACGCAAAGAAATAGTTATAATCCTCGCCCCTTCTTGCCAGCTTTTTCGCAGCCTGGCTGGGGTACTACATAGAAAACCTTTTTGTTTGTTTCTACGCTTATCGGTTTTCACTGTTATTACTATGGGTAAAAAAAAAAAAAAAAATCAAGCATAACACTTCAAAAATATTCCACTGTGTCTACCAAACAGCAGTTCCCACAGCAGCATGAGGTTCCACCTAAGCCGGAAAACTTAATTTGGCTCTTGGACCTTGGAAGAACAGATTCATATTCAAACTGAAGAACTTTTACTGACAACAGGCAACTGTGTAAACAGTTAATGCAAGTAAGAGGGCTGATATTTAGCAATTTTGAACCTCCTTCGCTATTA
Organism: Elanus axillaris; assembly: GCA_026212715.1. Classification (NCBI taxonomy): domain Eukaryota; kingdom Metazoa; phylum Chordata; class Aves; order Accipitriformes; family Accipitridae; genus Elanus; species Elanus axillaris. The sequence continues at coordinate 41,055,405 of JANZLQ010000100.1, read as the reverse complement.
AGCAGGCCGTTAAAGCCATATTAAGCATGTCACCTAAACAGCAACCTGATTACTAACAATCACTGCTGCCCTACCCTAAACTGAACTAGCAAGCAGTATGTGAAAGAGATAAATGCTTGTCTAGTCTCTTAACTGTTTAATTATATTTTGCTCTTGTTACGCGGCAGATCAAGAAATGCTTTCCTTCCCTTTTACAATGGCTGCAAGTCCCTGACCGCTGGTACTCTATGGCAAAAAATGCAATTATTAGTTGCTATTAAAGGATTACTGGGAATACAGATTAGACAGTACGGTGATACTGTATCCTGGAAAATAGTCCAAACATCTCACCACAACAGAAACAAAGGATTGCTTAAAATCAGGGGTGCTGAGACCATCCTGCCAAAGACATTGAGAAAAGACTATGAACTTTTATTGTTGCTGTCTGCGTGTATGATATTGATATATATAATAGAGAGAGAATGAGCCTAACTGAAAACAGTGAAGTTAAACTTTACCTTTATGATTGCCTAAATAGCTGAACCAAAGACCTTGGCCATTTTGAATGACCAAGCTTTATGAATGAAGATGCAAATATAATCTAATTATCTTAGGGTATCTATTACTGACTTTACATAACCCATCAACTTCATAGTAAAAAAAAGTATTTACAAAAATGAAAGTGGCAAAAGTTTCAACAAAATCATAGTTCATTTTAACAGGTAAATAGTGGAGGGATTAGACAAGTATTTACCGGAATTCTACCTCTAGTTAGCCCAAGACCCGCAAGAGCACCTCTGTGCCCATTATGTTGGATACAGAGCTAGACAAAAATTCCTCAGTTAAAACCACCCCAATTCTACTTACAAGGCACAGACCTAATGGAAATCCCCTGCCTCAAAAGCATCAGCCTAAAAACTTTTTTTAAACATTTCTGTAAAGAGCTTCCTTGCAGAATAAAATTCACTCGCTCATCACGTCTGTTACTGAGCACCGACTTACAACACCCTGCACATCTATTTCTCCTCCTAACATTCGTTGTCTGAGCTCCTACTAGCAGTTTGCTCAAATTTCCTACTCGGTATTTGCCCAGCCTTGACTCCAGATGAGGTCTCTTGCCACCACTCCAAACCAAGCGTTGGTAAGTGAAAACTGCCACATCCATCCTTTCCCACCACCACTCTACGACCGCGTGGTTCAGGCGACTCACGCAATAGTTTCCCATGCTCTGTCCTATTTATGATTGCATTTAATTAGCTAAATTAATATTTATACCTGAAACATAGCACTCTCCTATCATCCAGACCCGACCCCACGCTTCTGCCCCTGTGGATTCCCCAGGACGTCAGAGGCGGGTGCTCGGTGCCACCCTCCGCGGGGCAGAGCCGCCGGACCGTCAGGGACAGCACACCGCGACGGCAGACTCACCACACTTTTTTAGATTTTTATTTATTTACTTAATTATTTCTCACCCGCACACCCCTATACCATGGATCCTAACAGTGAAGTTGTGTTTCCAGTGCATATTGCAGTGGCACAACTGAAGGAGGGATACTCCTTGAAAACGTTGCGTTTTTTCCCCAGTAGAGTAAACACTCTACATTCTTT
>JANZLQ010000100.1:41025862-41048362 GCA_026212715.1 Elanus axillaris | reverse complement strand
GAAAGTATCCAGTAGTGGTTTTGTGAAGCCTGGCGATCCGTCCTGGTGATCGTTCACTGCCTAGGCGAGTGATGGACAGACTGCTTTCAGGCATTGCGACTCCCAAGCCCAAAATTAAGGCAACAAAGTTAATTTACAGAATAACATTTAAGTCCTCACCCAGGTTTGCGTGTACCTATTCACAAGCCTTTTTACATTTGCTTAATAGTATTAAAATTTCAATTATAAGATATGAAAATAATAATTTTGTTTGACTGCAGTGACATTTCTGCTCCGTACCAGGTATACCTTAACCACTTTTTTTTCCCAGTAAAAATACAGAGTGGTGAACATTTACTCATCTCTACAGCATGTTTTGCACTTGTGAATACACAAATGCTCCTTCGATGGACAGAAAATATGGAGGATTAATCAATCTGGCTATACTGAGAATGCATGTGCATACACAAATATTCCCTCCGCACATTTTTTTTTTCTCGGACAAAGCCTTGTGTGTTTATAACCACATTAAAAATCCACTTATGAGATGCTGGAGGCGCACAGCAGAAGTGCAGCAGCCTTGACCACGTTTGGCCTTCCAAGCGGTGCTTTGTTCCCGAAGCAGAAAGGGGCAGCTGGAAGGCGAGCTTCTCCAACCGGGGAAGGTTTCTCTGCGAGCTTGGGGGTCCGCACCTCTGGGAAGCGGTGTGTTAAGGCAAGGCAGAAGGGGAAAAAAGAGCAAAGTCCCACAAAAATATAGCTAGGGAAGTCAGCACCAGCCGCTGGTGGTCCATATACTCCTCACCGGTGAAAGACCGGGATTCCGGCACCGCCAAAAAATTGCGCTTTCCAAAATGCCGCACCGTGCATCTTTGGGATGCTTTACAAAGCGGACCAAGTTATCAGGGAGTTTGTTCAGACACCTGAGGAGAGGCAGAGCCTTTTCGGCCCAGGACTCCCTGCGTCCAGCTGGGAGCACTTCTCGGGTTCCTCCAAAACTCTCCTGTTTGTGCACGGAAAGAAACCTGCCGAGTATCCCCTTTCAGGGCATATTAAAAATAAATGGGATAAATCGTAGCTCACACAGCGTTCAGGCTTGCCATCCACGTCCACCTGCCAGGTTAAATACCTGGCCAATAAAAAGCAACAATTTGGTCTATTTTAAATGGTAATATGTTGCTTTAGGAAGCATAAAATGCCATGGTGCACAGAAAATGACTAATTCTTTAATACTCTTGTTTTAAGAGAAAAATCTGGTTCGATGTCTTTTTAGTTTCCCCACCGAATCGAGCCCTGAGACGAGGCACCAGCCTCTGCCCGCGCAGCAGGACGCCCCTTCAGAAGGGGATACCCGGCCGGCTCCATGCAGCAGAGCCAAGACATCGAGGCTGTTCAATGAAGCGTTGTGCGTATGAAAGTGGTTTAACCACTCAACGTTTTGGCTTGGAGATGTCCCACTCATACCTTTGCGTTTTTATAGCGCTGCGGGCACCGCCTGGGAGCGGAGCGGAGGTTTACGGCGAGCAGCCAGAGACCAGGACAAGTGTCCCGAGTCTGCAATCACCTCCACGGCTGAGGCACCAACAAAGACCTGCTGGTATTTCTACGACGCCGTACCTACAGGTTTAATGATTAGGTACAGGCATCTGCTCCAGGCTCATACTAGCCATTCAAAATCTCATTCTAGGATCAACTATTTTTGCTTTGTTTCAAATATGTTAATTTTGGGAGCAGGGAATAGCTCTGCAAAGTACGTAAAAACAACTTTTCGATGACTTCATGAATACTTTTAATACAGATAGGAACTACTATAGATATACATACAATACCTGTATCTGCAGATCAGAGCAATTGAGAAACACCAACCACTATCTCATTCACTTCAAACTCAGGTCATCTTTTTGTATTTTAGCACTATTTAATGCCATACCTGTTCTGGAAAGGACACAGAATAGTCCTTCCAGAGACACCATGCACCGGCTCGGCTACGATTTCTACGTGACTGGGCCAGAAAATTTAATTTGTATTTTTCCATTCAAGACAGAAATAAATGAGGGACTTGGCTCTATTTCACTTTGTCAGAGAGTTGGTACTGACCCAACACTTCACCCGGGTGTCTTCTGAATTCTCCTCACCAGCTGCTGTTAGCAGACCAAGCCTGGGAAGTGAACTCTGCTCTCACACGGCAAAACAAATCCCTATGGAAGGGCCACGTGTGACAAGAAGCCACAACTGGCCATCATCGGACTTCAAACTGAGAAATTCCTGCAGGCGCACACTGAAGTAGAACTTCTGGTCCCACCTCAACCCTCTTTTTTCCCCATTTCTTGGAGCTCTCGTTATTGCCCGTTGAAAGCACCACAGCTGATGCCAGGCCTGTGAAGGTTGCTCCTTTCCTTCTCCAGAGAAAAACCAAAAATTAAATTCAATTTACCTCAGTCGGCATTGCTGGAACTTAACAAAAATGCAGCCTCCCAGGTGCTGCTATGATCCAGCTCTTCTCCTGACTCGTCCCGTTAATGAGACACACAAACCTGCCTACAGTTCCTAAATAAGTCAAAGAAGATGTAGTTTCCTAATTATACTGGGATTTCGGAAGGGTAGGCAGGACCATCTGGTTACAGTTAAGACTGGAACGGGCAAGGAGGTTCTGCAGAAGACTACTGGAGATCTACAGATATGCTGGAAGTATCATTCCGGTATTAATGAACTCAAACTACAAGGTGAACAGAAAGGATTCAACCGCTCGCACGTGTTGTATAAAGCACAATTTCCAATTCATACCTAGAAATGAAGCTTACTAACATCGAAACTTCAAACTCATCATGACCTTTGGTTCGAGGTCTTGGCTCAGGATCATCAGGTTTCAAACGAAACCTGGGAGTGCCGATGACCCTACCAATCGGACAGCTTTGGAGAAATAAAGGGACGAACCCAAACAAGGAGCTCGAATGCCCCCGGCCCTCAGCTCACACACACACACAACCTAGAACCGCCGCCAGCGAAGTAGGTGTGAAACTGTGGGCTCTGAACTTCATGCGTAAGTCCTACCAGTTTTTGGTTTTTTTTAATCACCTCAGAGCTCCAACATGGTCCCTTGATGTAAATGGGAATAAATCCCTGACTTTTGACATCATCTTGTGTAAAACCGATTCTTGCAAACTGGAATTTGTTGTATCATCCTACGAGCATGGACACCTTTCCCCAATTAGGCTCCTATGTGGGGTACTGCAACACACACCGGGAGGACTCACCAGCACGGCCCAGGAGACACATGCGCAAACCGATTCTATGTGCACCCACGAGCCAGGGTGTTTTGGAGAAAGTCATCATTATCTCTCTTCAAAACTGCCAACCGACAAGACTTCCGCAAGGATGGTTAACCACCGGGTTATGCCAGCACAAGTATTCCGGTTGTTCTCCCCTGGGCGGGCTGATGGCAGCGGACCTGGGCGTGACGGGGAGGGAGGCTGGGACGTGCCGGCATCTCTCCTCCAGGTTCCGTGGCTTCGCGCATAATTGCTTTTTCTCTATAATTCCACTTTGAACTACATCGACGAGGTGTTTTTACTGTTGCATTTTTCAACATGGCCCCAAATATCCACTCCCAAATGACTCTGGATCAAGAAATCTGCATCCTTGGTTGCCTTCTGAAGATCGTGTTACCAAAGATAACCTGCCCTAGAAAATTAATATATGAGACATGCAATGCAAATGTGCTCCACTACGTGAACAAAGTATAAGATCTTCACTTGTCTAAAAGATGAGTAGCAATTTCTTTAGATTTCTATAAGTTTCTTTGTAAATGTGCAAGTTAAAAATGATATTCATTAAAGTGCTTAACTGTAATAAAATGTAACTATTTGCTTACTGCATGCAAATTAAGTCGGTATCAAAGTACCCATTTTCTTTTTAGTTTGTATTAATTTATTATTGAATTATAAATATCTAATGTATGAAGCTAACACTTACATAGCACTTTACAAACACTAATTCACAAATGATGCAACATCTTTTCAAGGCACATATGAAAGCAGCAGCAATTAATTCCTACAATCTTCCGGCTTCAACCTCAAAGTTAGTGTTTTTTTTTTCCTTTTCCTTTCTCTTTCTAAGGAGCACACGTTTAAGCAGTCAGCAAAACAACTGTGAAGCCGTAAAGTGTGATTTCATGAAGTCACTTAGCCTCTTGACTGATAACGGTGCTATCATACGCAGCGCGCTGCTAAATGAACTGCAATTTGAATTCCCGAGATTCAAATTATTTAAACAGACATCCTGGAAGCAAACAGAGGAGAAGTCCTACCAGTGACCCCGGACAGTTTTTCAGAGACTAGGGTTTGCTAAACGAATAGGAAGCCCTAAAGTCACCAGCCTGTCTGGAGGAAGCTCCTGCAGAAAGCGCTCACCTGCCGGGAGAGGAGAACTCTGCAAAAGCGCAGACAGGAATTTCGGGTTATTTGGGGTGCGGGAAGCAGGTGGGGTTGGAGAAACGAGCGCGCCGCTTCAAAACACCCCTGTCCAGCACCTCTTCCAGAACGATTCGCTCTTCCAAAGCATCCGAAGAGTATTACAGGGATTTCACTGAGTTAGCAGGGTTAATAAGTACACACTTACTTGCTCTAACAGCCCCGTTATTTAACAGAAATCTGCAGTATCAGGGAAATAGTACCTGTGTTTCACAACCTGCCACAAAAAAGAGGCCGTTTCCTCCTCCCGTGCCCTGCTGCCAAACCCAATGAAATCAGCACAGGCACAAACGCGTTTATACAACATTAAGGGTTCACGTTAAGCTGAAAGCAAGGAGGAAATTTGACTTTCAGATTGACAAATGAAGAGCGTACATACATTCTTGCGTCTGCAACAAAGAACACGTTTGTGTACTTGCCCGCTGAGCAGTTGTGTGTGAATCCTTAACAAACCTTGCTCAAAGAGACACGGCAATCCTTCCCCCTTAAAGGATGGTCGGAGCTAAGGTCAGAGCACCCTCAATCTGAATTTCAGATCTCGACTTTTGTTGGCTTTACTTTTTCTTTTGGCATTAAATATGAATGATGTTCGCCGAAACATTTGGAACATTAATTATAGGGAAATACACATAATTTTATTGCTTGCCTGAAAACATATATAGCTCAGTCATTGTTCACCCATGTAACGACAATCATGAGCTTCAAGCAAAGTGCTAAAATATAAAAGGCCACGTTCATTCATGTATTGGTCCAAGCTGCAGCACTCTAAAGTACATCAAAAGGTGTTAATGGTTTCAATATTTATCTGCTGCAGGGAAGCACTCTAAAAAGAAGACAGAAAAAAAATTCCGCTAATGGCTGTGTCTCTCCATTAAAATGAAAAGCTTAATGCATCTTATAATCAGAGGACAATTTGCAAATCATTAAGAGAAATGTAAAATTCCATTAAAATACAAATCAAGAGTCCCTCACTGGACTAATAATCTTTTTGATATTATTTTGCATTTCACTATTTCTGTTCCCAATATCCAGGCACCACAAATGATCAGTTCTTGAACATGCTATTTACCACAGCCTACTTCTTTAACGAGAGACTGAGAGAAGTATAATCTGCTATTCAGAGCAGGTACTAATGAAGAATTCCATATATTCTGAAATTTAATTAAAACCCCAAAGATTTCAAATTAGATGCAATTTGAAATGCCTGGGGCAGAAATACATGCACTTGCGTGGCAAGGGTATCACGCTGAAAGTTGATACCGTAATTGGTCTTGATGTATTTTTGTGTTGCCAGGCTGAAGCACAGAACTCATAACCATATAAAAATTCTCTGTAGATTACCTGCTCATTGAAAATGCCATCACTCAGGTAGTTCTCTACTAAATTACCATGCTACTAAAATGCACAAAGTGATTCGAAGAGAAGAGTGGCACAGCTGGTCGACGCTGCCAATGAGTTATGCATGCGTCGACGCTGCCTTTTTTCTTAGTAAAATATGCTCAGTTGAATATTAAAATATAATTGGCATTCAACCTAAGTAGCTTAAACCATTTTGTTATCTTCTTTTAAACCGATTTGGCTCCTCCACAGTTATTTTCAAGGATGCGATTCACAAACTAATGACACCATCACATTCAGCTAGATTTGTACTATTTTACATTTGTCATAAATAGGAACAATTTCTACAGCCTTCTAGGGATGTCCTTTAATACTGGCTCCTCTTGAACATCAAAGGCCCAATTCATGGGGAAAAAAAGAAAGAAAGAAAGAAAAAAAAAAAAAAAGAGTATGCCATTTATGTTGTTCTTGCATATTTTATTCTGAGGAGAGTGCGGGGTGCAAATTTCTAGTGAAAAGTGTGTTTTTACAGTTAAGGAAGTCCTTGTTTTCCCCAGAATATAGCGGTCAGCTTGCATGTTCACAAACTCCAAAATGAAATACAGCAAAACCGTCTTGGAAATGGGTCAGAAAGGGGCATGCTCAGGTCAAGCAGCAGCAAAGTATCTATATTAGAAAGTGGCTTCCCCTCAGATGAATTTCTCTATGTGCCCCTAACAGAAAGGCAGTTGTAAATGCCACTGTATTTTCGTTTTCTGAAAAAAAATAACAACGGTATTTAGAAACAAGGTGCTTGCCATAGTAACAGTCACATTAAGCACATTACCTTTGAAACACCGAACAGGTTAAATGTATATGAGTATTGACGATATTTCCCATCGATAAGGGGATTTAAGTAAACTTGGCTGAAAGTTCATTAATAAAATAGATGTGGGGGGCTATATTGATAAAATCCTTTCCTTTTATCTTGATTATATAGGTTTTTATTAAGTAGGGGTGCAAAGGTTACATGGGGCTGCATGTGTGGCAAGCAAGCAAACAAATCAAAGGAAAAATGAATTAAATTAAACTTATTCCTCACAGGTCTGCAATGCTAGCAGGTTGCTAAGGTCTGGGGCTTCGGGTGAAGACGATGACCACATGACTCTGGATACAAGAAGTCTTTTTCCCACACTGGTATTTGTTCTTATCCACCTTCAGTTCTTACCTTTTAATCTAAATCTCATATCCAAGCAGCAAAGTCAAAAGGTACCAGGTTGGTCAAAATATTCCTTATACCGGGGTCAACTGACTCCTTTCGTTTCACGGAGGGAGAAAGGATCTGACTTCATAAAGAAGCATCCCATGCACACCGCTTTTACAGCTGCAGATTACCGGGAAACTGTCCGGACCTTGGTCCGACCGCCGGCACACGCCAAGATAAATATGTGAACTCCTGACACCGCCAGAGCTTTCTGCTGGGTGCAGTCCTGGAAACCTCCCGAAAAAAGGAGGGGACCGTCCACGGCAGACAGGGCGGCGTCGCCTTGCTCACAGCAAGTAAGTTGAGCAGCAAAGGGAGAGCAGATGCTCCCCTTCCATCTTCTTCCATCGTCTTCCACCCCTCCACGGCCAGCCCGAGCGCAGGACCAGTGAATTCCCACCAAATAGCGTGAGACACCAAACACAAACCTTTCCCTTCGAAAAAGAAGCCTGGTTGTGGAATACTTTCAATATCCACGCCCCTCTGCAGCTATTTCGGAGTCACCATGCCTTGCTCCAACATCCCCAAATTCTCCGAGACCAAGTAAATTTTTGCCGTCGTAGAGGTGACCATCAGCTGTGGAGCTTCAATCCAACCTTACCTAAAAAATAAACTATTCAGGTAACGCTCCCTTACTCTAACTTTGGCCTATCTGTAATGAATGTCAAGAATATTGTCAAGAAAGGATTATCCCAGTGAAAATACAATGCCCTTTTTTTTTTTTTTTTTTTTTTTTTAAAATACTACCTTTTAAAATCACTACCTTCCCCACGGCAGGACAGACACATCGCTCTCCCCATACGGAGACTCTTTCAAAGGTCACACCTCAGGCCGTGGTTATTCTGCAAGGCTCCTCCAAAAACCCACAAGAAGCTCCGTTTCCTTGGCCGTCCCTGGAATCAGCGCACGCAAACTGCTTGGCCTAAATCCCAACAGCGTGCCACGGACAGTGGCAAAAAGGACATTTGCACCTAATAGGGCTTGAACTGTCAAAAATGGCTTGTATTTGGCTGGCAATTTATCCTGCGAGCAGTGAACTCAAATCAAGAGTAGTCCTTAACGTACACTTAAAATCACACAAGATTCCACTGAAAACGGTGGGAAATTTGCTCTGAGTTCAACAGGAACCGGGTCAGGAATTTTATAAATACTTCTGCCCAGAATGCATTCGTACTGATTTTTTTGTTTGTTTCGTTTTGTTGTTAAATATGAATAGCTGATAGAAAGCAACAGGCCAACTGGGCTGGAAAAAAGAATCTGAGCCATAAAATAACTGGGCTAGTTTTGGGTTTTGTTGTTTTCATTTCTGAAGGTTGAAGAGGATTGATTTCTGTTTGAAGAAAATTGTAGGAAAGTATTGGATTGTAAAAATCCATTAAATGTCTAGCAAAACAGTGACTTTCTGCTTATCAAAACTATTCTCACATGAAGTGGTAATAAAAGTAGGTGCCAGTCTCTAGAATTTGAATTTTGTGTTGGCAGACAGAAATATGAAAGCTTGTCATCTCTTTGCACTTGAATCTGCCATGTCCAGATATGTGAAGTACTAACGTTTTCGAGCAGATTATTTCATATTACTTTAAAATAACATTTTCTAAAAGCCGAAACAGAAATGTATTTGCATGTCTGATGAAGCTGCAGGAATGAAAAAGGGAAAGTCAGAAACATTTCTCAACTTTTTTTCTTTAGTAAATTGAATCTCTACAACAAAATAAAGAGAATTTCACAAATTGCAACACAAAAAACCGGCAAGAGTGACATTTTGCATTTGTCTAGGACGGGGCAAGCCTTGCCTCCTCCTCAGCGGGTTACCCAACAGCGCAGTTCGATTCTGCAAAAATCTAAGTCTAAGCTGTTAATGCCGGTGGATTTATACTTTCCCATTTGAACCTGAATGGATTTTCAATTTTTACTGGAAATAAGGTAAACGTAGAGAGGTGATACTGGGACAGGTTGGCTCCTGGTGTTTTTCTGTAGGCTGTTTTCTGCTTTTCCTACTGAGGATGGTTAAGCTTTGAATATGGCAACTGATGAAATGGCATCGCCTGGCCTGGGGGCTTGCTTGCTGCATCATTCTCATCGTATCGGCGAGAGGTAGGGCTGTCAGCTGCACCATACCTGCCACTCAAAACCTATTTATTTTATATGTATATATATATATATGCCCACAGACACACCTATCTAAAACAGAAGAAGGAAATCATAGGAACTGGTCCTTGATGTAACATCTGATGTTTATAGTCTCAACTTTACAACATTTGAGAAAAAAAGAGCACCCTGGGACTAAGTACAGACGTTGCCCCTGTACACGGATGTACCTGCACCACGAAAAAATGTACTTAGAGAAGTTCCAGACAACCTCAAAACCACTTGTCTTGCTTTAGCACCCTATTTGGCTGCCTCTCATCCTAGCAAGCTCCAGCCAGCTAGCATATTTTCAGATATCGCGTGTGGATTTAGGTATATTAGCTCATATTAGAAAAAGTCATTTAAGAGTAGGTACAATTCATTTTAAAAGGGCAAAAAAAGTTACAAGTCGTACACAGGACTGAAGAAAATTAAAACTACACAGGACCCAGACATATATATGTCTCTATAGATACGTCTCTCGTATCCATAGGCCATCACTTTAAGAATTACAAGTTAATAAAGATAGTAAACTTGCGAAGAGGTCATTTGCTTTAGCATTTACTATCTTGCTAACACCATGCAAACGTCATTCTAGGAGTGAGCAGAAAACTCTTAAGTTTAAGACATACTTAAAATGCTTATGGTTACTTCTTCTACTAATGACCTAAATTACCTACAGCTCAATGCAATCATTCGCAGGTCAGATTCAACCTTTCCATTCCTCACCTGCTCTCACCCTTAACTCCCATTTTCTCCTGTTCTCCTCAAGGCTGCAAATCACCCCAACATAACGTCGCATATTTTTTCGTCACGTAAAACAAAGCTGTGCAGTGACCTCAGGACAGACCAGGACATCGGACATCCCTGAGTCTCCTCCGGCCGCTCCTACTCTGCTGATCAGATTTTTTCATACCTTCTCCACTTTGAGTCTCAGACCTTCCCCCGCTGCTACTGGGGCTCCTGAAAAGTAGTTGACTCATTCTTACGTGTTAAAGAATGACTTTTTTACCAGCCATTTCTTTCCTACTGAATGTGAATACAGAGTTGCTATCCTATTGGATAATAGGATAATAATAGGATAAATAATAACAGGATAATAGGATAATAATGGGATAAACCGGCACCTGAAGCTTCAAAATTTCTAGCTTTACTAGGCAGTATCTCAACAAAGTCAATGATTTTTACGATTTTTTTTTTTTAAATCTGTAATTTAACGCAAGGGAAAATAGATTTGTATTAATCTTAACGCTGTAAATGCTTTTCTTATTTAAATAATCTTTATATATTGAAAAAGTCTTTGGCTGAACTGTACGTGAGAAAAATGTACTCTTAGAATATACTGCACACTGTAATTAGGGTAAGCAGCACAGTCGTTAAACCCACCTCTTTTAAATGTAAGCATTCATGGGATGTTGAATTTGCCATCTCAGAAATAAGTGAATTAACAGCCCCACAATCTTCAGAAAACTTGTGATTTGAGCATTCCAACCACAAAAAGGAAAAAAAAACCTACTTTGGCCTTTGCTGAGTTACAGCCAGAATGCCCTGAAACCAACTTTTCTTTCTTAATCTGCTGCAATTTTTTTTTTTTTTTTTGGTGTGTGCGTGAATAGTTTAGAACGTGCAAAACCAGTAAAACAAAGAGGTGCTACTGTGTTCGACTGGCAGGAAGATGAAAGAGTAATGCAGCTGCAGTTAATGGAAGGCTTTTCTCATTAGGTGCTTTCTAGAGGGCGAGATTCAACACCCCCTGCAGACCCCGGGAAGGACGGGCGCGCGCGCAGCACGGGCACCGAGGACGAGTCCGACTCCGCAGAGGTGACACCAGAAGAGGAATACTTTCTTCAGCCTGTACCTGGTATTTCACGGTAAGCTTTGCCGGCCTTTGGCAGGGACTACGCCAGGTTCGCTAGCCTACACTGCCTTGGTTCGAGTTTCTGAACGAGGAGGAAAAATTTTCCCAGGAAATCACAGGGTAATTATTGATTACAGGCCTGGGTATGGAGCGAAGTCATCTTGAAGGGAGAATGGAGCTACTACCAGTTTCTTTGAAGACTCTCTGCTCCCATTATGTATGAGGTGTTTCATCAATATCCCCTCTTGGATGAATAACATACATTATGCAGGGGAAATTTTAGCTACTAAGCTGGCTTGCAAAGCTCACCTCTCCGGTTGTTCCTCCTCCATCTTTTTGCACAGCTTTTCCCTGCCTCTGGTTTGCAAGGCGACCCAGATAGCGTCGCTTGCAGACCTGCAGAGACCTCCTCCCTGGCGCCGACGCGGTAATTCACAGCTTGTTTGAAGAACTGGGGCGACCGGGCTGGACGGAGCTGAAAGGCGCAGCTTTGCTTCAGGTCTACGCCTCTGGTACAGGGACCCGACCGAGGAACTCCAGGCTCAAGAAGATAAAAGTGGGGTTTTGCAAAGCTACAGGACTTCAGCCGGAGAGGACGGCGGCATGGCGCGGCCGGGCACGCGAAGAGCAGAGCCCCAGGGCTGCTGCTCGTCACAGGGCAAAGGAAAACTCTTGTGTGTCTCCAATTTCCTCTGCTCTTGTTGCTCTAATGAGCCATCTGGTCTGCAAACACACGCTGCAACGCTTTCTGCCACTGCAACCACCACGGTTACGAAGCACAAATAAAGAAAAGTCAGGAAATTCATGACTGGCCAAGTTAACACTGCCTTTTCTATTCCAAGACCCACAGATCAAGCAACTCGATCAAGACCCACAGATGAGATCAAGCAACTCGTGCATGGGCTTCAAAACAATAACAGCGCCAATTTTTCTTTTTCACATTTAAAGGGGGCTCATCTAAGGATACATTAAGACCAATTAACCACTTGCCGTTCTAAATGTTCAGTGATTTTTCTGAGGTGTAACACCTTGAAGTCATGCTACGGAGAAGCAAGAAAAAACGACTTTTCCTTTGCTCAATGAAATTCCACATTGAGCGCTGGCCAAGACACAAATTGTTGAAAATTCCGTTTTTTCAATTACATTATAAAAGAATAATAAATTGTCTGCGTAGGCTAAACTGGACAGCCATTAAGCCGACAAACCCCGGAGGTGTTGGGCAACCAGCCTCAAACTTCTGCCTGCCTCCAGCCATGCTCCAGCATCAATGCTTCAGATTCAAACTTTGCCAACAACGAGTTACGAGGAGGAATGGTTAATTCCATAGTTAGAGTGCTTTGAAACACGTTTCCCCCTTTTAATAGTAATTTAGAAAATTAAAGGCACTTTAGAAAAATGTAAGACAGAAGATGAGCCGCTGAAACAGTAAATGTCAGAATTGAGCTTGCCTTTGCCTTGGTAACACACACGCACTTGGCAACCAAATTACAATAGCATAATGAAACGGTTATTACTATATATCCACTGTCAGCGCAGGGGTTGCTGGAAGGTGCTCGGTGTTCAAGGGGGTCTGGTGTCTTGCTTCCCTATGAGGCCAGAAAAGCAAAGCATTCAGCTAGATGTTTTTCGGGTGGTCACCAACTGCGCTCCTCCATCCGTCCATCCGTCCGTGCAGCGCTCGAGGCCAGGTGCTGCCGTGCTGGAAAGGCGGCTTTCTGCAACCTGCAAGACACCTTTACTTTCTGAAGTTGCAAATCTCCCTGCTTTTGTTATCTCAAAGCCGATTGACACTGTTTTTCTCTCCACAAGGAGCTATGTCACAAGAGTTGGCACAAAAACAGCTGCAGAAAATTGACCATGAACTGAGAAGTGCTTCATCCTGAGAGCACTTTATACTGTTTTGTTAAATGACGAACCTCTTCAACGTGTTTGACATAAGCAAAACCCTTCCTGTCCTCAGATGATGCTAGCACAGAAAAAACAAATTAAAAAATTCAGTATGAGCACTGATTAAGAAAGAAAATATCCAATAATCAGTCCTTATCGCAAAAGCATTTGGTGATGGAACTCAAGTCACCTAATACTAAAGAACCACGCTGTAAGTGGTCATATTTACAGGGAAGGGGAGAAAGGAAGGGCCAAAGGTTTTGACGATTCATTGGAAGAGCTGCTGCTGAACAGAGACAAGTGAGGGAATCAGTGTGGTGAGAAAAAGCCTGCCTGGCTTTGGATCCTCATGCTCTCGCTTCTGTTTATTCTGCATTTTTAAGTGCCTGGAGAAATAAGTAGGCACTTTCAAATGTAAATGTGAAAAAGTAAATAAATACCAAACTCCTAATTTTGCAGTACTGCATTTCTGACTTACAGATAAATTGAAGTGTACAATGTAGTCCATTATAATGGGTTTTTTACCTTAACTTTCTACTGAATAACTTTTTAAAAGAGTTTCTTCAAATTTTTGACATGTATTTCCACCTTCCTTCCAACCTCAATTTCTTCGATTTTATGAAAGCGTTGCCAGGAGAAAGTCAGAGAAGAACAGAAACGCTATCCCATCGTTGCCATTTGTGCCAATTAATTCTCCGTTAGCATTTCCATTACGTACGTGCCTCCCCCCATAAAACATGCACACCTGCCCTCAGTCCAAGAACAAATAACTGAACTAAATTAAAAAAACCTGAACCTGCACATGTTCAAATGCGGACGCTCACGGCCACTGGCCACGTCCCATCCCCGCAGGCAGCTCTCAGATGGGTTTTGCACTCGGATGGTGCTGAAGAGTTGTCCTTCCTCGCCCGCCCAGAAAGTCAAGGGTGATGACGGCTTTTCCTCAAGAAGCTTCCTATTAATAAATATATTTATTTTTCCTCTTTTAAATGACCTTCGGTCGCTTCCAGCATCGCCTGCTCAGGGCTAAACCCCCAAAGAGCAGGCAAAGCAACATCAGCAGCACTTAGACCAAGAAATTTCATTAGCCAAGCTAAAAAGAATTCAGTAGCCAACGTAGGAAAAATTAATAAAAGTAAAAGCACTACTTTCAGTGTTTGATAATCTTCTGGTGGATAATCTGGGAAGCAGAATTCCCCTGATGTTATTCAAAGATGGAAGGAACAGCAGCAGTAACTATTTCCCACCCAGCTTTCCCCATTCACGTTCAGCCCAACCCTAAAGTTTTCACAATTAGGGCCTTAATTTCATCCGAGCTAATAAAAATCCTCAAATGGTAATTTAATCACCTAGAAGGCCATACTTCATGAGCGTTTTGACAATTCTGACATCAGAGTGTCATTAGTGCTTATTCTCCCACATGTTAATTGGATGGTTTCAGTACAATTTCTAAATGAGATTGCTTTAGTAGTTGATAAAAATGATGTTTGTACAAAAATCAGGGCAAGACAGTGCAATACACAACTTAGTTTAAAAATACTCAGTACCCACCCTGTAATTTGACTATGAAAGATCCCCTACTGAGAAATTTTCGTAACGTGGCAGACTAAATACCGAAGTTCATCATTAACACAAAGGTGCTGTGCAAAGCTCACAAAATGTGAGACTCCCACCTTCCGAGAGCAACAGCCAGATTATCTGCAGAACCCTCTAAACAACAACTGCATTTTGATTTTGTTGTTCTACTTGCAGCTGCTATTAGATAATTAAGAATAAGAAAGTGTAACAGCAAGAAGAAACCTACTATTTATAGGAATTAGAATAAACCCAGCAATTAGCAGTAGAGACAGCTGAATTCTTGTAGGCACTGCTGCCAAAGGCGTGCCTGCCAAAACAGCCCCTCCTTCCCATGGGTAAAACTGGCCACTGTTTTACACAGGTACTGACATATAGTGCCTATGCCTTAAAATCAATACGAACCTAGGCACCCATATTTAAAAGGCGTCTTTCAACTTGAACCACAAAAAAAAAAAGTACGTAAAAGTTATAGTTTATACAAAAACCAGTGCCATCGTACCTTATGTAAGGTAGGGGATACTAGTCCCTTTTTGGTCCTGTATTATCATGGAATGTAGTACAATTAAAGAATAGATCTGTTAAACTGAAGATTTCATTCACTGGGAAATGATGATACTCGTGGACAGACCAGAAGGCACTGCAAAAAGCAGACTTCTGAGAATTTTTTTTTTTAAACAGTGGGATCTATTTCATTTCGAGCGATTGACTTCTGTTATGAGGTCTCCAGGAGCGCAGCCAGTGAGTGGTAAGGAGACACTTTGCTCAGGTCTCTTTTTTATCTAAAGACATGAGTAGCGTAACTTTTTCGTAACAATACTTGTTTATTTGAAAAAAAATCCAGATAGTATCTATGATAACTTTGAGAAATCAAAACATAGCTACCTTACACAACCTAACTATCCCTGACGGCTCTGGCACGGGCAAGGTGTCCGTGCCAACAGACGTGGACACGTCTAAGCCTCACTCCCCTTCTTGCTGGGAAAAAGCCAGTTTAAGTGAACGACGACCTCACCGAAAAGCTTACTGCCCTTCAGATGGGTTCCTACTCAAACCTTTCAGCCAGCAACTGTCGGGAGCTGAAGCCCATCACGCGGATTGCCACGGACCAAGAATTAGGGAGAGGGGAGCCCGCACCGCCCTGGCCGATGGGAGCGGGAGGGGATGGGTGTCCCGCGGCACAGACCTCGCCGGAGCAGCGGGTGGTGGAATGCCGGCACGGGAAGGCTCGCCGTCCTCGCCGGCTCGCAGAAGTAGGCGCGCAGCCAGGCCGTGCACTGCTTCAGCGGCTCCGTCATCTCCTCCGCGCCGTCGCACACTTCGCAAGCGGCCGAGGACCCTGCCCTGCTGTGAGAGAATTGTAAAATTATAACGGTGAAAATTACAAAAATGAATATTCATACACTCTACGCTAGCAAAACCCCCAAATAAATAAAAAAATCAAAACATTCAATCCAGAGTCAGATTCCATCTTTTTTCTTCTCTGATAAAGGTGAAAAGATTCGTAACGGCAATAACAAAAACGCATCCTCATCACCTCTAGAAATGCAGTGATGACACAAGATTGCTTACACCTGTAAAGAAAACCATAAAAGATTGGCGAGAGGAAAACGCCATGCAAAGTGGGAAATGTCAGGGAGCAAGAAAACCACCCAAGTCCATGGTAGACGATGGATCCTTGTGCTTCCCGGGTGGACGGAGGCGAGGGTCCTCCTCCACGTCCCCCAAGGGCTCAGTCCCGTCTCCCCAGGGACCAGCCCTGGGGAAAGGAGGAAAGGAAACAGCTTTCTGCTGAACCCATGCCTTCCTCTGCCCCGTTTCCTTCCAGCGACGGTGGCAGGTTTCTGCTTTCCTCCACTTATTGAATTGGAAGGAAGCAATTGAGAATTCATTTGATTTTCAATGGCAGCTCGTGCTTGCAGGATACTGAAGAGCAAAGCAAGCGAACAGAAAGCACCTGCAAACAAAACCGCACTTCTTCCCCTGCTACTTTTTTCTTCTTTCCCTCTGGAAGAGCAACGTGTGTACGAGAGGAATGAAAATGTGAACACTGGATTTGCAAATATCCAGCCATGCTTCCCAACCCGTTTGCTTTCGGTGAGGCAAAGCAGTGCTGGTAAAGGGGTGGTGGTCCCCTCCGGGTGCTTTACAAGACCACGATGGGGTGGGGGTCTCTCGAAACTGCGTAGACGGATTTCAGGGTACCGATAAAGAAGCAGAGCCCATTAGCAATGCAGCCAAGAGAAAAGACGGGAAGACGGATAAGGAGACAACATCAAGGGCGACTGCCAAAACAGCAAGCCGTGCCAGCAATCTTCTCCTATGCCGACTCTCGAGGACCACTGATGAGCCATCCTACAGTCTGATTATTGCAGGTTTTTTCCCCCAGCTGAAAATACAGCCAGACCCCAGAACAAGAAGTTTCTCAATAACGTGCTGCTAAAACTCAACAGCATAATGTCCTGCTGAGGGGCTGGATGTGTCACAAAGCAGGAGAAGGGAGAGAAAACTGTAGAAATATGAAACTACACGTGAACCTGAGACAACGGAAGAAAACCAGAGCAACTCTGCCTCCCAGGTATGGGGAAAGAGCAAACCAACCCAAATCCCCCACTACGTTCGAGCATGCTGCAAGTGAGCGAAAATATTTTTTTAGCTCCCTCCCAGCAGAAAGCTGAAGAAAATGAAACGTGTGATCTACCAGTAATGGCATAAAAGACACCAGGTCTGCTTTTGCCACAAGGCACCTTTGCAAAAAGACCGAACGCCTTCCCACGCTTGATCCGCAACAGCTCGTGGAGCCGAACACGACGGGACGTCGGTGTAATCAGACACCGGCCCCGGCTCTGCCTCTGGACAGGATAAATGATGTGCAGGCGGGAGCTGGGTCAGGGTTACCCTCAGAAGCGAAGCCCTCACTCGCCTGGTGCATGATCAAACGGCCCTGCCATCTCCCCCAGCCCCAATTCATTTTCTGATTAATTGTTAACCACTGAAGGCCACGTAATTACTGATAAGAAAGTGGCAGAGAAGAAGAGGGACGCAGAGGCGGACAATTAAAATACTCCAGTCGCACAAGAGTAAGAGTTGATGGCTTGGAGCAGAGGCAAAACAAAAATGAAGAATCAGCTTTGGATCCGCTACGCTAGAAATTAAATGCAATTTTATTTCGCTCTTTCCATTTATTTACCAAATTAATGCTTTTGATTTTTCTTCTCGTGCGTGCGTGTGTGAAGAAGTCCCAACGTGCTGTATAAAACGGGTGTCTACTTTATGGTAGCTTGCTATTGAATAATCACTTTGCTAAAAAAAGGGTATGAGAATCTGTGCATAAACTTTTTTGCATGCATACCTATGACATGGACCTCAAAGCAAGCTCTCGACACCACGGATAATCCGTTATTCTGCACATGTACAACACTCAGCAGAATATGGCTCAGTTTTACTGTGGATTGTTAGAGCTATGACAATATAATAACTACAGAATATAATAATGCCTCTGAAACCTCAAAGAGAAGTTGGTAGACTTTTCTGCTCCATTTATCCAGAAGAGCATAGAAAGCACTCAAAACTACAGTAACCTTATGTTTTTCACATCATCTTGTTTCACATTCTCAGGAGTCTGGAAATGATTTGGACTGTAATATCATCATAAAACCAAAAGACTTTGTCTCCTCGCCGCTCTGCAAGCAAGCAGCCCCCAGCTGGGCTCCCAGCTCTGCCGCCGACCGCCCCAGCCTGACGCTGTCAGACAGGCACTGGCATTTCCTCCTGCTCCACAAAGGCACCAAACTACCATCGTTCTCCCCCAAAACAGGTGGGAAGCAGCACACCAGCGCTGGCGAGGTGTGCCGCCACCGAGGCTGGCGCGTGGGCTGCTCAAGGCTTTGCCTGAAGCCTCGAGGTAACCGTCAGCCCGTTAGCTCCATATTTAATATACAGAATAGAGTAATGGCCCGTCAATCTGTTTAAGATGAAACAAACTACGGCAGCTGCTTTGCTTACCTGTGCAGCTGGGAGGGCTACAGAAACGTGCTGGGTACCATGGCAAGGCTTTGCCGTTCCAACGTGTGGGCGCGTATCCCCTGCCATCACACATACATTCCTCACTTCCACCAGGTCTTCCCTGGCAGGACTGTTTGGACATAAGTCTTAATTTTTAATTTTTTTTTTTTCATTACTGCTTTTAAGAACAGGGCCTTGTCACTGCTGAACACCTCTAGATGTTTCTGGTGAGACCATTCTCCCACCACTTCAACACCAGACACTTTCACAATGCCCACCACCTCCATGGCCACCTCCACCTCGGCCAGGAAAGCAAAAGCTTTGCAAGACGAAAATTAATTGCTCTCTGAGAGCACATTGACTTCTTCTCCTGTAGGACACAAAGTCCATTTGCCCACATACATGCAGAGAGCTTCAAATTGGCAGAAAGTTAAAAACCAACCAAACAAAAAAATCTTCATATTAATTTTGCTTGGCTAGAAATGCTAACAACTATTCCTGGGAATTTAACAGCATTAATAAAGAAAAAGAATGAACATAACTTATGCATGGGTGTCTTCTACTGGCCCTCCTCCCCTTTCTCTTTCCAAAGTTGCATAGCGGTACTCCTTCTAGAAACTACCTCATCATTAAAAATTCAACTTAAAACACCAGCTGCCTTTTAAAGGATTTTCTCAGGCTTCAAAGCCACGCTTTGGTGCAAGTAAGCCGCACATACATTTCAAAAAGCAAGGCAAAAGCGGTCTCAAAACATTCGTAAGACGAAGAGGAGAGCAGATGAGTTACATCACAGGGAATCTCTCCCCTCGTGTGAAGTTCCTGTGCTCAATGTTAGACTTCTTGGAAGGTTTCTGAACTCCCTACTCCATGCATTGATCTCTGAGCAACTCGAATGTCAAGATGGACCGGAAAAAGTTAGTTGTATACCATTAGAGAAAAATGCCCATCTAAGAGTCATATTAAGTACTCTGTCTAGCCTTTAGCAATGGACAACAAGAAAAAGGGGACCCTCTTTTCTTAACGTACCTGCCCTTGGCGATCCCCAAGAGAGGGACTTGCGCCTGACCGTAGAGCCGCCAGCGGCGCAGAGCCAGCAGCGCTACAGGGTGATGGCCAAGTGGCCATTCGTTATGTGTTTTACCTATGGGAAGTTCAAGTCTTAAACCTGTGAATCAACAAGATGGAATTTTTACTTTTATACAGGAAAATAAGTATATTCATCTAAAAATGCAAGAAACTAAACAGAAGGCATAAGAAATCCGATTGCTTTATTTTTGCCCTGGAGAATTTCACTATCTTTCCTTAAAAAGTACCAACACCTTTTTTTTTTTCAACGTGGCCAGAATAATGAGAAGCATTTATTTAAAATGCAGTAGTCTTATTTAAATCACTTACACTTTCATGGAAAAGACTGTCATTGCACTTGTTTTCATCAGTGAATTGTGCTGCCTGGCATCTCAAAAAATTCAGCGTGGAGGTTTTAGTATTTTCACTTGGTGAACAAGTAATCACTACTGTAGGGTTTCTAGGTTGTTGGTTTTTGGTTTTTTAACCGAAACTTTTTTGTTTGCATTAACATGCCAGCCTCTAACGTGTGTGCACTAAGTTAGATGTCTGTCTCAACTTTATGGTGATGTTAAATGGATTTTCAGCTGCAAATGACTGACTCATCTACACGACTTTACAACGTGATGCTTAATTAAACTACATACTCCTCAAACAGAAAAAACCATCCTTGTCTTAAGCTATAAAAAGCAGGCATCTAAAAATACCTATCTATTTGTTTTTATTTTTTTCTTTAAGTGGGATTTCTCTCAAAAGGAGACTTGTTTCCAGGCCGGGGAAGGGCTGCTGCTGCTGCAGATCTCCAGCCCGCGCGTCCAGCCCGCGGCGGCGGCGAAGTCCAAGAGAGACGCCAGGTCAGTCCCAGCGGAGGAATCCACCACAGCCCAGGTGCAGACCTGCTGCTCCAGCTCACACGCACGCCAGCTATTCCGTACCCTTCTCAGGGCAGTCCCATTTATTTATTTCCATTACAGCTCTTTTTAAAGACTGAACAAACTAAGGAAGCCAGCGGGCTCTCGCGTCTCCGCAGCGGAGAGGTGTCTTCCTGAGGCTCCATCCCAGCCGCGTCTCTTCTGTGACTTCTCATGTTTGCATGGGATGAAATGAAGGAAAAGATGGTTTTAGCAGAGGGGGAGAAAAGCAGAAACACCACCTGTTTCAGTTTAACAGGCTCCTTCCAAACCGCGTGCCAAGAACTGGAAGTTTCTAACGTGCTTCCAAAATAAACATGTAAGCAGCAGATTGGCTTCAGTGTCATCCTAAATAGCTTAACCGTTATGAAAACCAGAGAAATGCTGCGAGAAGCCTCAGTGGGTAGCCATGTTCTAAATTGGTATGATTTCAATTATTTATTTTATTTCTGAGCTACTTCTTGCCTCAGTCAGTCCTTAACAAACCTTAACAGAAACACTGCAAGATGGACTTTGAGTTGCGTGATTTAAAATAAAGAGAATATATCACAATGGCTCTGCTGGCAACTTCCTTAGGGTAAAGCTGAGAGCTGGCAGCTTCCTTAGGGTAAATACTATGAGAATGTTGTACCGGCTCCCGTAACGTATTTTTGTATTTGTATATTTATAAAATATTTGTGTGTATTAAATATAACCGATCAGTTGAACATAACATCCAATGCTCATTTCCACTGCCTATAGCCACGCACACCCAAATGTTTTATCCACGGATAACTACCTCATTCTCCAGTGGTTTGCCTAAGAAGAGGCTCATAAACTGCTTCAGGTGCTGAGCTAATGAAGAGTCCCCTTGATTTCAATTTGGTTAAGATATAAACCAAAAAAGCTCCCTAACTGGCACAAAAAGACCTGCAACTCCTCCTAGACTGCAGTCAGCCAGGGTCCCTGGTACATGTGGGCGGACTCAGATCATTCATTATTACATTACTATAACAACTCCGACAGTTCCACTCCGATAACAGCAGGGATAAAGACCTAAAAGAAAAATAAAGAGAAAAAAAAAAAAGATATGGCATGTACGTTTTTACATACAACTTCCCAATCTTTCCTCATGGACATTAGGGTCTTTGCCAGGCTGTTACCAACTGAATTGTGTGTTGACACCACGGTACACATGGCACTGAAGATCACTGGGTTTACGATATCCTATTATCTTCACGTATGTAGAAAATAAACATATTTGGACACTCGACCACATCCCATTCTATGTTTTTTTAAGGGCATCCACAATTTTTACCACTGTGTTCCCCGAACAAAAACCGTAAGCGCTTTTGTTCATTAACAACCAACTGTATATTAAAGTATAAATAAATTGGTCCTAATTAAGAGGCTTTTGGATCTTGTTGTGACCAGAATGCTGTGACAGCAATCATCAGCTGTTCTCTTCACAATGCAAATGGCACAAAATCTCACCAAATCCTTCTCTTAGCCTGCCTTCATCAGAATCAACATCCGAAGTCCATGTCGTCGAGTCTAATATGGACAGACAAAGAAAGAAGAATGCAGAGGAGGAAAACCAAGCAGCAAACCCAACACCTGCAGGCATGATGGGCAGGGATGGGGTCTGGCAAAAAGGAGCAGAAGGCAACAACCCATCTCTGAAAGGGAGCTCCGACTTTCTCACGCTGCTCCTGAGGCTCCCCAGCGCCTACGGCTTCACGATTTACAACCAAGAAAAAGACAGAAAACTACCCGGCAGACAGAGACATGAAATTTTAATTAAACCTGTAATAGAAAATGTTGCAGTTTGTCCCTGGAAATCTGCAAGCCCATTGTCCTGGTTTCAGCTGGGATGGAGTTAACTGTCTTCCTAGGAGCTGGCACAGTGCTGTGTTTTGGGTTCAGTAGGAGAGGAATGTTGATAACACAGGGATGTTTGCAGTTGTTGCTAATTAACATTTAGTCTAAAGTCAGGGATTGTTCAGCTTCTCCTGCCCGGCCAGCGAGAAGGCTGGAGGGGCACAAGGAGTCGGGAGGGGACAC
>JANZLQ010000100.1:41017285-41020395 GCA_026212715.1 Elanus axillaris | reverse complement strand
GTATTTTAAAAAAAAAAAATAAAAAGAACCCCCCCCCCCCAACCTCAGTCAGTTTAAATACACATTACAACCCTTATACTGCAAGACCTGGGTCTCTGGTCTCCACTGGTGCATGTGGAAATTGAAGGAGGAAAATTCAAGGCTGAATTATTGGAACTGGGCTCTGACTTTGGATGTCCACCTTGACGTGCATTAGTGCATGAATTCCAGCTGAAAGTGAGCACCAAGAATTATAATCAACAGCACCTGCAGATACTCCAGCCTATTAAAATGAATTAAGATACAGATAAATCAGGAACCTCTTAAGAATTCAACTCATCCGAACATTTTTCAAAGCAACTTCCCAGCCTGGGCGTAATGCAGTCTGTGCCCTCCCAGCATCTCCTCTTAGGACCAACCGTAGGCTCATCCGACGCCCGACAGGCAGGATCTCCCATCAGGGCAGAGATCGGCACATGACCCGCCATGCACACAACCAGAGATGTGCTGCCCATCTGGTGCTTGAAAAAAAAAATGAAAATACTTCCCTCATGCGAACGAGGCCCTTCCGACGCGCGGCGCGCCGAAGCAGCTGTATGGGAGAAAGGACGGCGGGGAAGGCACCAAAGCCCTTGAGACCAGTTTGACCCTCCCCATATCACCGTGAAGCTTCCAACACCGGTGCAAAGAAACGGTATTCATTTATTTTGTTAAAGCAGGTATGAACACTCAGAAACCACAGAAAGAAACAGTGGCATCAGATGAAACCATCCTGAAACGTCTCAAGATCGGGGTTCCTAGCAGGCATTCAGCATCCAAAGTTTTGTGTCGTCATAGGCTGAGAACAGGACGCTCAGAAAAAACCTGCTGATACATGCCAATTAAAACAGCACAGTTAATAAATATACTCTCTCCAAAGCTTTTCTACAGGACTTTGAGATTACCTCCCACGCACTTTGGCAGGATCTTTCCTAAAATGGCATTACCCAATGACAAGTTGGCTTTACTTCTCAGCGATTTGGCCTCAAAACCAAAAATACAACCCTTAGAACGGCAGGAAACCCCCAAAAATACGGTGTATTTTCCTCCATTTTAATCAACATTTGTCAGCCCTTGTTTCCTGTTTGCAAGACACTACAGTGCCAGGGATCAGCTCCTTGGAGGTTTTGTGTAATTACACCCCCTTGCACGCACGGGACGGTCACTTCTGGACGCGCGCGTGCGTAGAAGAGAGGCACGGAGCCGGATCTGCGGAGCAGGCCATGGGAACCCTCTGGAGGCAGCGGGAACCTTGGGGAGAGGTGCGGAGCTTCCCACCGCCCGCCTCTGCCGCTCCCCGCACCCTCCCGGTCGGGGAGAAAAGCTTTTCTTCTCTCGGGTAACCACGCAGAACCCAATCGCAGGATTGGAAAAACAGTAGGGCACATCAATAAAACCAATAAAAATACGGTTTCAAAAAACTGCTGTTATAATTAACTGAAATAAGAGTCTATAAACTGCTACCTCAAAAGACGCTTGTTAAAGACTGAATCTAGGAACTGTAATTTAAACGAACTCTCCTCTTCATGGACCACCTTGGCCCCGGCACGACCCTCGCTTCTCCCACCCTCCTGCAAACCTCCGGATCCCAGCGGGACGCTGCTGGGATCCAGGAGCTTTGGGACTTCTCCGTGCAGAGGTGCTGCCCTGGGATGTGGACCCGATGTGACCTTCGGATCGCATCCGAAGCCCCGCTGCGGAGGACCAAGTGGGATCTAGCGGAAGCTGTGAATTACAGCCCCGGCACCGGCACCTTCCTACGCCGAAACCCCACCGACGCCCTGCGGCAGGAGAGACGGAGACGCTCACAGACCTACGATGAGGCGGCCAAAACTACTTTACATAACTGTGTTTCGAATTGCGCAGAAATATTTTTCAGGGATGCTTTCTCTCCTCTCTTTTGAAGTGGTGAGCGGTCCCCGGAGACTGCTGTCCTCCGAGCTTTAGGTGCATCTGCATTACAACCCCATTAGCTTGCGTACTACGCTCATTAATAAATAAGCTTCCCACTTAAGTGCCTTTCTTGTAAATTGGTTTGTTCTGTTCCATATAAATAATATAAATTTCTCTTATCAAGTATGGTGGATTTTTTCTTTACCTATGTACAGACACTACAGTCATTTCACCTAAGAAGCAGTTCATGTAACATGCTTCCTCAACATCCCTTGCAATCAGTCTGTATTTACTACGGCAGCTGCAATATGTTAAATAGTTAGCATAGCATAAAATAATGTCTTTAATAACTGGCATAAGTATATTGACCATATGTCAAAAGTAAAAGAAAAGAACCTACTAAATGGATAGTTATTGTAATTGTATTTTAAAACACTGAGGTCATATTTAATTTTGAATCCAAGCTCTTAAAACGTGCTTTCTGGCAAGGACTGAATAATAAAGCTCTTAACAGTAGAAAAAAAATGTACGTTATTATGGCAAATCTCTTCTCCAGATTACTAATACTGCAATAAACAAACCAAATAAAAACTTTAATTGTTTTAATCAGAAACATTGTCACTGGCTTTGCAAACTGTAGCTTGAAGTGAAAGAACGACATGATTCAGCTCTTTGCTCCATCTTCCGACTCCCAGCCCCTACCTGCTCCCTGCAGCATCCAGGAGCTCTCGGTGCTGCCGGGAACAGGGAGGAGGGAGGCTGCGCATCCCCCCCCCCCCGACTCCTGTGCTTCTTGCCAGCTCTCGCAGGGCAGCAGTGCCTGCTTCTGGAGACAACCGGGCAGAAAAATACTTCCAATTGCCATTGGGCTGTTTTTAGAATCAGTTTGGCAAACACCTCTATTAACGCAATGCACGATACGTACACAAAAAGAAATAAAGAAATCCTCAAAAAGACAGACCTAACCAGCTGAATGCTAAACCCCAGTTTATTTAAATGAGTATATGGGAAGAAGCAAAGCTTAGCGATTTCTCTTAACCAGATTTAAAGACGGTTTACTCCGACACATGATTTACACGCTCTGAACTTGAATTTTCGCGCCTGTGCTGCCGCACAGCCCGCGCCAGCC
The DNA here is from genome assembly GCA_026212715.1 of Elanus axillaris. Lineage (NCBI taxonomy): Eukaryota > Metazoa > Chordata > Aves > Accipitriformes > Accipitridae > Elanus > Elanus axillaris. Next base: position 41,017,355 of record JANZLQ010000100.1, on the reverse strand, counting down.
CGGTCGAGTGCAACCTGAATTTTCAACCTGGCTCTCCTTACAGGAGAAAAAGGAGCAAAGCCCACACAGC
>JANZLQ010000100.1:41004785-41012285 GCA_026212715.1 Elanus axillaris | reverse complement strand
CTAATCTTCAAGAGTTTTGGCTGTACGACGAAGAACAGACTCTCAAGGGCAGCGAGCCCCACAACAAAGCCGACTTCCATTCGGCCACCGAGGTCGGAGACTAGAGCTCGCAGAGGAAAGCAAGCCCGAGCCAACGCTGATAGGCACAAACCAGAGACCACCATTTGCTCCAAAATACCAATAACAACCAAGTCCCAAGAAGTCTTCATTAACATAAAACGCTGACGACCACGACAGAGCCCGGGACGTACGTTGCAAACGCTGAGCGATGCACTCCAACGTCCTGATCCAACATCTCCTCTTCCCTCGTTCTGCTCACACCCGATTAGCAAAGCTTCACGTCTGGAAGCTGCCTTCGGACCAGCACGGCAACGGCAATGCTGCCGTTCCTGCAACGGCAAGGAAACTTTTTTTTTTTTAAAAAGTGGGATTAGAGTTGTGGGAATTGGAAAACATCAAGTGGAAATGGTTCCAATGCAGGTCAGAATGGAATAAGGTTTTAATTCTGTAGAATTTGGACAAGATTTTTTTCCCTGCCTCAACGCATCGGGTCAACTCCAGTCTCCAGTTTAGTAACATAAATAAAAACAATACAGGGCAAGACTTGCTCCATCTCCTGGCCCGTGGAGGACAGACCAGGCACTCGAGGCAGCTCTGCCTGAGCATTCGCCGAAGCGGGGACCCAAATTCAACACTAAGGATTTTCCTTGCTGCAGCCAGAAGACCCAAAGCGTGTTCAAACTACATCAACGTTGTTCATGTCACAAGCGCGTAAAATGAAACAGAAACCGCTCGCTACGCGGTGGGATGTCTATGGAAAGCCTGAGAACCAATGAAGAGTCATCCCCAAGAAGGAGATTTATCCCTAAAGACAGGGCAAGATAAAAAATTAAATGTTTTGAAAGTCCAGTGAAACGCGTGCGTTATAACGTCTGCAAAATGTGAAGATCGTAAACTCAACTCAGCAGGTATTACACTAAGAACTTAATTAAATCCAAAATTCATAAAGTAGCCCTCCTTCCAACATTCCCTTCCAGAGTGGACACACACCAAAAAAAGAAAGTAAAAAAAAAATTGAAACCACAGAACTACACACTGTTCACGAGGAGATTCCCGAAACTGGACGAAAACAAGCAGATGTGGATGTGGCGCTCAGGGACACGGTTTAACGGTGGACTCGGCAGTGCCAGGTTTACGGTTGGCCTCGATGACCTTAAAGGTCTTTTCCAGCCTAAATAATTCTATGATTCCACGTATGGCACCTGCCTTCAAGGAGGAGGACCTTGGGAACTACAGGCTGGTCAGCCTTACCTCCAACGCTCCCCTGATGCTTCAAGTCACGTTTCCTCATTTTAATTACAGCCAAAAGGTACTTCTCATGGCCTAAAAGTTCATGATGAAGTAAAGGTATGCACACATACAGATTTTTAACTTAAAAACCAGAGAAAGCACAGAAACCTTATAGCTACGTATAGCGAACTACTGCAAGCACCATGTAGAATGGAAGATGGAAATACAGAGTATTTCTTTTCTGCTAGAAACACACACGCAAGCCTGCAGTTACACATTCTGGGTTTTACTCCGCAGCAAGTAAGCATCAGATTGCAGGCTATTTAAGACAACAATTTCAGCCAGAAATTTATTTTTTGTATTTACCTTGGTAAGAATGATGCAGTGTATAATAGGTTTGCTGTATTTTGCTCCTATTTGCATGACAAAATTTTCCGCTTCAGGTCTAGCGTTTTCCATTTCAAGAATAAGTCCAATTCTAAAACCTGTTTCAGTTTAAAAAATTAACATTTTATATGCTTCTAATTAGCAGCATATAAATTCAATAATTGATTTTTCTAGCCACGAAAAAAAAATAATCCGTACTCAGACTGACCCGATTTAAAGCAGCACTATTCCTCACTGAAATAAAATCTATTAAGTTTGTTGGTTTTTTTAAAAATAATATTCCGTTTGAAAAATCACGTTTCATGTCTGACCCAGCCTTGCAAGACAGACACTAGAGTTGAACATTAGATGCACACAACTGGATCCGGAGTATTTTGCGTATCACCACCTCAGGTAGGTCCCAAATCCGGACAACAATAAATAGCTCAGCTCTACAGCCCTTCCCTCTGTATCAAAGTGAAACGCTGAAGAATTTTCCTATGCTTTCTCCAAAGCAAAAATGTTGGTTTAGCAGCCACAGCCTCCCATTAGCCATTTGCCGGGTGTCAGCCAATGCAAGCTTTTCTTTTTGAAGACACTTAAAACCAGAGATACGAAGGTCTGCGTAATGAGGAAAAGCAAGAAGAGATGCAGGATGTGTACGATCTGTGCAGAAACGATCTAAACGCAAGCCCATAAATAAACTCCGTATTGTTTGCTCTGAAAGGGTCTCTCTGCCTTTTCCCCTTTGAGCATGCAATACCTTGTGCCACTCCTGTGATCAGATATTTTTGGTATTCTTGATTGAGCATAAGCCCGGATTTGGTAATTGCTACTTTGAACATGCTAATAATGAAATCTAACTCTTCTTTATGTTCCAACATTTTTCTGTATTAAGTGCGAGTTTTTATAGCATTTTTTCCCAACAAGACATCTTGCTTGTAAATAACACAACATTAAGTGTCATGATATAATTGATTTTCTAATGAGGTTTTCAAAAAGCATTATATTTTTGCTTGTCAGAAAATCTTTACAACAGAAATAAGTCCTTCCACATTTATTCCTTATAAACTGAACTTTTTATTCCTACAGCGAACTTGAGGTGGATTAAATCATGCAGATTGCCATAAAGCAACGTATTGTACCAGATATTTTTACAGTTCTCCACATTTGTCCCTTGCACCGTGAAACTGGGTGGAAAGGAATCCTTCGCAGTGTGCCTGGTTCAGGGGACAAACTCAGCCTGGGCTGAGCAAACGCACCAGCAGAAGGACGGCACGTTTAGGTACGAGTGAAATTGAGGCCAACTGGAGGTAGCAGACAAGGTGTTGAGGTAGACACAACCCCAAAAAGGATTCCATCTAGTCCTCCAGAAAATACAATGTACAGGTTCTGCTAACGTGGAAGATGCGGGGGGTGACGTCTGATGAGAGCAAGTCATTAGCGTAACGACTGCTTTATGTTCTTGATATATTTTTTTGTCTGAACGGCTAGATCTCTTCAGTTTGCCGGAAGGATTAAGAAACAACTACTAGATACCTCCTTGCAAAATACAGATAGCGGAATTAAAAGAAAGTGAAAATTGTGTTTATGCTAGAGGAAATTTTAATTTCGAAGTCTAAACAGTGTATAAAGTACTACTTTCCAGAAGCGTTCACTTGCAGATTCTATCGGAAAAAGACAATATCCAACCTTACACCGTCAGATGCTCTCTCTGCACCCACAGCAGCACCGCTATGTCTCGCCGCAGAACTCACGCTGCGAGAACCGGCACCTGAACGCGTCCATCGATCCCATCGCTAGTGCTGACTCTTTAGCCGACGTGAGCCTGCTCAAGCAGGAGCTCGGACAAGTCTTCCCGCGAGCCTGAGTCACCCTAGGGTGGGTTTAAAGACCAGGAACAGAGTATCTGTGCTGTCCAAGCAAAAGCGGTGTAATTTCTTCCAGAGATTTTATTCAAGCCACCTGCTATTTGAAGCCATCTGTAGCTGTCTGCCTTATGAAAAGAAAGCTCATACTTTTTGCAGGTCCAGGATTCACCCTCTATTGACGGCTAAAAAGCAAGCAGGAAGATATAGATATAGACGCATACAGGCACACAAACAAAGGAATGGGGGTAAACAAAGAAGTGTTTCTAAAATATCATAATAAAGCGGCACAAACCATCTTGCTTCTGACTCCTTAAGACAGTCTCAGCCTACACAACCAACAGAAAATATGATTTATAGCACTGAATTACTGTAGGGCAGTTTCACTTGTAGCTCCCCCTTACACACTTCTGAGCGATGCATTATTTATGAAGACAGACAAACACACACTTAAGCTTGGATTCGCAATTTAGCACAGGATTTACAAAAGGGCCAAAAAAAAAGACAGCGGACAGTTGATCGAACTGGAGAGCACCAAAGCTCTCCGGCCGGATTCCCAACCCGCCTGCCGCGGAGGAAGCACCTTCTGCAAAGTGGGGACGGTAAAACCCTTTCACAGCTACTGGGAAGCTGTTCCACGAGTATCGCAATTAATAGAGGTGTGTCTATTCATTAGATTTGATGCTTATCAACGCACAGTCCCAAGACGAAGGGTCCGTAAAGGCTCTCTGCCCCCATGTCCCTGAAGAGGGGCCGACGCTGCGGGCTGTCCTGCTCGCGGACACCCGCTTGCCTGGGGTTTGTGGGAATATAATCATGTTCCTCGCCCTTGGTCACACCGGGCTGAGACCATCCATCAAACTCAAAAGTAACCGGAGAAAAGGAAACAAGAAAGACCTAAACAGCACGATCACATCAGCCTTACTTCTGCAGGAAGCGAGCCAGAAAAAAAAAAAAAGGGAAAAAGCCGGTAGCGCACTCGGAGCAGCCTTGTCTCCATGGAGAAACATCTACCCCAGCCTCTGCTCATCCGTGCTCCCTGGCTGCGGATCCTGGTCCGATCCTGCTGTTCGCTGGTGTGTGCACGCAGGCAGCACCCCAGGGAGATACCCGTGGCAGGACACCCATCCCACCCCCTCCATCCATCCATCCTTCCACCTCCCAACCCTGGCTCCGCCGCGCTAAGCCCGTCGGGAGAGCCCCAAGGTTTTGCTCCTAAAAAGGGATTTGCCAAGCGGCATCCGCTTCCCCATCCGTCTGAGGAAGGTGGCAAAGCCCAAAGGGCAGGCACACGCTTACGGACGCCGGCTCCGCGGTACCGGAGCTCGGGTAAAACAACGTTCACAAAATCCTGGCTGCACCTAAGCCAGCCGCTCCTTAGCGGGATCGCAGGCTCAGCCGGCGCTGGTTTTCTGTACAACCCTCTTCCTCTGCCACGGCAAAGAAATGGATGCCAATAAAAACAATACGTCTAGAAATCGCCTGGATTTGGCCACTGCCATCAGCCCGAGCCCCTCTCCAGCAGAGCCCTGCGGCGGCGGGAGGTGATGCTCGTCTCCCGCGGGTGCCGAACGATCCCACCGCTCCGGAAAACAAACGCCTCTCCCCACCCCGGTCACGCTTCTGCTTCCCACTTGGCGTGCTCCAGAACTTTTCTTTTTCAGCACATACGGGACTGGCGGAATCGACCCATCAGGCCCCGGTTTCCTCTCTCCGGAGGATGGTTTTTGCTCCCTTTCGTCCTCTTCCAAGGCGCGGGGTCCCGGGGGATGGCCGGGCTGTCAGAGCCGCTTCCCTACCCACTGTACTGGAACCCCCGGCCTCCCTCCTGCGCCGCTGGGGCCACGCCGGAGCCGCCGAAACCAGCCCTCCTCCGCCGGGGCCCTCACCCCGCGCTGCATACGAAACCGCCGTCCACGGCTACAGGGGAAAAGAAAAAGAAAGAAAAAAATAAAAACCCAAAGAAAAAAGAGACAGGAGCTAAGATCTGGCCTTTTTTTTTTTTTTTCTCCCGCTAGTAATCTTCACAAAACTTTCCTTTTTCTTCTGTCTCACTTTAAACAGCCTTTTTATTGTGAAAGTATCAGGTTGGCGGTATGACAGGTTTTTCATTGTACATCCCTCGCTCTGACTTTTTTTCCTAGGCGGACGATAACATCTGCAAGCTAAACTGGTGGGGTTCTTTTCTGTGGGTTTCTTTTTTTTTTTTTTATTTTCAATCTGGCCAAACGCTCTTCAGCCTTTTCTTTATTGACACCTGGTTATCCCATTTCTAATGAAAATCAAAATGGCACTCATTTTCCCTTTTTATTTCAGCTTTTTCCTAGGTCTCACCCCAAACTGACCGTAGAAGAACTCCGCACGGAGGGGGCCCGGGGAGGCGGACGCTCCCCCAGCGCTGCTGCCGGGCTCCCACGGATCCCATGGCCAGCACGCGCACGCAAGCCTCAGCCAGCTCCCTGTTTTCCTTTCCTTAAAAGAAGTGATTAAAATTAAAGAAAAAAAAACCAGTCATCATTTTTACATGATTAGCAATATTGATGTTAATCAAAACATTGATTTAATTACAGACACAAAGAGGCACAGTAGGAGGAACCATGCTGCTCGTTCCTTTAACGTGCAGCATGTTTCATATAGGTTATTGCAATGTAAACAGAAAAATGTTTCCTCAGATGAGACTATTTGCTACCAAATATTTATGTGACTATGGATATGACAGCATACGGTAATCAATGTAAGACCATTTAGTCTAACTGTGCAATAAAAACATAATCTCTATTGCATTTACCTCCACTGTTAACAGTGTTTCTTTGAAATACTTCCTATAAGATTAAATGTGATCAAAATGAGTCTTTTATCCCCCAATTTTTATTTTTTTTTATTATTATTTAAAAAAAACCCACACCTTCTGGCACACCAGAACCCCCCACCAAATTATATAAACAAGTTTAATACAGTCACCGCAAGCATCCTGGCATTTCATGCAGGTATTATAAAAATAAACACTTAAAAGAAAAATCGAGGCCATTAAACATGATGCCTTATCTCAGGGGTAGCCAACCTTTTAGGATCTGGGGACTATTTGACATGGTTTCAAGGGCTGCATGCACATGCTGTCCTGAATCCAGCCCCATGGGATCCTGTGGCCAAGCAAACTTTGCAAACAAGCTATCCAGGCACTGCAAAGAAAATGAGATGGGCATGCAGAAGCAAAATTCGTAAAAAAAAAAAAAAAACAAAAAAAAAAAAAACGTGTCTAGAAACACTTCACAAAGCCTATAAAGGGCAGATAAGCATAACAGAAAGGAAATGTTTCAGAAATCCAAGGAATCCAAGCCACGATCATACAACCAGCCCCCGAATAGCCTGCGAGCGCATTAATTCTGCGGAGCGCTGGGGCTGTCCCGGAGCCCAGGAGGGCACCTGCACGGCGCGCGCCGGCTCAGCCCCCTCAAGGCCACACTCCTTCTGCCTTTCTCCCAGGCCATCAGCACATTTTTGTCAACAGTGTGAAAGAACGTCAATGTTTATCTTATTTTTACAACACGAATGTCAGTGTTTATTTTATTTATATAACCTATGTGTAAGAGACAAAAGAAGATGGTTTTGCAGAGGAGTAAATACCTGTACCTGCATCAAATCTATCTGAGAGAGGAGGTGGCAGCTGCGTTAAATGGGTAAAACAAAAATAACAAAAAAAAAAAAAAAAAGGGATAACCTTTCATTTACCAAACAAAGGCAGAAAGTATTATTTGGGTCACTAGATGAATAAGATTTTGGGCAGGTACCGGCGTAGGACTAAGCACCTGGGAGTTACCAGTTTGCAGCTACAAAAGGACAAAGCGCTGGGCTCCGCGGCTGCGTACAACCGCATCCGGGCGGGATTCCGAGGTCTTCGGCAGGAGCGTTGGCTATTCCAGCTCCAGGAGCGGCTTCGAAAACATGCCTGGAATTGCACGGGTTAGAGGAAGAGCAC
>JANZLQ010000100.1:40979785-40999785 GCA_026212715.1 Elanus axillaris | reverse complement strand
CTTTCGTCCCCCTCTCTCCGTGCATCTCCTCCGCACGCTTCCCTGCACCAGCAGCACACCTTTTAAGACAAAATGGTAAGTCCTACGGAATACAAACTGTTTACCTGGCATTAATTAGAGCAAATAAGATAAAGCAGTCAGCAGCTAGTGAGGCTCCTTCGTTTTATCTTTGCTCTTGTTTGACTGTTGACAATCTCTGTGGGGTTATTCGGTATGTCTATCGCAAAATAAATCGTATTTGAAGGTATCACTTTGCTAGTTCAGGTTTTAATTTGCTGAACTTCATTTGGGAAAAAAACATGTGTTTTCTCCCTCAAACATTTGCAATGCAATAATTAACGGGACGCCAATATTTCAGTCCTAATGACTATCTAATCTTAGTGGTGCATGTATGGAGTATTTTAATATTTCATAATGTTTTATTTCAATTGCACTGGAGTGAAGCTGCAGTTGAGTTTATCCACAGATTAAATTGTTTTAAATCACTGAAGTAAAAATATTACTTCATTTCTCTGTCTTTTCTTGACAATGCAAAATTAAAAGAGTCACTCATTTTTAAAGATCTGTGGGGAAAAAATGTTCTCTCCTGTTTTGCTTCGTAATGCAGTATCTCGGCCGAGCCTCCCGTGTTACCAACTCTCGCTCCGCTGTTAAAGCGGAGATGATCCCATGGCAGGTTTTTACCTCTCAAGGCCCAGTTCCCTGCTTCACCCTTGAGCAGAGGCGAGTAAACCTGGTGTAAATACCCCAACGGCTCCGCTGGCGGTCTGGCTCCGCAGCGACACCGTGCCAAGACCAGCAGCGCAAAGGCTTTGGCTGGGACCCCCCCACCCCCAGCCAAATTAAGGGCAGGAGACGGGGCGGCTGCAACAGCACAGCCCTACCCGAGCGTGCTTGAAAGCATTTTAAAAGGATGTTTCTTCTACGTACTGTGGAAAACCCTTTGACACAAGGGGTGTTTAGGAGCCCTAACTTCCCTTCTTCCAAAGCTTGACGCTGCAAGGACAGAGACCTGAGCCCACGGTTCAATGACAAACAAAAGGTTTTAAACGTTTACGTTAAAAATACCTGCAGAACGATAAAGCTAGCTCCTCCAGGTTCCTCCAAAACGTAACAGTACTGTACTGAAAATTCCTTGACTGCCTGACAACAAACCTTTGTACCCATTAATTTCAAGTTCTGAGATATCTGTTCCGTATGAAAAAACATGTTACTGCATAATAAAGCTTGTTACTAGAAGTATTTAATATTCATAATGTTTTAGTAAGTAGCAAATTCTCATTAAAACGAGCGTGGTGCTTGCACCACTGATTTCTATGAGTCTTCACTTAGCAAGAACAATGCACAGCAATACTACTGCAACGTCTTTGTTCGCAGTAAGAATACGCTCTTGCTAGGGTACTTATCGTGATAAAAGCATCGTTTGTGTTCTGGCAGCAATGCCACTCCACACGTTTTGTGTAGTGCACAAAATAACAGTATAATGGAAATCCAATTTAATTATTTAAGCACACAGACACACACAAACATGCACGTATACACACCGCCTTGTGGCAGACAACGTCAGGCTAACTAACCTACGGCACTGGACGTGCTGGGGCAAGACACAAGTTTTGCTGCACAACAGGAGAGGAAACTGGTTTTAAAGAGCAATACCGGCAACGTTTCACAAAAATATTTATGAGCTTTATTTATGGTAAAGCCTAAACAAAAATTGACATGAACAGCATACGGGACAGACTACTAAAGATAAACCTTTCCCCGTCCTGGTACCTTTTTTCCTTGAAGTTTCTCAAGGCAACCAGACTGCAACCCCATGGTCTAACTGCAATAATGCACCAGCTACAACATCACTCTTGGGATGTCTCCAAAAACTGCTCCCCGGAGCAGGCACCAGCGAGCCACTCACACGAGCTGCCCTCCCCAGGAGACCCAGAGGACAACTGCTCCACGGGCAACATCCACGTTACAGACCGGATTAAGCGTACCTCAAATCCGCTTCCAAGGGCAAATAAAGATACTAAGGGTTGCAAGACGCAGATGCTGATCACCGAAGGGGATCCACAGCTGCACACAGGACAGAAGGGCATCACCCCCCCCACTTGAAAAACCCTACCTCAAATTTTTCAAGCCTCGATGGGTACTTTAGACAACCAAGATTGTCAAAATATATAGTAAACTTTCAGCAGTAAAAATTGTTAAGAACATTTCTACCAGGGAAACCACAGGATTCTGCATTGCATGTTGACTGCATAAAATCATTAAATTTAATTTATACCAATCAGCCCGAGGTGAAGGTGCATGAAATTAACTTGATGCAGTACATTCTGTATTTTATTATGCAATGTACTTTAAAAGCTGTACTAATATAATCTGTGTAGTTGTCAGAAGTGAGCCAACTCCCTAAATTAAGATTAAAAAATTTTGTTTATTTTTATACCTATACACATTTGCACATCAAACTCCCCCAACCATTCATGTTGCATGCAATAATCCATCAACTGGTACTGATCATAACCGCTAAACCTTCCCAAACAGCAAACATGATTATCGCAACTAAACCTTATTGATGCCCCAGCACTTTGCACTGAAACCAGTCTCAAAATCCGAATTGGTGGTGTAACAGTTCCCTGCGACAGGAGAAAGCAGTGAAAAGTTAGTGACCGTCTTTGACAGCTCATGGAGCATAGACGAGATCCCGGAGGATCTGCAGACAGGGGAAAAGGGAGACAGGAAGAAATTATAGACCAGTCAAACTTTGATATTGGGAGAGATAATGGAACAAATTATTAAAATATTTATAAGCATCTCAGGTTCATAAGGTTATAAACCACCAAACAAATCTAATCTTTTTCCTTGACAAGATAATTGGCCTCATGGATAAGGGGGATAGCAGTAGGGGAAATATATACCGACTTTATCAAGATTTTATATACCTTTGCTGATGACATTCTCATAAAAAAAAGAGGGAAATACAGTCAACATTAACAGAGTCTAAGGTGGATGCCAAGAAAAGTTTTAAAAAATTTAAGCAGAAGTATTTACTGCATGGTTACAAGGGAAACAGAAACCTCTGGGTGAAACAGTATTTTGCAGCAATATGAGCCTAAAGTCCCAGTCTATGTGTTTTAACTGCCAGTAAGATGCACCTGAATATACTGGCTACTCCAAATACCAGCTGTCAGCCTGTGAAGGCATTACACCTCTAGATTCTGCGCTGTTTAGTTAAGTCTGAATTGATTAGAGAGCATACTTAAAAATCCAATGCCCACCAAGTTGGGATGCGGTCCAAGCAGCAGCTTATGTGAAAGAATTGGAAATCAAAATTATTTTGATGAGTTAAGAGAAACAGTCCCAACCACCAAGACAGGAGAGTCACAATCAAGTGCAAAATGCAACCGCTAGAACCGAAACATCAATTAGGCACACAGAAAGTAGTTCAGAGAATCCCGTCTAACCTCAATTGTTCTGTGGTTTCTGTTGTTTTCTAAGATTTGTATTTATTAACTATTAGGTAGGATATGGACATGACAAAAACAATGGTATCACAGAATCACGAGAGATCATGATGATAAAGAGAAGCACTATCTGCAAGATGAAATACTGGCCTCACGGATAGCACAGCAATACGCCCGGACTTTAGCAAACCCTATTATTAAAATTTTCTCACAACAGCCTCAAAATCTAGGCAAGTATGATCTATGTAAGCACTGTGTAAGACAGATACCACGAAGGTTAAAGGAGTAAGGCATCAGCAGTCATTGCATACCCAGCCACCTCCGATGAGGCACTTTCTGAAATACTGCACTTCGCTTTAAAAAAATTGGAAGACAAATTCCTGAAGCCATAATTAAACCCATAATTAAAACAGTATTTCAGAAGAGTTCAGTTCTGGAGGAAATATTAAAGTAAGTTATGTACTATGAAGCAAAGAGATGTGCTATAACCATGTAGAGCAAGTATCTGAAGGTTGTGCCCAATGTGATGAATGGAGACCAGTCGACACTGCGAAAGGAATATATGTAGGCAAAATGGGCTAAAACTAAAAAAGGGAATTGAGACAAAGTACTTTGTAACGGAAGACAAGTTTACAATGAGATCTACTCTATACTAGCGTTAGGTTTCTTTATAATCTCGAGACTTCTGAAATTACTTGCTAAGACTACTGAAGTTGAAATGATGCCATATATAGTTTCTTGGGAGAGAAACGAACAACGAAGGGAATGAGTTTGCATTTGGAAGAAGCTAAATGTGAAACCATTCTCAGTTCTTACAGCAGTGCTCGCCATGATTTAAGCCAGGTTACTGTGAAACTACCTCCTTGTACATGTGAGCACGATTTAGAAGAGAGAAGATTCTTTAGGCGCAGAAGAAACAGTAATTTGTGAGCAAAATGCTGCAGTTTGGGCAATGCAAATCCAAGTATTCGACTTGAGCCAGAGTTCAATGGGCAGCCAGCGGTGTACTGCCATGGCGTTACCGTCCATGCTTTAAAGTGGTGCAAAAGGGCTGGCCAGCTGCCTCGCCAGATCAACGTCTGTAGCCCTGCAATAATAAACTGGTATTTAAAGGTTTGCCCAGCCATTGTCCAGTTATCCCACCCCTGATACCATTTACTGAACTAGCGGTAAAGGGCAGAAAATGTTCTTGGATGCTGAGACCAGGCAATCGATGGAGGAAGGGCAATGGTCTGGTACCTGCCGGCAGCCAGCAAGTACTGCCTTGGAGGAAAAATGCCCCTCAGCAGCTTCATTCAGCACAAACCCCTCCTCTGAAACGCCTTAAATAGATTGCAACCCTTCTACTCCTACCTGATCACGGCAGAATTTTAGGACAAAATAGTGTTCCAATATTACTGAAATGATGAATTGAGTTATTTTCATATTTTTAGCATCTGCACCCATGAACTATTCGTCTACCATCAATTCTGCCTATTGGTTCTGAAGATGTTTTCAACCTTTTAGCAATATTGGTCCCTCATTTTTTTTCCCCAGAGCAGGTGAGAGCTCCTGCATAAAAATTGAGCCCACTGAAAATACGCTTCTTTTTCTAGTTACCTCTAAAGATCTTTAGTAGTCTGTGGACCTGAAAAAGTCTATGCATCACGTGCAGAAAAATCACTGAGCTCCTACAGATGGATTCTTTATAGGTCAGGCCTCTGGAGGCAGCATCCTTGGAAAGCTTGGGAAAATGTCCTGGACGTTAATTCTTTTCATCTTTGCAAATCCATTTTGGTGGGCTCTGAAATGCATCCCTGACCCAACCTGCAGCGGTGGCTTCCACGCCACAACATCTCTCAGTAGTGCTGCCACCAGTTCAGCGCATCGGTGGCAGCACCGACGGGTCATTTGCAATGAGAGGATGTTCTCAACCACCACGTTTTCTAGTCCTGGCAAAAGTCTTTTCTCCTGGTAAGACAAATTGAGGATCAGAGACGACACCTCTCGGTGGGCCTCTGGTTAGGTCAGGAACTAGCCAGGGGCCAGACAAGGGAACAGTTTTGGCGTATTTGCCAACTGCATCCATTTTGATTAATTCACAATTGAACTTGTGCAATATATATTAGAAGTACTGCCCAATATAGTATATTCAATATACTCTCGAAACTGCCCAGATGGAAAGAAATCAATGGCATTACTCTTCAGTGACAAAAGGACTTGGTTCCAAATGAATTAGCAGTAACTAAAAAAATAATCATACCTTAAATCCCATAGTTTTATTATTTCCAGCAGCATCATTCCACTAAGCAGGTATAGCGAGGACAAGAAAAAAACCCATTTTTAATTAAAAGTCTCGACTCTCCTCCCGTGGTTTTGGCCCAGGAGTAGGCAAGGTTCAGGCAGGGACGTGTGTTGCCAATGCAGAGACTTTTCAAAATGCGGTGAAGTGGGAGCCTTGTCCTCCCCACAGACGGTAAGTGTCAGCAGGATAGGAGGGTCTTCAAATAACAGAAGCAAGCAATGTACCCCAGAGGTGATAAATATTCAAGGTCTTTCCCTCCTGCAAGCCAGCTCTCTGCTTCAGATGTACAAAGCGCTGCCAGCCCTGATAATGGCACGGATGAAACTCCGGGCTCCTGCTGCCTACAAAGGAGAAAGGGATAAATAGTCACGTACCCACAGCGTCCGTGCCCGGAGATGCATGAGTCAACAGGAAAACCTTCGTATTGGAATGCCTGAAAGTTCAGTGCTGACCACATTGATCCACCCAGAGGAAAAAAAAAACTGGATAAGAGTTGCACGTACGCTAGACTGGTATGACTGATCTGAAGCGAAGGCGACTGAAGGCTGCCAGGACATCGCCAGGTTTATGTTGTGCTTTCGTGGAAGTGACCCAAGAACGTACTATGGTACGCTCACAGTTCACGTTATAGACAGATGTTCTTACTTCATGCATTGAGTGTTAATAATAAAAATACAAAAAGCCATTTGTAATAACATAACAAAAAAGCCATTTGTAATAACATTACAAATGGAATTTAAATACTTAGCAAAACGCGGAATTACTTTTTTTCTTATTTGCCGAGATACAGTGGAGGCTTAATGGGCGTACACCGCGTTTTTAAAGTTTTAAACTCCTAAGGTATTAAAGGTACTTTATGAATACTCATGTATATACACAGACAGTACGCGCAAGTGTGAAAATGTTTTTCTACTGGTACATGAATGCTACTTCTCTGCTGCGGCAGTGTGGGAGCTGGTTATAGTCAACTTACCTCTGAAAAGCAACGTTTAAGCGTCGCTGCCAAATCTCACTATAATAAAAACATGCTTATTCCTGCAGTGCCCGTGCCAGAGGGGCACCGCGGGCGGCGGGGGGACCCCCACGCGCTGGGCTGCGGTCTCAGCTCTGGGTGCTCCCTCTACCCCGCGCCAGCTCTGTTCGTTAGTTAAAACAAACCCATGCAAAATCGCGGGGCAGAAGAGCTCCTAAAGCTGCAGAAGGGGGGAGATGCCTCCCTACGCTTTCCTGTCCATACTGCCTGTAACCACAGCTGACTTCTTTGTAGACAGCCAGAAAACAGAGAAAATTGCGATAACGAAGGAAGTTTGTTCCCGAGACTCCAAAATATATTCTTCTTTAAAATAATTTACACTTTGAAATGGACATCTGAAAAAAACGACTGGCTGGCTTTAATTAAAAACTACGATGCACAAACATCCGCTTGGCCAAGAGCGGTATAAGCAGCCACATCCACGCCGATCTTACCAGGTAATGGAGTAATTCACAGGAAGACATTACGCTTCATGATAGCACTTTATTTAGTAATGGAGATCTACTGGTCTCTGCATGGATCACATTAGCTTGGCTCAGAAGCAGCTCCTCTAGCCTATCAACCGTGGTTTTGCACACGCCATGAAATATTTTTACTTTACGTGGTTCACACTTGCACTTTATATTTAATCCCGCACAGCCTAGTAAATCCATACTGCAAATGTATGGTTTTTTTACCCTGTATTCAAAGAGGGAGAAGTCAAACAAACAGAAAACCAAATGAACCGTCCTGGGCCCAATGGTTTGAGTAAAACAGGTAGTACTAAAGGTGGACGGGTGACGCCGGCGCGATGGGGGGACGGCGGGTGCCTCTCCGTACACCAAAGAGTTCCTCGCCGCATCAGCCGTGCGGCCCTTTTGCTCCATGTTGTACAAATACAACTTTTAAATCGCCCTCCAGAACGGTCCCTTGCTGGCGGCTGAGACCAAAGACCCGCACGCCCGCGACGGCCGACGGCACGCCGGTGTGTCCAGGTACCCGCGGCTGGCTCCGAAGGGGATAAAAGCGCTCTACAGCCGTCCCGACAGCCATCCGGCGTGCATATAGAATTAACGATAGGCAATTAAGGCCCGTATGGATATGCTACGGCAAGGAAGATGCGCAGAAACAGCTCATTAAACAGACAAGACGCGAACTATAGTAACGCATAATTAAGTCAATTCCTTGAATAAAAGGTTTTTGTCGTTTCACGTGGCATTTCTTCCTGCTAAACAGATGGACTTCCGAAGAAAACAGTGGGCTGATTCCCTGCCCGCTACCCTCGTCAGCTAAAGGAATTAAACACAGGAGCAAAATCCCAATAACCCACCCAGCGACTACTCGACCTCTCTTCTTGTGCTGGCATGAAAAACGAGGCAGTATCCGCGCCTCGTGAAATTACTGCTACCAAAACACACACACTCAGGAACAAAGTACAGTTACTTTAGTCCTTCCTTCTTAGCCATTTCTCATACTTTTCCGACTTACGCAACTGCTAGTTGAATCTGCAATAAAAGACCTACTACACTTACTGTTAAAATGCTCCTGAAACTCTATTTAACACACGTGATGTTCGAAGGAGTTTAAACCCCGCGATTTTTAACAAGAAGCCCATGCCACAGCTTGGCACTGGACGTCAGGAACAAGTTTCTGTTCTACTTTTCCAAAAGAGCTCAAAGAAAGTGAGAAAATCCTGTCCATAATCCTTGCTTTAGCCAGGTAAGCTTTTAAGACCGCTGCAATTGTTTTCCAAACAGAGAAATGATATCACTTGGTTATCAACTGACATTTTGATTTTGCAGTTAAAAAAATGTTTTCATATTTCCTCCTTTCTAGCTGGCTATTCAAGATACCTACGCAGGCATAAAATACTGAAATTGGGTTAATGATAAATTTTGCCCCAGCGGGTACACTTCTGCGATTCAGTAAGAGGGGAGGGCGTTATTTTACGAGCTGGATTTGTTTGAGTTTTTGGATTTTTGCAAGAGTCATCCTTTTTAAAGCTCTTTATTTTTCTCCAGCTGTACGGGCTTCGACATCTTCTTAAAAAATAGAAACCAGCAACAAATACCTGAAAACTCACACGCAGACACAATGCCGTGCGCTAGCAGTATATATATATATTTTTAAAAGCACTATCCGGAGCGTTTTGAAGAGGAGCTAGCGGGGCTGGCGGCGGCGCCGAGCATTTCTGCTGTCCCTGCGGGATCCGGCCACGTTTTCGGCTGCTGCCGCGTGGAGGCGAAGCCCCGGCGTCCCCGGGGAGGCGGCGAAGGCTCTGTCACTCACACCAAACCTCCTGCCAGAAAACCCACTTAGTGGCAGCTTGAAAGGTCACCTCAGCAACACAACTTCCATCTCCACTGAAAGCCATCTCGTAAGGCTTTACAAATATTTGGAGTCTGATTCTCCAAATATGATTTGTCAAAACAACACAGTATAACAGCAACGCGCCCAAAGAAAGCCCCTCTATAAATAGCCTACCAGGGAAAAAAATGTTTACTTTATTTGCTGCATGTCAGAGGGAGGTAAAACCTAAACAAACTTTCAACACCAGCTGAGTTTACATATTTAAACTTCGACAGTGCCAAAGTTGCAGCCTAACTGGCACCGAAAAACCTAACAAAAAAAGTCATCTATTGACAAAACACACAGTCATAATAAAACCACATCCAGTTAATAACTTTGAGAACTAATGTTAACTCCTAGCACAATAGAAAAGTCTCCTTAAACACAATAAAGCAGTGATATAATTTACTCTTAGCTCCTTTTCCAAACATTACTCTCTGCCCACAATCACATTCAGATTACAAAATTCCTTTTGTAGTTTTCTCCTAGCTGTGGGAATAAAATAAACCACTTAGATGACAGTAAAGTGTCTGTAAAATATATAACAGCAATAACTCCTGGTGGAAACGCGGCAGACATTTACACAAGAGCCAAAGCGTGGAGCACTCTAAAAAAGGCTAACGCCAACGGAAGGGCGTTCCTTTTGAGACCTCTTCTGGATGAGATCCTGGGGAAGCCTCCGGCTGCAACCTCCTTCCCCGGCCTCAGCCCGGGACCCAACACGAGGCGTCACGTTCCGGGGGAAGCCTGCGCGGCCCCGTGCCGCCGGCGCGCGAGCCGGCGTAAAACGAGAGCGAGCATCCCTGCTCCTCGGCAGCTCGGGAGCAGGGGCAGGGAGCCGCTCTGCTGGGGCGAGGAAAGGACGGACTCGACGGCAGCTAGCAGTAACCTGCCTTAATTAAAGGTAATTTATCTCCACTCTGTTTCAGTTGGCTAACCTGTATATGTATCGAGTAGTATCGTCAGGAATGTGATTTATCAAATACAATATCCATCACACCCAAGTCACGGATGTGCTTTGAACTTCTGAAGGATGCTTAGCGGTTTACCCAACAAAGAAGTCTTGATTAATTTTCCCACTAATTTAAAAGGTCTCTAAAGGAGGCCACGTCCAGGTGGTCATCACAACCATGACTACATGGAAAGATAGGCTGAGACCATATAAAAAGGTGAACAACAATTCCACCCGTGCAAGTCCTGGTTGTCCTCAGTCCTCTCCTGTCCTTTCCATAGGCAGCCACGGAGGAGCAGGGAATGCCACGTCTCCCAAGACTCCACTTCTAAAAGTTACTTCATGGCAGAATTAATCGGCGCAAGGAGCTGGCGAAAGCAGCTTGTGTCCAGATTTCTCTGTCACCTAGTACCACAGCTTAGAGCACAAGATCAAAACAGAAATTCTTCCCAGAGAGCAAAGGCAGAATGCTTATTTTACGTTCCGTGGTTACACCAGCGTCGGAGGGATGGATCTGGACCGAAGGCTGAAGCAGCCTTTCCTCCGGGCAGATCCTCCCCGGCCCGCAGCCCGCCAACGGGGCACGCGGAACAGCCTTCCTCACACCTACCACCAGCAACATCTGTCTGCAGCTGGAGACCACGCGCAAACCCTGCTCGCAGGCTTCGCCGCAGCGACACGGATTAGTAGGGTCTTTCTATGATCGGAGAACAAACGCATTAATTTGGATATATAAGAAGTTACATAGAATTTGAGGTCGACCCATGTAAATCAAATGCCCTAATGAATGAAGCCCTGGACGGCCACATTATTATGTGCGTTGTGGGGAATGTACCCTTTTAGCGTCGGTCACTGGCTACATCTTTTCAATATGTTTAAATAAGTTCTCATGGAATTTAACCAATTGCTTAATTCCTTGATGAAACAAATTAAGCTTCCAGACCAAAATCTACACTTTTAAAGCTGAAAAAAGAGATGGTTGTATCTGCAAAGCACACCTTCCTGCCAAATCAATGGCCTTCGCTTTTGGTTAGGGCTGTTCTTGTTGGTTTGTTTCTAAGTGTTGGTTTTTGAAAGCATTTGCAAACAACATCAATTTCAATGTGAAATCCACAGGGTCAACGAAAAACATGTCAAAAGATTTTTACTATGAAATATTGAAAATATTTTACAATGAAATTTTATCACTCTGGGGAGGAGGAGACGCAGGGCTTCGGCACGTGCTACAGTCCTCATCCATGGCATCAGGCTGCCACAAAACGTAACGCCTTTCTGATAGCATCGCTGGGCTTAAACCTATCGATCACACCTCTCCTGTCCTTCCCAGTGGGTTCACAACCAACCGTCAGTGACAGCGAGCACGCGTGTGTGCCAGCCCTAGGAGATGGGTTTGGCGCAGGCAAGTCTCAAGTAACTCAAAAGGACTGAAATAGCATGAGTTATTCTGCTAAGCTTGATGAAACATGGTTTGTTAAATGTTTATGTAAGTTCTGAAAAACATCTGTTGTAAAATTGTTCAAGAATAAAATAGTTTAAGTTCTATGAAGAAGTAAATTTTACTCACAGCAATTTTCAGAGCAAACCCAACGTTTACCTGCAAGAACTGGTCATGGACACTCAAAATGCTGGTTCCTTTCGATCGCTACAAGCAAGTGGTTAAGTAGGAGAGCCTTCATCCTCACCATACCACTTTGTGCCAACGCAATACGAAACCTTTGATGGTAACAGATACAAAAAGCCTGGAGGATCTCTATTGTTCGAATTTTTAAAAAAAAGCAGATCTTAAGTCAATTTCCAAGAAAAACCCAAGAACATTCCATGCTCAAAATTATTTGCCAAACTTGACAAGTTTATGAATACTTCCAGTTGACTTGACATTTTGCAATGAATAAAGTATTTGAGCAAATTGTTTGTCAGAATCTAATTACTTCTTTGTGTATTTGTATACAAGTCTTTGAATTCAAATGAGAAGTTATTATTAGGTTTACTGTCTAGAATCAGTTGACATTATAAAAAGGTAAAAATCCCCCAAAACAAAAACACCCATGGGGCTTCAGAGCACATTCAGGTTTAGTTCAGCTGAGAACAAACTGCTTGAGTTTCAGAAGAAGCAGAAATTAACTTCAGATCCCTTCTGGAGGGTGGCGGGCCGGTAGCTTCTTTGACTTTGTGAAAGATTGACAGGAATGCACATATGTGTATCAGTGTTAATGCTTTCTATTAAGTGAAAAGGTTATTTTAATTGAATATACACATATTCTATAGATAACCAGTCTGGTAAACACATCTTCAATAGCAGTTACTCAAGAACAGAAGACATACCTTAAACATCTTACAATGGACATACGCATCCTCGTACTGGCCCTCAGCAAACACCGGACCATAACACAGAAAAAGCGTTTCTTTGGGTAAATCCTATCCACCGTCCTGCTGCAAAACCAACCCCCTTCACAGCCGTGTAACGCTGCCTTTACTAACAACGCTGTTAAGAATGACAATGCGTAGTAACTCTCAACGGCTAAAAGGGTTGCGAGCCGAGACGCGGGGAAGCCTGCTGCTCCTCGGCCAACGTCCAAAAAAGACCCCTCGGAGCCGGGCAGGACCCGTCCGCAGGAGCACGGGCAGCGATCCCAGCTGCAATTCCAGTTAAGGGGAATTGGAGCTGTGGATGCAATCCGCATAGCGCCGGGTACGAAGGGACCCCGAGGAGCCGTAAGTCTGGCAGCCAAATGTAAATACTGGGGGAGTAAGTTCAGCCCCTGTAGACTTTACACCTTCAAAATGTTCTACCACAGGTTCTCCACGGCCAAGAAACACTGTTAGGCTTTTTGGATATAACGGTACCTTACAACAAAAGCAACGCCTGGCAAAAGAAATGAAGGAAGCTGTTGGTAGGAAACAATACAGCCACAATTCACTAATTAAAGCAAAGGATGACGGACATTTTTAAGTAGAGCACAATTAGTCACCTCATAATTTTCAACGTATACGTTTTACAATCTGCAAAAATAATTTTCTTCAACATTTTCTGCACGTTACTTTCAAAGTTTTTTTACTGCATATAAAACCATCACGCTTTGGAACCACACATAGGCTTTCTGCATAAAATATCACCTTATCTCTGTATAAGCAAACTATTTTAACTCCCTAGAGCTATTTAGCTAACCACTTGCTGTGACCTCTGAATTCTTACCCTGAATTATATTTTTATGTGCTATATAAAGGTACTGTTATGTTACTGTTTTTATTCCAGGTGCCAAAAAGGACAAGTTTATTGCCAACTGCTTGCTCTGTGTCTTTTTTTTTTTTAAAGACTTAACTGACCCAGCAGTCTAATTTGTTTTTAATTCACATGTGAATGGCTTATGAAGAAAATCACATCTAGTATGAAGAAAAAAAATAAACAAATCAGTAATATTTGGAGGAAAAAAAAAAAAAAATCAACAGCCAAAAGTGTCACCCTGCTGGCGCGTCTGAAAAGCACTGTACCAGCGCAGAGAAGTGCTCTTCTTGGTGTTCTGTTTCCTTAACACGCTGTTTGTATTTACTACCAAGAGGGCCGCGAGAGCGCGATGCCCCAGAGATGCCCGTCGCGGGGTCCTGCGGCGCGGGCAGGGACGCCGGCTGAAAGCCCTGCCTGTACCGCAGGGAAGAGGAGTCCCTGGGGCAGGATACGTCCATCGCTCCCCTCCGGGCACGGCAGTCTCCGCAGCGGGGCTGGGAAGAAACCGTTTCCCACTGCCCGGGTCCTCCAGCGCCCCGTCCTAAAACTGGAAGCAAAACCGTAACGCCCATCTCCGGCACCAGCGCCTTTCCAATGGCACTTCAGTGCTTATTAGAAGCCTTCAATTAAAGAAGCCAAAAGGCTTATTTAATCTCCAGCTTCTTCGGAATGCTTAACATTATAAAACAATCTACTCGAATGCAACTAGGAGTTGCACTGAAACCATGGTAAACTCGAATCCTCTGCCAAACTCACCCAACTACTATCCAACCTTAACCCTGACGATACACAGAAAAAGGGTTTTTTTTTGTCTAGCAACCAGAGACAGCATAAAAAAAAAAAAAAAAGACAGCTTACCAAGCAGCAGACCTCTATGCTATGAACATTCTAATACTAAAGAATTTGTATTTGTATTTGTAAGAAAACATAAATTGGGGCAGTGTGGTCCTACAGCCAGCAGCGTTCTGCTGAGATGGTGTTATGGGAGAAAACCCGCCGCTGCTGGGAAGCCTGCACAGCCCAGAGCAAGTCGTCTCTGCGTAATCACCAACCTCTTCGTGGCTTTCCTTAAGTCAACAGAATGAAGATCATTACCCATGTCATTACTAGCATTAGGACAAAAAGGAGATATTGTTGGCTGCTGAATTAGGCATAAACCTGAATAATCTTTCAGGAGAAATTCCAGCTGCCTTTATCAGCAGGAAATATATCGCGCTCCCAAGGTGAATAAAAGGAAGGAACACATCGGACTGGCGAAAGCCACACCAGTAGAGCCAGAACAAGACATGGCTCGTGTGATGCTCGGCAGAGGCAAGGGTTACCCCGACAGGCGGGGGCTGCGGGACGGAGGAGGGTCCTGCTCTCCCAGCGAGCTCCGGTCCTTGGGAGCACACGGCTGTTCCTACACGGCAACGTACGCTGCTTCAGCGAGAACAGCAGAAATGGTGAAAGCCGCTACTAGCAACGTCTGATTCACCCAGGCTGGCTGCATGCATGCTCTAAACACAAATACTGTATTTTGGACTTGAAAATGTAAAGCTAAGAGGAAGAACAGATAACCAAAACCTTAATTTTCAGCAAAAGACTGTACTTTACTCTGATTAAAAGGATGGGTAAGCCAGCTCAGAGCATTATGCGCACATTTACAGGGCCTCTGGTCCAAAAAAGCAATGCAGTTAAGCAAACGGCACTGCATTGGATAGAAATAATCATGTTTCATTAACGGTTGAGGAAAAAGCCCCTTTTTTGTACAGGCTAAACTAGACATTTATCAGTGTTAGAAGAGAGAACATCCTCTCCTGCTCACACACCCAGCTTCTCCGCGAGTAACCTGCACTGACCAAAGACGAACCTCCGCTAGTCTTCTCCCTCAACTTAAAAAAAAATAAAACCCCCCAAAAGAAGACTTGTTCCTCAGAAATTCAGAACATCCCTTTACCTTTCATGATACTGTTTTCTGCTTTTGGTGGAGAGAGCTGGTTCCTATAGTGAAGTTGCATGCCGCAGCCCAACCTACCTTTCCTGCATAGCCCGTACGGTGTCCGGGAAGCCCTACGGCTGCAATACAGCCCGCATCAGAGCTCCTCCTTATGCAAATAAAAGACATCCTTTCCAATTTCTCCTTGGTGTTTGAACTGTTTTACAGGTCATAGTCTGGAAGCCAGTAGAGAGATCTTCTAGACATCCATAGTAAGAATTCCATTTTGTGAAGTCCCAACCTGAAATTTCAAATTATTCTACTACTGTAGCAAGAGAATAGCTTTAAGTAGCCACCTGTCTCAGATATTCTTCTTCTTGTTTGTGGTAAGAATGGAAGAGATTTACTTTCCTAAACAAAACTCTCGTACAGAAAGTAGTCAAGACAATATCTGCTTTTTTGAGCATTTTATTTTGTCTTCCGTGACATTAAATCTTTTATGCTATTAAATGATTTAACTCATTCCTACAAAGAGGATCAAGAAAACCATAAACAAGCAGAACAGCTGTACAAGAAGACAGGCCACCACAACAGACCCCAATTAACTCTACGCTGAGTAAGGAACTACGATTTCCCCCACAGGCAAAGGGTAACTATTTACACAGACAATGAAATGATCCTTCAGTTACTTAAAGGGTCTTAAAGTCCTTAAAGCAAAGTTCTTCACAAGCCAGGACCTATAAAATTTTTGAAAGACAAATCACTGAAAGAGATGGGCAAACAAAGAAGCGATAACTGCTCCGCATCTGAAGCAACATCCATGAAACCATTTCTCATTTACCCATAACATACTTGTCTTTTAACCACTTCAGAGTACATCTTTCCTACAGGATTCACAAGTCGAACTGGAATCAGAATGACGTATGGAGAGTGTTTCCCTACATACCCCCGGGAGCATCAGGAAAGGACAGAACCGCCACGGAAAGACAACTGCACCTTCCCCTGCTGCTTTGGGCAGGTGGGGGGGAGCTTTGAAAAATGAGGGACTGTTATTTGCTCATGGCAAGAAAGAACCTTTATTCTTATGAATGAGTGATTATTTAATTAATTGTGATTTAAGAGAATTAAAGTGCTAGGAAGAAAGCTGGCAAGGACTTCCGTGATGAAAGAGATGCCCCAGTCACAGCCTCTCCAGACAAGAAACATCGTCAGTGAAAATTTCTATAAAGCAAGAGAAACCAAACTGTTATTTCCAAATTGTGTGGTTTTTATTATGGCATTCCAAAAACGCTTTCAAAATGAGAACCAGTGTGGGTCTTGAGTTGTCTTCTTCCAGAAGCTTGCGGGTCAGGACCATTACAAAACCCAAAGAGTTCCCGCAGCTCAGCAAGTCATGTAAAGTTAAACGAGATTAAGATTTCTCTAAATACAGTTACAGACGAATTTTCAAATCTGGCTCGGGTAGAAATACCGAAAAAGCCCTGACTGCCTACCCTTGCAGCTGCGCAAGAAAAAAAAAAAAAAAAATCAGTTTCTGCGGCTGAGATTTAACACAGGTCAGAAAAAAAGGCCCAAAGAGTCATTTCCCTAAGTCGTATCATTTTCAACTTCAGACTATCCAAGTACTAATCAGTGAGCTAAAAAGGGCAAGACGACGATGAAGAGCGTGGCTTGGCAGCGACGGAGGGAACAAAACGTGCATTTCTACTTCCAAGAGGCAGGGAGCAGAGCAGTGGCTGGGAGAAGCCGGCTGGAAAACCACAAACCAGCAGCCCTTGCGCGACACCGGAGACGGGGAACGAAAACGCAGCACCAGGACGGCAGCCAGGGAACTGAAGGTATCGCTGGGGAGACCAGGCTGGCGTGGACTGGGGCATCCGAAAGGCAATTTCTCATGATTTATTGCTGCTGCCCATCAGCACCCCGTATCGATCGGATGGGGGGTAAGAGGAGAACCACGCTGGTAGCAGGCACGAGATCCGTACTCGGGATGCTCGCGGTCGGTAAGAGAAAGGGGAAATTCGGAGTAAGCCAGATCACCGGCACTGACAGACTTTGGGTTTCAATAGGCTCCCGGGGAGGCCGTTGTCCGCACGCTTTTCACATCCATAATGGGAATTAATTTAAATAAAAGTGGGACTACGTATCAACCCACTAACGAAGAAATACAGTTAGAACAGATCTTGGCTGATGCCTGTGCAACACTGCAGGGAATGGGCTTCCCGCAAAAACTCTACTGTCATCGCTTCTGAAAAATTAATTTGGAAATAAAAGCAGTTTCAAGGTTAGCAAGGTTCCTTTGACGCTCTTTGAATAATTCGCAACATTCAATGACTTCTAGCATAACCGTGCACTTGGAGTTGTCTATCACATCACACTCAGGTGACCTATGGAAACACAGAAATCCATGGAACAGTAAAACATAACCTCCTACAAGAAAATAAAAATCAAGCGTACTCATAGATGAAAACTAAATTTAATGTGTGTTCCCGAGGGATGGCAAACGAAACCCGAAAAGGGCTATATTGCATTGGACTGGTGGAATGAGATGCAAAACGCATATGAAAGGCTTCCATCTGAGCTGTTAAAACCGCAGGCTTTGGAAACGCGGGGCTCTGCAACGAACAACACTGAGGTCTGGTGTCAATTTAAATGCACTGAACACCAGGAAAATGCCCCCAACTAAGGCTTCAAACTTGTACAGCACATTTCCACTCAACCCAACTAGATTGCCTGTCACATCTGACATGGCTTGTCAAAAGTTATCCTTCACTGCTCATGGGCAACATGGAGGGTCAAAAGACCAAATACAATGGTCCAACCCATCCCATTTTTTTTCCTTCAGAGCAGCAGATATTGAACTCGAAGATGACAAGACAGAGCAGGTTGAAGCGGCTGCCAGAGAAAGAGAAGCTGTCCAGAGCCGCTGATCTGAAGGAGAAAAACCAGCTGGTCTGTGCATGTCATGGCCGGGGCTCGGGCGCTGACAGTCTCACACAAAAGGGAGTGAAAAGCCGAGAAACTTGAAGTGGCCTTTGCAAACCACTTCAGCCGTTAAAAAGGAAAGACGCGGTCACCCGGTAATGTGAAACGCGCCACGTAAGTGATTGAAGGGGAAAAGGATGTCCTCCGTTTCGTTAATCTGCACCCCGATGAACCCGAGGTGATTTTTCAGTCGCTGAAAAAATTTGAATTTTAAGAGTAGCTTTTTCACTCACGGTGTATTTTTAGAAATAAAATCCTGCAATGAACATTTGAAAAAAGCAACACCTTTCTAAAGCAGCTCAAAACCTTTATCAATATTTTCACCCTAGAGGCTTGCTCATTCTGACAGCAGAAGACATTAAATGATAATTTATGGAAAAGCGATTTATTAATAGCTGCAAATAGAGAAGGTGCCATAAGCCTGGTACAGTTAGTACCCTTACACCTACTTGAATGGACAACTGCAGAGATTTTCCACAATATCACTAGAAAAGTTGCGTTGCGTGCTGCACTGCAACAAATCTCGGTGCATCCATTTCCTTCAGGTGCCCGACACCCTCCACACCTCTCCATCATGACAGCACTGTAACCCTATCTACTTCGAGCTCTATTTGTACCGACAAGAATCCTGACGCGTTTCTTTTTGCTTTCTCCGTAATAATTTGAGTTTCACGTATCCCTTCTCCTAAGCGAGTGAACTTAAAATTAAAAGGCACTTCTGGGAAAATCTGTCCGTACGCCGAGAGAAATCACAGAGCAAGCGTGCATCCCGCTGTCCGCCTGGGAAAACCCAACGCATCCCGCTGTCCGCCTGGGAAAACCCAACGCAGAGACGCCAAGTTCTTTCACACCCGTGTGGTTATGGGAAACGTTTGCCCCGTGAAGCTACCCGGGCAGACGGCGCGTCCCCGGGGATGAAGGCAGGAGGAAGGATGCACCCAGCGAGCCCCGAAGGGACGGCACCCTCCTCCTCCTCGCCTCCCTCGGGAGGGCACGGCGACCACGGCAAGGATGGGTGGGAGCACTCCGCCACCCACCCGCCTGGCCTGGGGTGGGCACCACGCAGAGAAACCCCCGACCCCCACGGCGGAGTAGCAGCTCCCACCATCCCCGCAGTGGTGACCACGAAGCTCGTCGAGATCCTCAACCCTTGGTATGCCCGCAGGTAACACAGGGAACGAGCGCCCGGAGAAGCAGCCGCATCGAGGCACAGGTTAATAATAGGGTATTTCCAACCTTCATCCTTTTTTTTAATGTTACCATCTTTGTGCTTTAACTACCACAAAAGCAACATCAAATTAAATTAGAGGGAATCCAGAGTTACCACCGCCAAGCAGATGCAGAAAGTTCACGTTTGCTGTTGGTGGCAGAGCTGGCTGTAGACTACAGAGTGGCATTTCTAATACATGGGTAGCTAAAAAATATTAGTATTTGAATATGAAAGCTTACATTTTACACCCTTCTGTAATTTAATGCTTTTCATTCTTTCTGGACTGTGATCAGTTTTGTTGGATAACCTTTTCATCTAATCTACCATGTGCCTCACTGAATTTTAGCGCCTTGTATTTATTTATTGAAATACATTTTATTTTCTTTCACAGTTTTTGTGGTGGGTTTTTTTTGGTTTGGGTTTTGGGTTTTTTGTTTGTTTGTTTTTCTCTTTAGCGGCTGCTCTCTTATGTGAAGTCTTTCAGATCACTTAACTGCATATATATGTGGACCTGGTGGAGCGGGTCCAGAGAAGGCCACGAAGATGATCCGAGGGCTGGAGCACCTCTCCTACAAAGACAGGCTGGGAGAGTTGGGGTTGTTCAGCCCG
>JANZLQ010000100.1:40956681-40967971 GCA_026212715.1 Elanus axillaris | reverse complement strand
TGTTTCCCCCCCCCCCCCCCCCATTTCATACACACTGTTTTCTAGATCCGATCGTGGCTTTCACAGCAGCCACTGCTGATGTAATTTCAGTAGTTCTCTGTCCATGTCTCAGGACACTGCACCTTATTCTCAGTCCAGCAGGACTCCACTGACTCACGCATTTGGCTTTTTGCATGCTCACACGTCAACTCCCATTGACCGTCGGAAGGTCCCTTCCTGCTGAAAAGCTACCTGTGAGCTGTCTGCCTTGTATCTGGTAGTCGATTAGTCTCGATAAAGACCTTTACTGAATATTTGACAATTTTTCAGCTAAATCGCCTTTATTTGAGACCGTTTTGTCAACATTCAAGAATGATTTTAAACACTGACTCTACCTTGTAGTACACCTTGATGCCACCTGCAAATTTAGGAACTGTGCTTGCTCAAGGCGTTTCTATGGACTGCAGCAAGAATGCCATCTGGGGATGTCCAGAGTCTTACCGAAAATCAAAACACCTTCCTCTCCTCACTTATGTAAAAAGCCTGATATGAAAAAAGTAAATTGATAAAGCCGTAATTTGCCAGATCCACAATGGTTGCTGCAGCCTTCCTTGTTACCATCCAAGTGCTCGCAATAAAAAATCAGAATAAACCAAAGGAAAACCAAGTCCTATCATTTCCTAGATTAATTTCATCCTTCACCCGAGGCCCCTGCACTAATGGTCGATGCTATATGCTTCTACCTGTTTGATCCAAGAGCTCTTCCAGCCTCCATGAATTTTCAAAAGTGTCTGTTGGTGTGACTACAAGTGCTTTAGCCCGTCCCTTAAGTATCCTCAGATTAAAATAATCAGGCCTTTTAAAACAGGCAGGACTCTAACAGTAGATCTCCTAGGCTGAGATCTTATCCATTTTCTGCTGGTATTAATTGTGCTAACCATCTGCTCACTTTTGATTTTTTTTTAATTGAAAACAAATGCAAAAAGTCATTGAACACTTCAGTCTCATTTGCTAATAGCTCCCTGCTTCCCTCAAGTAGCAGACCAAACACTTTACTTGGTCTTCCTCGTATTACTAATGTACTTGCCAATCGATTTCTGTATGTCTCTTGCTAGTTCCATCTTATTTTGTGCCTTACTTCCTTATTTTGTCCTTGTACACTGGTACTATTCCTTCTGCCCCCTGTCTTCTGAAGCGAGCTGCCCTTGTTCTCCTTCCTTTCTGGTGCTTGAGGTCTTCGAATGAGCAGCTTGCGATGTAGCCACGCCGGGATCACCCATCTTCTTCCTTTTCCCCACACTGAAACTTCCCTCCCCTTTCATTTGTGACAGATCTTAGCAGTTTCGTCCTAAACTTCCCTCCTGGAAGAACTCAGTTATCCATCTGAGATTATGAAACCCTGTTTTCTCTAAGGGCACTGCTTTCATTTTGCAAATTTTCCTGTTTCTTCTTGGGGATTGCGGATCATCACTTCCACAGCCACTCAGGCTTATCCTGTCTTGCATAGAATTCGGTATCAGAATAAAAATCTGAAAGCTTCTCCCCCCCCGTCCTCCCACGCCGCAAAAACGTCAGCTCCTTGTAACAGTTTTGCTGCGTTTGCCCCCAAACAGGTGCCTGAGGAGTTAAAGCCTCCTCATCCCATGATATCCCGGACTGCTGATGGGAACCCTTTACCTTGGTGGTAACTTTGCACCCTGAAGTCTTTTCAATTTTAAAATGAAGAAAAGCAAATTTATGACAAACTGTTATTTAGTAGTTAACAAGAGGAGAATGAAGATTGGCAGTGAGTTCATTCTCTGGTATCGCAACTGGGGCGATCAGAACATATATTAAAAATGACTAACGTTAATAAAAATCTCAACAGCTCCTGGCACAACCAGACCCATCAGCCTTCGTCAGGCAGGATGCACAGTTTTCCGAGCGACTATTTGGACTCCTATTTTTGTCATATTTCTTCAAATGAAATTCCCCTACTTCAGTGCAAGATTATACTGTACTTCTTAGACCGCTATAACAAAATCAGAAATTTCCTTATAACCCATTTGTGCTCAACAACTGCACTACTTTTCATATATTATCTGTCTTGCTATCTGTAAGCCTAGACCACCAGTCTGTCTTTGCTTTATCTGCGATACGTGGCTTTAGGCATATAGTGTGGTAGAAGAGATTAACCTTTGTTACTAGAAATACCAGATTTAGTAGTTAATCCGAACAATATTATTGTATACGAAGCTTTTACATACCTCCTATAGTCAAAACAACTGCAGTTCACTGCTCTGACATTTAAAGGTGGAACTCTCCTTTTGCCCCATGCAAGTTTAAATGGAAAAACCATATCCCTAATACCACAAATCCTCTCCTACAAAAAAAATGTAGGAAATAAAGGAGTGTTTGTTTCTTTAAATTCCCACATTCAGTGGAGGAAGAATTGTATTATTTCCCTATGAATATTCTGGGCATCTAGTATCCCCTCTTTTATGTTAGTGGGATTAGGGCAAAAGGAAGTCAAAATAATTTGCTGTAATGAATCTTGAAAATTGCCGTGTGAAGATAAACTTATCTCATGCCCAGAAATCAGGACACAGCAATCCTTCTTAGCCCAAGGAGTTTACTCCAGGAAAAGCTGCTTACCTGTTGTGAATTTCTTCACAATTACTGTACATTCAAAATACTTCTATATAAAAAAGACATCCATGAAGCCACATGTGAGAACAGCAATGCTATATATAAACACAACCCACCCCTCCGGGGGATGATGAGAACATAAAGAGTCTATACAGGCAGCATTTGGGAGACCACCTTAAGCCCTGAGGGGCAGGGGACAATTAAGACATTTCTGAAATATTTTCAACTCATTCTTTGCTGCACCCGATTATGTTCTCTGCACCCTTCCATGGCTCCTGGGTAGGGAAGACATCGCTTGCAACGCTGATGGCAGAGCTCCCTGGTTGTAAAGTAAATAGGACCCTCTCTTGAACAAATGCTCTTCACAAAAATAGGCGTATCTGTAATTTTTTAGGCCTTTTTTTGTATCCTGTTTGTCTCACCAGCACCACCACACCCCCAAGAATCGCTTGATTTGAGGATAGAGAAATACTTCAACCAGTCTCTACATTTGGGCAAGCTGTACTAATATACCTGAATCCATACGATAAACCTGACTTAAGGGTTAACCTATTTTACAAAGCCTAAAATGAGATCAATCTTCTTAAAACAGGTAGCCACAGTGAAATTTAACACTGCATTTCCAACTCTTATGGCAGTTAAAGGTTTTAGGATTGGATTAGTCAATGTAACTCACTAACACTGAACCCCTTGAACTGTCCTGAGGTTCAAACCCCACATTTTGGTACCTTCTGTGGAGAGAGGAAAACGTTGGGCCTCTTTCATTTAAAACCCCACGTTTTCTTACTTGACACTGGAATATACGTGCCACTGACAAAATAAAGAGACTGGGAAAATATAGCAACTGCTTTATCAACACTAGAAGGTGCCCATGCAGTTCAAGTCTGCAAACCTCCCCTGCCAGCCCCCCAAAACCTAAAACGGACAGAGCCACCCGGCAGCCAGTGGGAAGCAGAAATCTCCTATACTGGGAAAAAAATATACAGATGTAGACACATGTTCAGAAAGGAACTGTGGGGTTTAAATCTTGGTCTTTCTCAAAATACAGCAAACCAAAGCATCCTGGATGTTTTATTTAATATACAGCCTCCATCTGACACAGCAAGGAAGAGATGCTCAGTCTGTTGGATTTATTATAGCTTTACAAAGTGGGGGGTTTTGACAGTAATTTTTTCTGTGAATAACAACACTGGTGTTTGGAGCAGCCTGTGAAGCAAAGGCTCAGGGTCCTTGGCCTCTCTGTTTACAGTTACGCTGCCACTTCTCATGTTGCCTGTGCAGGTCGTATGGGAATAGTCCAAAATGCACCAATACACATTTTTGTCTCCTCAGAACAGTGTTTTTCACACTATTATATGTAAGAGTATGCCAGGGTTTACACTTGGATTTTTTTTTCAGAGGTGCATAATTATAAAAATTTCCTTCAGACTCAGCTGCCTATACACGACTGTACATACAGACAACTTAAAAAGCAATGAACCAAATACGTTTAAGTCAAATATTCCGCTCTATTTGTGATTTGAGGTTACAGCAGCGCAGGATATGGAGCTTTCCAATTCTGCATCTGTACACAGCCATCACAAAACTGGAACGAAAACCCTATTTCCCATTCCTGAATGCTGGGCTTCCTGCTGGAGCCGAACACTCCACATTCCTCCAACTAACAAATATCAGAAAAAAAAAAAATTGTTTACGCTCTTTCTTTGTGGCCATCGGATTCCAATGTCACATTACCTTCCAATGTTTATCTATCTGAGGAACATGGGAAGCTCGAAATGATATTATTTTTTTTTTGGGTGTCCAATAAAGCTAATCTGACATTTCTATTATTTCACATCAGCCCAAGTGATTATGGGACATAGACCAGAATTTATACCAAGCTGCTTGCAAGGAAAGCAGCATTTCTTGCAATACCAGTAAGTACCATTTGCCCCAGCAGCCAACACCTCTGAGCAACTGGAAATGCCTCTTCAGATGCTGCCACCAGCCAGCACGGCTTTCTTTTAAATAAAGACACCCATAACTCATTCTCTGATAAACCCTCGACTTGGAAATCCTCTCTTTTCACCTCCAGTG
Organism: Elanus axillaris; assembly: GCA_026212715.1. NCBI lineage: Eukaryota > Metazoa > Chordata > Aves > Accipitriformes > Accipitridae > Elanus > Elanus axillaris. The sequence goes on along the minus strand of JANZLQ010000100.1, from coordinate 40,963,288 downwards.
TATCGGTTCTTGCACTTGAGAGGTCAAAGTTAAGCATATACTTCTGGGAAGAAATAGTTTCTGACCATCCGAAGGGGAGTTTCTGCCTATGGAGGAGTTTCAGAGCCTTCTGCATCTTCTCATTAATACTACAGCCCCCATTTTAACCAAAGTAATCACCAAAGTCTAATTAAAGGAAGACATTAATATCACTGGATTTTACATGAAATGAATCTTGTTCATAGATTTGAGTAACAGTTCTGGCCACAGAGACTTTAGGGTTATTGGTGCTCAAGAGATGTGGCTTAAAGATCCAAGGAGCAGGAGAGTTTTGTTCTCTTGGGCAAGTCAAGCTTCAACGCAACGCCTCGCTCAGAGAGGACTCAACAGCGCAAGGCTAATGGGGACTCAGCTGCATCCTCAAGAATGTGGCCATTTGAGTTAGAAAACAAACGTTTTGTTTGGTATCAGATACTTCTGTATTTAAGTAATTTTTCTGGAAACGTGTCATTCGTTGGAGGAGATAAATCTCTGCCAAATCTCATCCTATGCTGATGTCTCACACGGCAGAAGTAAGAAGAAACCCGACAGCAAACTGCAGACCATGCGACCGGGGTTTGTGTGAGTGACATTACCGTTAATCATACAACTGTGGAATTAACCGAAAGTAAACGCAGACATTGGACGTACAGATGGGGTTAAACTATTAATCAGATACAAGGAAATTGTAGGTCTAAGAATCCATGTAAAAATCCAGCCAAGGGTGACGTGGTATCAAGTGAGTACTACGGAACACTGCTGAGGTCTATGCCATGGTTGTGCGTTCCGGAGTTCCTTGGTGGTTCCTCAAGCAAGGACAGGAAAAATCCATGTTGAATACTTAGTCAACAAGCCTCATACTGGATGATAATGCCTCTAGTTATTTTTAGTCAATAAAAAGGAAGAAAATACCCAAGTGTGTCTGACAAGGAGGGGTTGGAAGTACTGGAGGACTTTGAAGCGTTAAGACAGAAAGCTTCTTATTTCATTCAATTTGAGAGGTGAAGAGGGAACTGTGCCACAGTTTGGAGGCAAGAATAAAAATTCCATGAAATAGTCTCATGAGATAACGGATAGCACTCATCCATAGTTGGTGACACTCTGACTCTTTCATGAAAAAGGCAATTTTGCTTCCCAGAAAAATATTCTGGCACTGGGGATTCAAGAGGACAAGGCTCTCACGGCGATTTTTGACTTTCTAACCCATATTAGTATCTACAGTTATCAAATCTGGAACTCTCTTTTGTCATATATTTACAGCTGAAGAAATCCCACCCATTTAGCCAATTCTTTCCCAATAAAATATGCTATTATAATGCAGCTTTGCAGAAAAGTCTTACCTTTGGAATGAAGTTGTATTATGCATCTCAAATCTGTGCTACCAGTTGAAGATATTCTGAAAATCATTTAAAATAACATTTGATTTTATAGAAACACTAATCAGTTAAAGCAAAAATCTTGATTCAGCAGAGTGTGACAAAAGATTTCGAACGATTCTTTTAGTTTCTAACAAGCATCTAAATTGCTCCTTTATGGCATATTTTGTTCATTTAATCAGGTACTGTCTTTGATATATATAAAATTGACCTTGCACGTGCAACCTGAAATTCCATCTCCCCTTTTTAAAAAGCAACCCTGAGGTGTACTGTAATTGGATAAAACCATCCCCCTAACAAATCAGTTAGAACAGAAAACAGGGGAGATTGCTTTGGAAAGGAATAGTTGGTTTCTAAGAAAACTCACCATACAAAGCAAAACTCTTTCTTGGACAAGTTGTCTGAAAAGAAAACTTCCCTCTTCCAAGGAAAGGACAAATGCCATCAAGCCTTGGAAAACGGCATTTTTTTAAGATACAGGACTTTTCGGTTTTGTTTTTCTACAATTGGGAAGAGATGGAAACAATCACAGAAAATAGGGGATGTACATTTCTAGAGAGAACGGAACACAACCGGCAAATGCAAACATTTAGTGTGGATTGAATTAATTTTGCATTGTAGCCTTTCGCACTTCTGAGGAAATTAATTCTGGGAACTACAAGATGAGAAGCCACTGGCTTGTTTCCAGTACCTCCTCACAGTCATCTGCTTGAAAATCAGCTTCAAAATTGCATATTTATTTTGGATGATTTACCCGTTTCTAGTGTTTTGAATAGCAAAGACAGACAGCTAAAATATTTACATTAAAGACTAGACACCAGTAGAGGAACTGCTAATTGTTTGCATGCAAAATTATTTTTTCTAAAAAAGGATAAAGAGCAATAAAGAAGGTGGTTGAGGTTTTGGAAATCATTCCAGCTTTTGTCCAAAGAAATGGCTATACTTCCGAAACAAACTACTATCCACTCACTGCCAATGAATTACTCCGAATTAGGTATTACAGAAAGTTTTTGACTTCACAAACTAACTCAGGAGTGAGCATATGGTTCAGGTCACTTGCACCAAGTGACTGGTTTTGTGAAATGCACACAAATGCTTTTCTTAACTGTAACTGATCTCTAAACAGGAATATGGGCTGCTGATCCCAAGGCCCACATTTTAAACAAATAACTCGTGCAGAACCCACAAAATATATGGTTTTACTACATGAAAACCCTATATACAACATCCAACTCAAGAGTCACCCATGTCAAGTCTGCTCGCTCGAGTAAGTGTCCCTGGTGCCAGACAGAGCTGGTGTCTCCAACAAAATAAAGTTTCATTCCTATCTCTACATCCTTAATCAAACGTTAGGACACAGGAATGGTTAACAACTGCATCTGATTTATACTATTAGATGTACTTACTACTGTGCTGCAATGTGAATGAAGTTGTTCAAATTTCAGGACTCAGCCTGACATTTCCTCCTCACTCACAGACCATCAAACCACTGCTGCTCGGAGAGAAGTTGTATTTGTTCCGAACGTCGTGTTTGGCGTTACGCTGTGGTTCAAGAAGTTGTAATCCGTATGGTAACATTTTGCCTGCCTGGCGACATGAACGATTTCTATTTGCATGGTAATGAGACATTTTCTTTGACAAGGTGTTGAAGGAAAAGATGCAATAATTTTAACAGTTGGGTGTTACACTTTAAAACCCATTCAATGAATCTGGGAAAAAACATTGCTTCGATACCGAAGTTTATGCGAGTGGACCTTGGAGCAGGAAAAGGGACCAAATACTGCTGAAAAAAATAATCAGAGCACCCACCTGTATTCGCTGAAATATTAAACTACATAGTAGAAAGGAAAACTATTGCGTTGTTTTATCTGGATCTGTCTCCCATGAAGTAAGGAAGACCCTAAAGACAGACAGACCAACCGGCAGCGGTGCAGAGATGGATGCGGCAAGATTGCCATCTTGCTTAAGCCCTAACCAAAATGAACTTGGACTCTACCTTGGCTCTAACCAAGAGCCCCAATGTTAGTTTTAAATAATCTAATTAACCTGAAGTTTGCTATCGTCTCCCTTTTTTGCCCTACAAAAAACAAACGTTGCTTTTACTTTCGGAAAACTGTACTCGTATTGAATCTTCCATACTGCTGAAAATGTGATATTATCTTTGACCTCAGACGTGTAGCTTGACTAATGAGATAGGCATTTGACTAGATGATACACAGAGATCTTATTTCCTCTGCAAGGAAGCCCTGAGAAATTTAACTAAGGCCAGTGCAGCAGAGGTGGTCGGACGGGTTAGAAAAATAAAAATCACGTGGCCTTACCAAAGCGGTGGATCAGGGCAGCGCACTGACATCATGGAAAAATGGCCTGAAATACTTTCCTAGGTCGCAATTTCAAATATATATACAATTACCCAGTAACTAGCTAACCTGCCAGTGTTCAACTGACACCCCCAAATGAACGGTACCATTAGTTTCCCAGGCCTTCGAGCAGGCTGACGCTCAACCGCCGCACCCTGCCGCGGGGCCGGAGCGGCTCCCCTCGCTCCCAGGGACCCTCCCAGGATGGGAGCACCGCGGCAGGAGGGCTCCCAAAGCAAACAGAAGTCCTTGTTAGCAGAAAGCATCAGAAAATCGCTATTTCGATCCACGCTCCAGCAAGGCTGAGCTGTGTAGCACTAACCTGCCTGCCAGAGCGAGCCTGCCCATTTCATCCCTTACCGAGCCTACAGCCGTTCTCTTCACCGGTATTTTTGCCTGTTGTTTATTTTCTAACTGCTGGCAGTCTCCTGAAGAAAAACTTGATCAAACAGCAGTATAAGTAACATAATGAAATGGTATTTAGCTGAAGGTAAACATGAAATAACCAGTCCTGCCTTTGGTGCTGCTGCGTGACGGCCGCCTGGCCAGCCCAGCACGGTGCCGAGACCAGCCGTGTGCTTAGAAACTTCGGTTGAGTTCTGCGGAGATATGCTGCTCTTTCATTATTTCTTTTCAAGACAGCTAAGCTCATCTAAATTATTCAAAGCATAATTCAGAAAGAGGTTACTAACAGTTACTGAGAGGCCTCTTCCACCAGCGAGCTCCACCTGGAAATGAAGCATTTCAGTATTTTTGTTGCAAAACCCGAATTTCACTCGGCACCTGGGAAGGTACTAAAAGCTGCTGCTGTCCGCAGCAATTGCATTTTCTTTCCTTGCCAGAGCAGATGCTGAAGTACTGCTAGAACACCCACGTTTCTTCTAACCTACAGTTTAACTCGTACAATAGAAGCTGAAACCAGCATTGACGACCCTTGCCCCATGTCACAATGTGAATCAAAAAAGCAGCAAGCATTGCATCAGCTTTTGTAACGAGCCAGCTCTACACAGCCCAGAGGCTTTTTACTTTTTCTATGGAAATTTCAGATTTTGTCTGCACGTACCTGGGTAAAGTCTACAAGTGTTTTTCAGCTTTGTAGATTCGAACCCCAAACCACCTTTGCTTAGATGAAGATTACAGGTCCACTTCAAGCCCAAAGAAAACAAAGAGACGTGGTACCTGCCTACCAAACTGTACGTGCTTTGTGTTTCGCAGCTTTTGCTTTGCTGCTGGAGAATCCACGTGACTGTATTCCATCTTCAAAGTTAATATTTAAGTGAATTCACCTACGGCAGCTGCGTTTTTTGCTTGTTTCTCTGTGTATGAGACACACCAACTTCTTCAACCTAGGCTAAGTCACGTTAAACAGCACAGTTTTGAAATTCCCTCCTATTAAGCTTTGATGCAAGAGGTCACCAAACCTTTTGAAGAGTATCAGAGTCCGAGCAAGCAGACGCTGCCCCGAGCTGGTGTCCCTCCAGACTGCCGTCGCTGCCAAACACTTCAGGAACGGGACGAGACAAACTCCGTGACAGATAATTACCTTGCAGCTGATCCATACCGCACCCAAACGCTTTTTCAATTCTCAGCAATATAGCGGGTGTTTCGTTCCCTATAGCACAGGGGTTACCTTGCATCTAACGTTAACTGCACACATCATTACCCGCATCAACGTCTCAGCTCTGCCAAAGATGCTATTAATTTTTCCATTTAGCGACAAAGTTCACGAAGTTGTCTTAAGTCTCCTTCTGCCCTTTCCTCCATCAAAATCTTCTGTTCTCAGAGTGAATAAAGGTGCCAACAGCCCACTGCGGGAGGGGAGGGGGACTGCGTACCAACGCTCGAGGAGGCTGCGGTAAGAAGATGATGCGATTAGGGAAATTTAACAAAATAAAGAACCACCACGCCAGAGCCCATACTTTCCTGCATCACAAGCACCGTTATTTTGATTCCTATGTTTCAACTGAAGCAAACACCAAAAGCAATTTGTGTAATAATACGACAGAAAGTTAAACAAGAGTAAGCAAACTGCAGGAAATTCATCACCAGAGAACACAATATCAAACAAGCATGTCCCAAGGAACAAAAGCAAGAGGTGAAGACAACAATGAAACAGCAAGAACGCATCCAATGTATACAAGAGGGGAAGCAGAGCGAGGGCAAGAAGCCAGACACATTACACATGACATAAGTAAATAAATCAAAGGAAGTGAGATTAAAACCTGAATTAACTGGAGGAGGGGGAGAGCTATAGCACCTGCAAAGAGGTGTCCGCCCCATGGAGATTAATATCACACAGTCTATGAAAAGTCTGATTTGTAGTAGCTGAGCAGGGAAAGTAAGAAAAAGATCCACATTTCAAAAGCAGAGAGTTAAAACCAAAACTAGTGCCACTCTTCCCTGGTTTTCAAACTGCAGCATCCATCTGAAAACACAACAGGATTGCTCAAAGAAGCTCGTGCTAATTTGGATTTATATTACAGTAAAATTGTATTTCAGTTTTGTTTTAAACTGTGGTTAAAGAAGGCAAATTTAACACCAAACAGTTTGAAAACAGTATTTTTCCCACGTATGTTTTACAAAGTTTTATTCTTTTCTATCATATTCCAGCTCATGACTAGGCAGAGCTTTACTTTTCAAATCCTTTTGTAGACCTACCAAAAAAGCAAACAGTAAAACTTTCACTGGTTTTGGGTTTAGGTTTGGGTTTTTTTTGGTTGGTTGGTTTTGGGATTTTTTTTTGGTGTTGTTTTTTTATTTTTCTTTAAGCTGTGTGAAATGCAGTTTTTTAATAGTAATAATAACAATAAAAACAATAATAAATAGTCATAGTTGGCAATAGTTTGTTTTTTT
>JANZLQ010000100.1:40898046-40956581 GCA_026212715.1 Elanus axillaris | reverse complement strand
GGGGGGTGGTGGGTGGTGGGTTTTTTTTTTTTTTAAATCCTGTATATAATAACTTGAAGCTTCAGGCAAGTATCGCCCGTTCTTTGGCTGGATATTTTGCATTGTATCAATATCACAAAGTCTCCAAATGCAAATCAAGTTCACTTCAAGCACCCCAGTCTCATTCCAAACAGGAACAGCAGAAGCATGAAAAAAATTTTCAGCGAAACAGTGTTTTCAAAAATATTTAAGGAAGGTTGCGATATTTTCCTATATAATAGTTCTGCCACTCGATGCTCCGTGGTAAAGGATGGGGCGGGCGCAGTGCTGCCCCGATGCCGAGGGCTGCAGGGGATGCAGGCGAAAAGCAATTTTCCCAGAGCCTGCACCTTCTGCGATGGGAAAAGGAACTGGAATAGAGGAAAAGGAACCTCCTGCTAAAGAGGAAAAATAATCTAAAAGCATCGAGGAGAAGGAACACCTTCCTGTCAGTTATTCATGTGAATATGTAGAAAGATGTTACAGTGACTTGCAGCAACTTAATTGTTAAAGAAACAAATAGAGGTGGGGGTGGCTGCACTGCTGAGTGTTATTTGGAAGTTTTGGCCTTTTCGTGATAAATTCTTTTCGATTTACCTATAGCTGTGAGCAACTGAACTGTACAAGGGGATTCTGAAACAGAAAAACCTACGTATTTCCTATGCTTCGGAGCAGAGCTAAAGCACAGTTCAAGTCCAGACTGGTGCCATTTCTCTGCACTAAATGGAGGAGATTACTGAGAGGCAAATGCTGAAGGATAATGTAAATAAAGGCCACCACAGAGCATAGCTGCAGCCATAAAATGTTACTCTATAGCCTTAATTCTGGTTATTTATAAATCACATTTTAAAAAGCCAAGCGTGATATGATGGGATCTTACGTTGGCAAGACCACAGCGTCATCAAGGTAGGTATTACAAGGGTGGGTAAAACTGCTGACTTTTAGTAATTTCGTATGAAACAAATTCCTTGCCACTAAAGTAATAGTAAAAACGGTCAAGAGAATAATTGCATGGAAAAATATAAAAACTGCCAATCCTCCTCTCCCTCAGGTTTTCCAACCACCTGCTGGCAAACTGCATTATATGGATTTTTCTTTTTTAAATATAGAAGCCCCATGAGAAAGAAATTAAATAAAATCAAAGTATCCTCAGCATTTTCTAGAGCATTTATCGATTATGGGATTTTCACGTTAAAAAGCGGCACACGTGCTTCTGCAACCCATTTGTCCCCCCTGTGCGTACCACATCGCGGCGGAAGGCGAACGCAGGAAGCGGCAGATAGCGCACTGGAAGTTTCTATTTTAGATATGCGAGACCACAAAATTAATGAGCGTCGTTGGAGTAATAATTTGTAGACTTCACAGAGAACCAGGGAAGATTATAAATGCTGTTGACCTAGAAGAAGTAATAGAGAATTCAGTATTCAGTACTGAAGAACAATTTGTAAGTGAATAAAGTCCAGCATGCAATATGACCGCTTTCTGTTGACAGATGGCAGAGAAGCGTCTTCTCCATTCTCCCTCATTAAAATAATTATGGCAATGTATGTTAGCCCCTCTTCAAGTCTGGCATTTTCGCAGCACATACAGGGGCATCATCCTTGTAGGAATAAGGTTAAATAATAATGGAAACATATTTCTGGCATGCAAAGGGCATTTGATATTAAACGTACCTGCTTCCAGAAATAACAGCAGGGAGAAATTTGTTACCTCGGAGTAAATGAAATGATTTAACTTATTTTAACAGGAGGTTAATTAGAGCTCTCCGCTAACTTGAGAAACACATCCCCAAACCAGGTCAAGCCACCGTTCGGCTGATGAGCCTTTGCCTTATGTAACTCCTCCAGAACCAGGCTTGTTTCTCCTTTTTACCTTTGCTGCCAATTGCTCACTGTAAAACTGCAAATCAGATGCAGTCCAGTGTGAAACCTCTTCCACAGCTGTCAAATAATAAAGTCTGCGAAACTATGGAGAAAAAAAAAAATTTAGGTTACTGGAAACTATGTAAAAAACATTCCACGTTCAGGTGTATTTCTTGCACGGCCAGTGCATTTGTGTCTGCTGCTCCAGCAGAACACCAAGGGAGGCTGGGTGGTACGCAGGGAGGCACACGGCCTTAGCCTAGTTATCCCCTGCGCTGCTAATTACTCCAACGGGTAGTTAGTGACACAAGTTAATTACCACCATGTAACAGGGTTTCAGTACTGCAAGTCAATGTCCCCACCGTAACGCGTGACATTAACGCTGCGTGATGTCATGGCTGAGCAAAAATTATCTGGTGTCAGCACTGTACACTCCACCGTTTCTCGCTGCTGTTCTCCCCAATATGATTCACTTTCATTATTTATGAGACTTGTCTCACTAACCCTCAGCAACGGTTCCAAATAATGATAGGAATCTGTCAGTGTAGGATTGTATTTCTCAAAACAATAACCACAGTTCCTGGAAATGTCAATATGTCAATTGAGGGTAACATATCTCTCAATAAACCAATATTTTGTAAAAACAAAACAAAATCTAAAAAAAAAAAAAAAGTCATGCACAGAAAACAGAACTTTGAGCTCCAGCGAGCTCTCCTCTTACAATGCCAGGCTGAAAAATTCACGCTTCCTGCCAGACGGTGGAGACAGAAAAGCACATCTTCATTTTTCCCCTATTACAAATTGTGAAGCATTCGATATTTTAGCACTTAACAATCATGAGACACCATGCCAAAGGAAATGAGGGCCTTGACAAAAGTCAGAGACCTCATGCTACAGCAGAAACCAAAGGTAGCAATACAATACAAAAAAATGGTACTAAGGATAAATCACACAGTCCTTAACAGCTCCGTCCTGAACCTAACGATTTAGAAATTTAGAGCTACTCAAATCAATTTCTGCACCACTTTTGAAATCAGCCTTGCACGCATCTGCATTTTACTCTAAGCCGACAAGAAAAAAGGTGATGATCAAATCTCTGCCTTCAGTTCCAGAAAACTGTAACTATTAGCTTTACATTTCCATCCAAGTATCTACTCTCTCATGTTCCTAGAGGCCAAGGGTAATCAAAATTTTTTTTATTAACTCTGCAGTTCTGAAGATATTTATGTAGCTATAGTGTAGCTATACGAGATGGATGTAGAGATACTATTCAGTGACCAACTATTCATCTACATAAGCAATACTTAAGTATTCAGGTGCTACGAGGCAAACCCTAAAAACTTGGTAAAGCCACTTAATTTCTTAGGTTACAGGCTGAGGTTTTTTTAAAGCAAAAGTTTTTCCACAAAGGCCTTATCCCATCCACTTTTTTACCTCACTGGTTTTCATTCACGGGCAAAGTTTACAAAAGACCTGTTTGACCACATTACAAAATGAAACGGGTGAAGGGCTTTCTCGGGCCACATCAGTAGCTTTAACACACAGGTAGGAAAATCCTGAAGGTATTTCAGATGATGCTTAAATTATCAGAAAATTTAGACACCATTTGCCATTTCTGAAATTCTAGGATGTTGAGATTTCCAGTATCAGAAATGTAAACATACAAAAAAAAAAAAAAAATCAAAGGAAAGCAAAAGCAAGTCCTACAAAACTGAAGGTCTACAGAAAAATGTATTGATTTGTTAGAGGAATGTTCAACTAAAAAGCAAAACTGTTCTAAAGCACAATAGAAAGAATATTAAAAGCACTAAAATTTCTGTTCCCCATTGCAATGCTCACATCTGTGTGTTGGGAATAGGGAAAGTACAGCCTATCTATTTTGAAGAATATAAATTTATCAGAACAGCAATAAATCCCTACCCATGACACAAACTACAAATAACTACACAAACCTCCCTAACAAATCATCTTGAATTTAATCTTTCCAAACCCAAAGACCATCGTATTTGGCTAATACAGTACATCTTTTTCCACCACTTGCATGGGACTTCGGTCTGGAGTGATCCATTTATTTCTGACTTTGCTGGAAAATTCCAATTTCTAGAATTTACAGAGCAAAGATTATCAAAGCTGCGAGACCTGATTTAAGAGAAAATTAAATAAACATACCAGCTTCACGTGACGCTACATGCAGCATCTAATGTTAACAAACCGTTAGGTAAAAGTGGTAATTAAACAGTTTATCTCTTTCAAAATGCATAATCTCCAATTATCGAGGAGCATTATTTAGGTAAGCAAATATAACGGAGTTAGGGACAACGGCATGAAATTACAAGAGGCACGTCGGCGGTGAACGGCGGAGGAGCGGCACAGATCTGCTAAGCCACAGCAGAGTCTCTCAAAGGAAACCGCAGAAACCTTTACTCTTGGGAAAATCAAAGAGGGGGCTAAAGCTGCACGCAAAGGAGGAGATGGGCTGTCCTTCTCTGTCCCGAAGAGTACAAGCTTCTGAGCAGAAGGTAGGCGTAATAATTGGGTGATTTCTCAGCAATCCTTACCACGCAGTCATGAGAGCCGTTGACATTAAGCATCTCCTTCGGAGGTAGCAAAAAATGACAAAAGATATAAATATCAGAAGGCTATGGAGCTTGAGAAATTAAGGGCTATAAACAACCGGCAGCCGATGAGATGATGTGAGGTACAAAGCAACTGAAAAAGCCAAGTCATTAACTCGTACATGTGCTGCGTTACCTACAGCCACAAGTGTCAGAGGGCCTGAAAGCGGCCGGTGCTGCTGTTGTCATTAAGAATGGGAACAAAGCAGCTGATTTCTCACTCCACCTTCCATTAAGAATGAATGGGACAATGAGTTTGTCCTCCGTAAGGGACACTGCTGACGCAACTGGTTCAGAGACAACCCTGACTCATTGCTTGTTCCTCAGAGTAAACTCCAGGAAATTAAGAAATATAATATTTCCCCAAATATTTGATAAAACTCCAGAAGACATCTATGCTGTCAAGCTCCTTTGAAGAGCAGTAAGAAAACAGTAATTTAGAAATACAGTAAGCTTCGGGTTTCTCACTCTCTTCAGAGATGTGGCCCTCAAGGGTCTATCCTTCCCTGTGTCCTGCAACCTCAGCTCGCAGCCGCCTCTGCCTTCCTGACCACACCATTAGTTATCCCCATTTGTTGTTTTTCCTACTGCCCATTTTCTTCTCTTACCGATTTCTGTTCCCTGTCTGCTTGGCTACTCTATACGCTCTTCTACCTGACAATTTTGGTTATTACTTTTGTAACAGTATCTTATAAAGTTATTATGCTCCATCCTGATCACCTGTTGCTTCCACTGATTAGAAGCCGTTCTCCTGCTTTCCTCTAAAAATAATCATTTCCATGTTCCCTAATAATGCATTGATCTCGACACTGCTTGGTCTGGATGCACATCAGACTTCCAGCACTGGAAAAGTTCCACCTGCCCTCGTACTTGCACTGCTCAAATTTTGCTTTGTATTTCACTTCAAACACTATTGACAAAGCCACGTTCCTTCACTCCAAGCACCCTATCACCCCCCAAATACTTCTCCATTAGTTCTTCCAAACCCCCTCAGTACAGCTCTCCCATCACCCGTATTTTTCTCATTTTCTCCACCTCGTCCTCCCTCTCATGGCCAACCCAACACCCTCAACAGCTAACTACACAATCTCCCGTGCCTGCATTTGCCTGAAAGAGTCACTTCTGAACTGAGGGCCCCCAAAGCCCCCAGCCTTTGACTTGCCTTGGGGTCAAATCCTGCTTTCAGCTGACCGACGGTCCGCCCGCCCTCGGTGGGTCTTGGGATACCACCTTGCCCAGCCGGTCTTCCAGTCCCGCCGGTGACGGCAGACGGACGCGGGGGCAGGAAGGCAGCGAGAGGCAGGCAGACAGACAGAAGTCCCCCCCCTTCGGGCTGCGACGTTAGTGCTCTTCTCCTCGGCTTTTTACCATCCCCATTTCAAAAAGACTCTTCACGTTTGCGGAGCCAACAACATCGGCAAACCCCTTCCAGGCATACATCCGTGCCTGTGTTTGCTCCTGTAAGTATACTCGGGCACACACACGTACGTATACATAAAACGACAAACCGCTTAACATAGGTACCAGTTCTGACATTTTTCAACTACACAGTGGGTTAATGATAGATAAACTGTTGAATATGGAATTACTACAGATTTAGTAAATCATTCTGGTTCACCAATATTAAAGTTTCACCAACTGTACTAAATGAACTTTCTCGGCATCATTTTCTGAAACGGCCACATTTTGGTGTCAGTGAAGCACACCGGACAGGAGACGGAATAAAATTTGCCGTTTGCTACTAAACTTGCAGCTTGCGGCCACATCGGCAAGAGTTCGCTAGTGACAGGAGCTGTATTTATCATATAAACAAATAGGAAGCCCCCAAATGAGAGAATTATTCTCCCTCCTGCACACAGGCTACCGTACACAGCCACGTACACACGCAGAGCGTGCGGAGTTTGAGCATCGGCTGGCACACCCATCAATCCACGGCAAACTTACCATAAAGCAATCATAGCTTAATTAAAGGCAGAGAGAGGTCACTCTGTTCATATGCAGGATGATTCAGTATGATGTCACTTGGGTACAATCAATTAAAATGCACAGGGTATTTTTTAAATGGGAAAACCTGAGCAGGGAGCCTGTTGTCTACCCAAAGGTTTTGCTATGCTTTAAAAGCTTCATTCATTTAAATATTTTTTTTCCCTTATTTATATGCACAAAAGTAATAGTTATATCAGATATTCATAGGTGATTTAGATGATTGATACCAATTTCTCTTCATAATATGACTAGCAAATAAAAAACACAGCAGTTCTAATATAAAAAAATAACGTGTGACAAGGTTTCCTAAAACATTTCTATTTTGGACCTCACAAGCTAAATTGCTTTTGCTGGCCCCTTCCACCTCTCAGCATGGTTGACAGACAAATTGATCGAAACATCGGAAAATAATATGCTTGCAAAATTTCTCTGGGTGAGTTTTCAGTCTTTTGAATTTTTCATACAAGAACAAAATGAAAGATTGCCTCCTTGATTTTTCCTCCATTATGCGTCCCCATCTTATGTACTACAGGAACATACAATACTTCAAATAGCAGCAATACATTGTAAACAAAATGTATAACATTTTTCATAGAACACCCAAGCCGTGCGAAGTTAAAAGACTGGGTAGCAGGCATCTTTGCCCTGCAGATTATGTTGTTCAATTATAATGAATTCATACATTTGAAGTTGCCTTAGGGCCTCTCATTAGACTTAGGGGTGTTTATTACAGGAAATATTGCTTGTATCATTTAAGAAGCAAGAAGGCTAGATGATTTGATTAGAAATGTTGACAGTTGAGGTGTGTAAAAAATATGTCATTCACCCACATTTTCCCCCACTTCAATATTAGGATCCTTCATTTTTTATGAATTCTTTAACCCATTCCTCCCCTCCCCGGAGCCCACGGCTGCCGCAGCCCGGGCCGCTCCCAGGACCGCCAATTCTTCACCGGGAACCGCTCTTCCGACACCGGCCAACGCTCTTCACCTGACAACCGGAGGCAAATACAGCGGCCGCATTTCCATCGCCGTCCCTCCTGCGGACGCATGCGCGGGCAGAGCCGGCGGGTCCACCCGCTGCCGTCGCCGCAGAGCCCCAGGCTCCCGCAGAAGCGGGAAATTAACCTTCCTCGTGGCACAGGAAAGACAGGATCTCATACATTTCAATTCGCACCTCATGAAATCTAACCAAATTATCGTCCTCGATAACGCATAGGAAAGCCTGATAAATAGTTCGTCAGCTTTTGGCCCAAATTAAACAAGTCCTGAGAGATCATCTGGAATTAAAGCAGTCAGCAGTGTTGATTACATCTAACGGGCTGGCCAGAAAGCTATGGGGAAAAAATAAAGAAAAATCATTGTTTGCTAATTTCTTGGCACATTTGCCACAAAAATAAAATTAAATATATATTAAAAAGTTAATACTCTTGAAGGCTAATATACAGCACTTTTAATTCCTGTACTACCCAAGCTGACCTCTAAATATGCTTTAGACTATCTGAAATTCAGAGGAAAATAATTAGTTTTTGCACAAGATCTCCTGACACCCACTAGTCTGAGGATTAACCTCCCCAAACTTGCGATTAGTAACTAGCAGCAATTTTCGCAACAGCCTGAATTCACCGAGTGGTTACTACTGTTTTGTCAATGTGATTTCCGACGAGTACGTCCCTGAAAACAAGGGCATATCATGCGTTCTTAAAAGTGTGCACATAAAATAATGCAGCAGAAAGCATTAAGTAATTGCGAGGACTGATAAGGCAGGTAAGAAAACTCGACTTCTGGGTCTCACTTGTTCATTATCTATAGTTTGCCTAGCTCAAATTGGGATTCCATTTTCCACATTATGTTTAGCCAGAGAAATTTAAATACAACACAGCTTTACTTTGAGAAATATAAATAACTTAAAATGTGTATTTGAGGAGCAAACAAAGCTCTTGCAGATCTTTCAGACTTCAGATCTGATCCACACCATTTCAAAAGGAATAGAAAAAAAATTAAAGTTACCAAGAATAATGCATTTGCACTTTTACAGTGGAGAAGTTTTCCCTGTGCTGAAGCAGTCCATAAAGGCAGGTCTGTATTTAAACGGGACCTAAGGACTTGCCCTGTTAGGGCCGTTATTGTTAACGGAGAGGTAAAGGACATCAATGGTGTTGAAAGTAATTAGGCTAAAATACGTGATGTATCATAAAAATCTTGGAAAAATTTCTAACAGGACTAGTAGCTGCTTTTCTCCTCTGAGGACCTGGCATTTGCCATTTCATCCCGTCTGCAAAATATCGCAGAATGTTGGCAGTTTGCAGCCAAATTTTATTTTCCTACCAAAAGTCAACAGAAATGAGACTTAATAGCTAATTTCAGTAGTGCATTTGCATTTTTTTCTGTTTGTTAGGTGCTAACTATACACATGTACAAATAACTACTTACATTGAAACAAATAAGAGTTTTAATAGACATGTGTATTTTTACTGCATTTATACCCATAGCATCTATCAACCAAATAAGACTTAATCACATCTCTAAATGCTTGAGACAAAATTTCCGATTTTGATGCTTATTCTACCTTCAGTTGTAGAACAGGGCCAGAAATTTCATTTCGGAGGGCGTATCAGAAGAGTTTAGGACTCACACCCTCTTCAGTAACAGATTCCTCTCTCCTGTAGGACCTACCGAGCTCCACGCAGCGCACAATTTCCCTTAAGACGCAGTTCTAACAGCACTGCGTCCCACTGAAAGGCAAGAAGCACCAAATACCCTATATGAGGCAATCTGGTTTTAAGCCATGCTTCTGCCAGCCCCACGCTGAAAATACCAAAATGGCAGTCCTGGCTCAATTCCAAACCTACGTATCGTTTTACGCCGATTGTCCTAAAAATACAGTTAATTAACAGCACGCTCAGCTCGTCAAACATTTTTCAACTCTGCTGTGCAACAGCAGCTATGTTTTAAGATCATGCAATTTCTATGCAGCATCAGCAACACATCAGCTTTGCATTTACTATGCTGAATCAATGCGTAGCATTTCAGAAGTTGCTAGCTAATCTGCATTTAAAGATCCTTCTATCTCTTAAAATACTTAACTAAATAGTTCAGGGTGTTTAAACCACAAGCTGCCTACTATCTTCAAATATCTATAGAACTAACAGTAGCTTTCTTAAGTTAGGAGTGACAAATACTGGAAAACCTCCACAATTTGGCTTCCATATCTCTGAATTGGTATTTCAGTGACAGATGTTTGTTGCGGCAAAAACCTCTGTCAGAACAAAATTAGGTGATCTATCATTTTAAGATATGGTCTTCATATACTGTTTACTCGAAGATATCACTTGCCTCAAGCCAATTTTGACCAAGAACATTTTGTGATATGGAAGTGATTTGTATATCATCATTTTTGTGATAAATGTAGCTCTTGAACACAAAATAACCTACTATTCCACAGTATTACAGTTAAAACTCCTTCACCAGTAAATCTGTACTACTGCTTTTATTACTACAAAGATACTGTATCTAGACTTCGATGTATTTCCTATTTTTATTCACTGAATAGAGTTACCCGGTTTCTTGGCTTTACATCAGGGAGCTTGGCCCTCTCCCCCTCTTTTGCACCAGAGATGCTCCTCCAGTTTTGGGGTGCACAGGAGGAAGACAGCATCCACCGCAACACATACCTCTCTATTTGTTTTGGCTAACAGGGCAAGGGAAACGCAAAGCAACGCAAAATGTCTTTCAAAAGGACAGTGCCAAGAGGCAGGGACTGCCCTAGTTGTTCATGTGACACGTCACATCCAAAATTAACCATTCAGTTCCCCTACCGCTATTTTAGAAGCACCATCCCTCCTCTGAGAGTCTAGAGCCTTCTGATTCACGGAGGGTTGGAATAAACCAGCAGCCTCCACCTCACCCTCTCGTCTTCCACAGCGGCAGCAGGGGAGGAAGGGGCCGTGACGATATAAGCCAACCACGAAGGGCTGAGAACCACCACAAAACACAAAACTTAGACGAATCACAGGCACAGGCGGATGAGCCAGAACAAGAAGGACATCCCAAGAGGTTGAGTAAACATCAAGAGAAGCGTCCGGCACTTGACCTGGGCAAGCCATCTTAAGTGGTGGAGTTGAGGAGTTTCCACCACGTATGCAGAATCCGACACCTCTTCAGAGACCCCTGGTTAGCAGGAATACCTAAAAAACTAGAAAATCAATTGGGTCCACAAATTATTAGATAAGCCCCTGAATAACCATAACTTAGGAACGAACTCTAGCCATTACTAGCCTTGGGTTAATCTAAAACAAAGTCCACGTGATAAGGGGCTCTAGTTTTATATCCTTCCCAAAGTTAACAGCTGACCTAACGTTAATCAGACCCAGCGGACAAGCCAGAGAGCAACACCACTGTGCACGAAGACCGGTCCCTCGGCCATCAACTCAGTGGATTTGCAGCTGGCCTTGTCAGGGCTCACAGCAGAAGGAAACTCAAGTCAAGAGGTGACTTGACTCACTGCCCGCTCCGTCACGGGAAACGGGGGGCTCCCAAGGTTTTTCTCTGTTCTAACTTCAAATGCAATTTTCTTCAGATGCACAGTGCTGAGGTGTTTCAGTGGTGTTAGTCCATTTGCATCCAGAGGAAGAACAGTCTAATTAATTATTAAGCTCCAAAATACAGGCAGATAAAAACACTGGCATTTGACAAGTGATTCAACATAGAAGCGTTCCCTATGAGTCAGGAACGCTCCGCGGTGGGGCCGATGCAGGCGCTCTCCCACCACGCACGGTGAAAGGGATCATGTATTTCCATACCCAAAGGGACGCAACTGAGCCTGTTTAAACTAAAAAAAACCCTAAATTGTGCTCCTGATGGCTCGAACCCACCACTCCACAGCTTGCCTTCCTGCTGCTCCTCTAGGAAAGCGTTTTCCGTAGCATATGGTCCAGCCTCTTAAGCTTTTGCCGTCCCAAAGCCACCAAGTCAGACCTCACTCCACCTGAAGGGACTTGCCTCAGTCCCTCAGCCAAGTTGCACAGAACCACCTCAAGAAACCAGTTGCTTTCTTCCAGAACTGAAAAAAATAGCAAAAGTCCTTATTCAAGGGGTAGGATTGACCAACACCAGTAGAAATCGGGCACGGTATAGCCCAATCTCAGTCCCGGGGGTCAGCTGGAGTCTACGCTCTCCTGCTCAGTTCCTTATGCTCACACGTTCATCTTGGCTCCCGCACATCTGGAACGACCCTCGGCAACCCATCTGCTCTCTGCTTTGTCCGCGGACTACCTGGCTGGGGTAAGCCAGCACCATGATCTGCTAGGCACTATTTCTGGAATGAAAACAGCTTTAAGGGGAAAGATGATTTTTAACCTAGTTACAGTGGTAGAAGAACAGACTGGGAAGCAAAAAAATTTTTAATGGGGGATGATGGGAAGTAAGTCTTATAATTAGGCTCGCAAGGTTTGAGAGCAACATTACAGTTCAGAGCTGCAACACACCAAGATAAATGAATTTAGAAGAACCACGGGTACTAGAGCTTTTGTTCCTTTCACAGGCCGAGACTTAAAATAGCACAGATCAGGCTGCACAGCTAAAAATAGGACACCGCAGTCTACACAGCTTATTAAAAAAGCTATGCTTCAACAGGTGTTAATGTTACCACACGTGTACCAACAGTTTTCAACCAAAGTATCTTTTATACTGGGAATTGTGTGTACAGAACTTACTAGTAGAAAGATTCTTGTGCTATTTAATGGCAAGCGCTCAACCTGCTGCTTGGTAAAGGAAAACCGGGTAGTTATTCACATGACATTCAGCTATAGTAGAGATTAGCTCAAGTGTAAGTTGGTGTTATCACTAATTATGCACCTACAAAGCTGAGTGATAGACCAGGACTTGACTGTACTAGCTTCTGTACTAATAGATAAGAGCCCACGGCTGAAGGATATGAAGTCATTAGCATCCGTGCCAAACCCAGGTTAGGCTAATATTGACAAATCGGTACTATACAACTGTTTTGAAAAAGGTAGCGTGATTATCCTGTTCACAGAGGAATGAGAAAGCTCCTTCTGGATGTGTCTCAGAACAAAAGACTGCTATTGCTGAGCCTTAGACTGCTACACCTCTGGAAAAGATTGTCTATTATGTGGGGAAAAAAAACAACAACACAACAAACCCAAACCCTGAAGCCACATGCAGAGAACAGTGAAAAACCAATCCTCCTCTTCATAGCATCATCTCCAGCCTACACTACAGGCTTGGTCTAGAAAAATCCCTCTTCTCCGCAGCAGATGAAAGGCTCCTCACAGCCCCAGCACAACGTGGCTGCTCGCTCGCCACGCTCCTCTCCAGATGGGAACGGTCCTGGCTTTAATTGACTGTCCTGGCTGGGATTATCAAGCATTTCCTTTGACAAAAGTAAAAGGTAAGTTCTGTCCTCTCTGGCTCCTATCACGTATCACCTCCTACTCTGCCCCAGCAGTCAAAGGAAAGAGGGCAGACCGCCGGAGGGCTGGGCTCAGCCAGCGCGCTGGGAAAGCGGGAAAGGAGCCGAACAGGCAAAATTCCTCTTCCCAGATAGATGTGATGGGCAGCGGGGAATGCAGGGAAGGCACGAGATCTTCCAGAGAGGCACTGCTCATCAACAGCATAGGAAAAACATAGAAAACTCGGGACAAGCGATCGTATTTTTCCTATTTTTAGCATTAATTCCAGCACACTGAAATACAAGACTGAACCTAAGAGCAGAGGTTAGAACACCCAGAATGCCTCAAATTAAAAAAAACAAACAAAAAACAAACTTAATTTTGTAGAGTTTGAGAGGAAAAATTGGTATTACAAAAAGAGACGCTACTTCAATTTTAAAGTCTTCCCCCACGCAGGATTAGCAACAAATATACTGTGCAAGAAGATTCTTTTGATAGTATAATTTCAAGACTGCTGATTTAATATGATCCAATTTCCCTTTCGTTTTCAAAGTCAGAAGAAAAATGTGTATATTACATCCACTGATCTTTTCACTTGTTCAGATCAATATGTGCAAGTCCTCACATAAGGAAAATTCTCATCACAGCTGCTTCATAACTGAAATGAGAAAAATCACAAGTACGTATCTATAAAATCTGCAATGATGTGCAAAAGTGGCAAATTCTGAAACTAAATATCAAAGTGTGCATGAAAGGCATGAAAGAAAACCTAAATCTTTCAGTAGAGAAAAAGGTTTGAGTTTTTACTTCTGGGGGAGTTTCGACCGTGATTAGTTTGCATCTGCCACAACTGTCTAAAACAACAATTATTTCCTTGTGCTACTACATCAACAAAACAAGACACCATGATTTGGCCTACAGCAACATAACCACTGAAATAAATTTTTGCTAGGGTTCAATTTGCATGATAAACTGTTGTTAACAGATACCATCTGTTTTTAAATTTAGTAAAAGGGCCCATATTATACAGCTCATTACAAATATTACTAACTCTTAGACAATGACTCTTATAAAGCGTGTATTGTAGCTAATGAAGTAGAAAGCTTAAACAACAAATCATTTACAAGTTTTTGTACAGTATTTCTAATGGAGGGAGTTTATAATCAAAGGAAAACGTAATCACTTATGTTAAGCAATCCATGGACCTAGTCACTGTAGCACAAACAGCCATTATGCAAAATTATGACATTAAAGGGAAAAAGGCTATTGCAGACTTTGCATTTTACCATATATGCTACACAGACCAGTAACTCTGAAAGAATTAAACAGGTGAGACCCCTCGCTTCCAAAATAATATTTTTCCACCAAATATCGAAAGCATATTCAACCTGGACTGAGATTTGCTGCCCTGAATTAGACCTGACACAAGTAACAAAGGGGATTCTGTAATGGACATCGGCTCTTACAATACAGTGCATTAATGGGCATCATGGTGAACATAATCTGTCAGGAACAGTCACAATAAAGATGTTCTACTGATTAATGTTCCACTAGGCCTGTATTTAATAATTTATATAATTTGTATTAACTTTAAAATTGCCATCACTATGGTGGACAAGGAAAAAAACACAAACAATTCGATATAATAATTTTACACAGGAAAACATTACACACTGCAATTAAAACTGTTAGGTTCATACAGGAGTAACTGTTCAAGACTTACGGAGATGAATTATTGTGAAACAAAGCTGCGCATTTAAACAATATAATAAGAGAATACTTCGAAGAGGTCATAAATACTTTATAAATTACATTAATATTGGTGTTTGGTATTACCGCATTTATTTTCTTATAAACTGTGTTTTAAAATATTATTCCCCTAACAATATATGCTTCTATAAAATCAACAAACTTTAAAAATAATGACAGTACGTCTTACAAAAGATGTCTCTCAATTTTTCTATACTTTGAATCAAGGAAGAGAAATAGTAACGTTACAGTACTAAAAAATGGTCATTCCGCATTCATTCACCTAATCCTTGTTTTTATACAAAGAATATATCTAGAAAGCATTACACAGTGCGGTTCGTGGGTATTGGTCAAGAATATCCTATGCTATCCTATCAGGATGATTAATGAAGGCACCTTTTTCACAGAATGTCAGACTCTGCCTTTTTAACAACTGACCTTTCATAGAATACTACTGAACTCATAATTCCACTTTTGTTCAGTTTCTTATTAGTGGAGTTAAAATTAATACTTATGGGAATGATGGCTAAGGTGATGCACAGTAAATCTTAGAGCACATCAACCTTCTGCACCGACTACCAAAGGAATAGTACCTGCATTTGTCTAGTTCAATAGCATAAGTATTCTAGTAAAACTCTGTGTCCTTTTAAAAGACAAATTAGGTCAATATTCAACCCTCTTTCAAGTACAAAGCTGTACATACGGAGAAAGACTTTCAAAGTTCAGATATCCCTGTGAAATAGTTAATGCCTACTGTACACGGAGGGATTTTTTGTCCTGCTGCACTGCTGGAAACTTCCAAGACGACACGGACAACGCACGGCATAAAGCCGCCTGTAACCCACGTTCCCCTGCGGGGAGACGTTTTGGCCACCCATCCAGACAGCCCGGTAGCTACAGCCATTCGCTCCCCGGGATGGCCACGTACATCTCCGCATCCTAAACCCCACGTCTTCCAGCTGGGAGTAACAGCCCTCTGACGTGCCACCGCAAGGATTTTCAGCAAGTCACCGATGCCATGCAGATAATCCCGGTTTTGAAACCGCTACGCTGGAAAGTTGTCCAAGGTGAACAAAGGACCCCTGTTTCTTTGAGGTGTTTCACGTCCAAATCGCTGTTACCAGACTTCTCAGGGAAGGTACCAATGGTGTAACACGACATTAACTGCTAATTTACTAATACCCTAGAACACCAGAAAATTAAAGCGGAATAAGCAAATGTCACGTGCACGGATCTAACACCACTGCAGTCCTCCCACAGTGTCCCACTCCCCCCCAGAGGACACCACGGGTCTCCACCCATGTCCTCTCCCAGGAGGACCACCATCACCCACCACCCAACCTTCCCAGCTCCACCACAAAGGGCTGGTTTCCACTTCAGTATCCCACCACTTCTCTCTCCCTGGAAATCAACGCCCCGTTTCAGCTGCCCTGCAGTCTCCTGGTCATCTCCTCCACCACGATGAAGATGAAAGACGATCGATGAAGGCTGACCGCAGCCATCTCTAGCTTATTGCTACCGACACACCTATGAGGCCCAGGATAGAGACAGATGTGGGGACGGTCACACTGCTCCGACCGAGCTGGAAAGTCCACGCAGAACAGAACAGGTACCTTATCAGGTTCCAAAGCAACGCTGGCTGGATCAGGATGGTTCTGCCCAAGGAGATGCGATAACGCCGTTTCATTTCTCAGGGCTCACGTGCCATTTCTGTACCCCGCTCTGCTCCCCGGCACAGCCAAACCCCGCGTGCTTCTTTCTACAGCTCTTTCTGGAGCCAGAAATCCTGCTCACACCTCCGCGTGCTGGAGTCCGGAGGTGACTGACAAGAGGTCACCGCATGAGAGAACCGAGAAGGTGCCTGAGCAAGAGCAGCTCAGACAAAATATGCTGGGATGTGTTTAGTTACAGGAGAACACCGTTAAAACAGAGTAAGAGATTAAATCTTCAGTAAGCATATTCATTAACATAACTGGATGTATTTTAATGTCTTTCAGAAACACCGGCATCCACTCTTTTTCCTCAGTTTTATACATTAACATTCCTAAACCCAGAAGCTATCGGGCTACAGACAGCTTTCTATCCTTGAAGACATTTTAAGATGATAAAGATGTGAAACTTTTTATTGGTACGTGAAGATCAAAATACATGCTCTGGCAGTGTTGTATCTGATGTCAAACACTTAAGACATCACACAACTGGCAGCAATTCTGCTGTAAAACATGCAATAATACAAGCAAACTGCAGCTTAATTTTTCTCTACGCGTTCATTCACATTCATGTGGAGTCCATTCACATTCATTATGAGAGAAGGCATCTGCATTATGGCTAAATACTGTATCTTGCAAACAGAACGGCGTTTGCACTGTTTCAACCCTTGCAAATCAAAGAGGCCGCCCTAAATGAGGTTTCCTACAACAAAGCTAGAGGACATTGGACTGGATTTCGAGCTCCCCTCAGAGCTCAGTATTTTTCATAAAGTCAACAGGGTCGTAATTTAACTGTTCCATAACTGGAGACCTGAGACCTACGGAGATGTCCAGCTCCTCAGCAGAAAAACAGTTCCTATAATGCAACCTAATAAATGGACCACACTCCACTTTCTGAACAGCTTTCCTGATCCTTCCTCCAGCCACACATTACACTAATAACTACAGCTTGAGAAACAAACACCGCACAAAACCAAAAGACTTGTTTTCTGGAATCAATTTTACTCCCATACCAAATGAAAAAAATATTTCCTTGCTCTTTCAGTTTTCAGAAATGCTGTTGCATCGGGGGAAGAGATGGGTGGTTTTCCCTGCACAAGAACAAAATACATTTTAGAACTTTGTCATTGTTGAACATTCAGAAGTTACAGAAAAAAAAAATAGTCTCTGAAAAGTATGAAAAATGTAATGAAATACTGAGTCTTCCCATAAATTTTGAAAATGCAAGCTTGTGGCTTCTAGCTCATAACTTGCCATGTGATAGTGGTAAAAAGGCCAAAGTTATGACTCTCCCATTGATTATGAAAAAGCAGCATCAAATGTTTACATTGGAGCATTTTCACATGAAACATTTTTCTAAGTTTTGTTCATAATTTAACATACACTTCTACACTGAAAACATGCACACAAGCTGCATATAATCTTGTAGAAAAACATCCAAGTATGATGAGACAGCACGGCCATGCAAATAACTGCAAACATTTCTTTCACCTGCTAGCCTAGAACCATCACAAACCATGAATTCTTCCAGCTAATTCCCGCTAAAGAAGTCATAAGCCAAGAATCCTATTTTGTTGTACATGCATTTTGGAACAAGAGAAAAAGGGGGAGGAAATCTGAGTTGTGCTAGGCTACAGAACAGAAATGAAAATCTTCTTCCTCCGGTTCTGAGGGCAAGGAATCGGGGTCTGAGCCACTCTCCTGTGCAGCATTCGGAATTCACACACTACAAAAACTTACTGTTAGATACAGTCGGGCATCTTTCCTTCAAATATAACCACCAGTCCCATGTAAAAAAATCCAGGAACCTGGAACCCCACACCATACCTCTGATGTTATCGCTGCGTACCAGAAAGAAATGGTTAAGCTGCAGGAACTGGAAGGAGTGCTTCAATAAACACGTGGCTCAAGACTTTGTCAGCCCTACACCGAAGGGAAAACACTAGGAATGCATAAGCACAGCAGATACAACAGCGAATCTATTCCCTCGAGAATGAAAGATGAGACAATAAATACAATGACACACAATTTTTATGGACTGATTTCCAATGAAAGTGCAACCAGAAGTGCAGTTCCATCATTACCCCAGCCCCAGGAACGAAGGAGACCACGTACAAGACGAGAGCTGCCAACAACTGAATGGACCCCAGGCAGCAGCGGCCATCACAAAAGCTGAACAGCAACAGGAAAATCCTGAAGCACTACCCCAAAACAGCCTCAGCGCCAACAAACCCAAGCCGTACAGGATGAACACCGCAGACCAAGCCCTCGCTGCACATCTCTAACGCCGGCGCCGAGCTCTCAGCCTTCTGCAGCACCCGCTTCCCAGCCGCGGACAGCGATGTCTATCAGCCTGGCCAACGAGCGACCATCCTCTTCTTCCTAGCACCTCCGCAGAGGCACAAATACAAATGTGGGACGTTTATCAAGAAGGGGTAACATTTCAATTTAAAAATGGCTCTGCAAGAGCCTTTGAAAGACTGCTGCTTGGTTCAGCTTGGCTCCGAGCCCCGGTCTCCGACTCCTCCCTGTGCCAGCAGCGAGGTGAGCCAGAAAAACACAGAGCCGTACTGGAGGGACCCGCTGCAACGCATTCCTTTAGCCATAGATACAAAATAATTTGCAATCCCAACTAACCAACGCTGCTCCCCCTTTGTACGGTCACAAACATCGTTACTGAAAAGGCCCGCTGAAACGGTTTCTTAGTTCCGTTCAACCGAGGATCCCCTCTGTAGGCTGAAACCGAATTCTGGGATTTCTGGTGGACATAAAAGTCGCTGCACTCCGTAACGCTGGCCACCCGCGCACGGAGTGATGCTGCCACCTGCACTGTTCAACAAGGGTGTTCGGAATGCACTTTTGATCAGTATCTATTAAATAAACAAGGCAGTCGTATGCTAGATTACTTAGCTAGAAGCAGTGGCACGGCATTTGCTTTTAAATGATGGAACAATACTTAGAAAAATACGATTATTTTAAAAAATTCAATTCCTTACCAGTTGAAAAGCTTACTCAAGATGTAAAGGCAGTACTAAACAGGACTCCCAATTTAGAAGCGCTGGATGAATAAAAAACAATATTTCCCAATTAACATACACAGATGTCTCTTCTGCAGTCCAAAACAAAGCAGACCTTTCAATTCTGCAAGTGCTACCCTGACAAAGCCTGCAGTTAAGCTGTGTGAGTTAGAGGTAGCCTGGTCATAAATTATCCCAATTACTATGGATTTTTGATAACAAAAAGTGACAGACCTGAAAGAAAAGTATTGAGTGAAGACAAAGTTATAATGTGAACTGAGACAACGCAAAAAAGTAATGCAGAAAAATTGTCAGAAATGGTAGTATTTATTTCATTATTTCAGCAATGCTACTATTTAATAAATTAGTAAATGTGTGCTCATTCTGAGAGTTGTTTTAAAGATTTCAATAAAACTAAGAATTAAGACGTGGCAAGCTTTTGGAATGAATAGCAATAAGCAAACAGATAAAATTCAGAAATGCCTTCAACGATCCGCATGCTAAACCCAACCTGGAGCAGCCCTTCGCTGCTGCCACTCAAGTACAAGTTACAAAAAATCTCACAAAAACCAAGAGTGAATTTTTAGTCCTAGCATGCTGGACTAAAAATCACTGAAAGTGACTGTTTAGGTAACACTGCTTTCAAAGCCAGAAATTTTACTGCACGTGTAATTTTGCAGCCTATAAGAGAATTTAAGATTCTAGATCCACATCATAGGGAAGCTAAGAATGACTCATCTGAGATGTGAACACAGCACTATCACCAAGTAGAAAGCATTATCAAGAATGTGTATCTGAGCTACTTTTTGTTTTCCTTCAGCTTCATTATACCTGGGGGTTGTTTTTTGGCCATTTGGCATCTTTTTACTGTGATTTATCATTACTTCAGACAAAAGATTCTTTGTTCATTTTCAAATTACCTGCATGCACTGGAAATCATACGTATCACGAATGTTTTTTTGTTCCTGTATGCTTTTGTTGCCTGCTTTTGTTATTGCTATAAGTTCTATGAAAAAGAATTTAAAAACGTATTTCCCAGAACAGACAGGAAGCGAGACATGCTATCACAACCCTGAGGATATCCTCTGTTTCACACTGAAACATAAATCTTAAAACCCAGAGGATATCTGCATAAATGAAGAGCATCTGGACAACCTCAGAGTCACAAGCAATATTACCCAGAACACAGAAAACTTCTGACCTACAGGAGTTGATAGGTGATCCCAACCATGACCAACAGAAATTGCAACCAACACCGGAGCAGAGTGAACAGGGATCTGGTTTAACAGACAAGTACACAACCAGAGCAGCAAAAGCAGAAAAACCTCCCAAAATATTCAAGGGCAAAAAGCCTTCAAAAACGAGCAACAAAACCCCCACAAGGTTAGTTCTTCCTGCCATCATCAGCAGGGGGGTGGGTGGGGAATAATCAAAGAAAATTAAACTGTTTCAAAGAATTCAAGTAGAGGTGGAGAAAGTCAAGACAGACTAAGGTGCTCTGTGTCGGGGAGACAGAAAGGGTGCGACCCCGAGATCAGGTCAGTCTGGACTTTCGAATTTCAGAGGTATAAACAGAAGACATTTTCCATATTCTTCAGGTGTTCGTGGCGGCATTTAAAATTAGAACAAACTGTTTTCAGAGGTGAAGAACATTCATGAGCTGTGAAGAATGACTATTTCCAAATTATTGAGGTATTACATCTCAAATTGCCTTAATATAAGCTGATTTATATTTATGACCAAGTGTCATAGTGTTTAAACTTTCAACAACTCCTCCCAAGTCAGATCAGTGAACCTGCAGAGTTTAAAGAAGAAGGCAGGAAATATTCTCCATCCTCCTTCTCCCTTTTATCCAGGCCATCTGCGCTCCAGGCTGTTCAGCGCAGTTATCCATCACAAGAGGCTTTCCAAAAGTTGTTTTTTTGGTCAGCACGGTTATAGCTTATATGTTAATCTACTGTAGTACCAGGTACCACAGGAGTTTTAGGTCTAACGCAGCAGCCGTCAAAAGCTTGGTGTAATTCCATATTGCTTTGTACATTAATAAATGCAACTGCTGTCTGATGGCTATATGTATTCCTAGTGAGCACCATGCTTTTTATGTTTAGCGTGGGCTGATCCACCCAGAAACCCAACAACCACTCTTCCACGAAGACTTACTCTCTTTGACAGCAACCCGTGATATAACCTTTATTTAACTTTTAGGAAAATTTAGACATTTTCTATTGAAGCGTAAAGGATTATAAAAGCATCTATGTTATTAAAGTGGACTTTCAAGGCGTTTCAATGAGAGTGACTTCAGTGCCACAGGTGCATTGGGGCAAGACAAAAATAAACAGCTTGCCACTATCTGTTAAATAAGGACTCGAGAAGCGTTTCAGCGGCACACTAGGACAGAGTGCTGCTTGTGGAACAGGCTGCACCGCGGCTAAGCCACAGTCCCTACCCTGGACCTTTGCAGTGCACGTGACAAACTTGAAAAATAAGCTAATCACCCAGAATTGATGGTAAAAGCAGCCCGTGGAATCCTAAATTTTTGTAAGGTAGGCAGTCTAGCAACTTGATTCTGCATATGTGATGAGGAACATATTTAGCTGTCCAGCAGTATAGTTCAGCGAACGTGGCAAAACCTAGTCTTTTTGAATGTTTTGTTTCCAGCTCTGGAGAGGCTTTCCAAGAGGAGTAGAAAGCGATCACCGTTTTTGCAGGTACAACTCGGTTCAGTAGGCACTAGACCCCATTCCTCGTGACAGCAGCCGAGCTGACACCAAGCTAGGCAGCGTCCGCTCAGCATCTCCAAGGTAAGATATCCAAGTGTGCGCACGCGTATGTGGATTTTAAATCGGCGGCGGTGCGACATGCACCTGCATCGTAGTGCCCGTGAAACAACAAACTCACCCGCCCTCAAAGACTGCGTAACACTGGTAAATCGTTGCCAGAAGCAGGATGCGTGGAGGAGCCGTGTTAACCGTCACCATCTGAAGACAAGCGAAACCTAGCTACGGAATGACAAAACCAAGGGTGCATGCACCAATAAAGAAGCAGAAGGAAAACAAGCGATGAGAAAACAATTGACTGGTAACGTAAAGCACAAAGTTTTTAGCTTCATCCCATTACTTCTTGCTCTGAACTAGCACAAGCAGAAGACGGGTCCCTGCAGTTGTCCTGTTTCACACTAGACAATCCTTAAATCGTAGATAAATATGCTATTATGAATTTCTTTAGGAAAATAAAATAACATTTAAAAAAAAAATCTATTAGCATGAATGACAATTTACATACTAGCAGACTACAACAGTAAGCCCCTCAAATGTCAAAGTTAACTAAAGAAATTGATAGCTGTCCGAAACCTAATTTGATTAGCTGATCACCAGGATTTCACATTTGCTGTCTATAGTGTAATACATTTACTCAGAAGTTTAGAAGCAATCAAGAAAAGCTTTTATCACCAGCAAGCGCTCATTTTAATAAGCAGTGAGGCAATTGTGAGTATTTATCACTTGAAGGATTATATGCACTAAACAACCTTAAATTCTTCAAAAGCCAATTGGAACTTAGTTCTCTGCTATTTCTACTTAATCAGAATCTCTAAGATGGGCTGCTAGGGATCTATCTGCAAAATATCTATCCTTGGAATTATTCTCATTTAATCCTTTAATGAATAACTGTTTTAAGGAATTCAGGAAGTTAGATTTAAAGACTGTGTAGGAAGGCAAATACTGATAACACCAAAGCAACCATCCTAACACTGAATAGATGGAACAGTTGGCATTTTTTCCTGGTGAAGAGATGATAATTCCTTTGACAATGAATTTAAAACTCAAATATTTTCTAAGATCATTTTCAATAATCTGAGGAGGATGCAGTTCTGTTCAGCACTACTAGATTGACATTTCCTTCTTGCTCGATTTGCAAGGAGGTCTGCAAGATTAAAATAGGCTACCTTTGACTTCTTTCTGTGATTTCATTAAATCCAGCACGGTTCAAGGAGCTGTGATAGCAACCAATATGGAACAAGAATTAAGGTCCTCTATCCTATGCTTATCCCAAACAAGCTGTGAATTTGGAAGAGATTCAAAACAGAAATATTCCCAAACTATCATTTCATTAAACAAGCAAAATGAAGTGACACCATAATGAATTAAAACAAAAATAAAAATCTAAACATAGCAAGGTGGTCTCTGTTCCTAGAACATTCAACTTAAATGAAGTTCATCAAAAACCTACCAGGGATTTCGAGAGATAAATTCTTAAAAAGCAAGCAGAATAACTACGCTGTTGTAAGTTTTATTATTGTTTTGTTTAAACCAAGGTATTACAGAAGAACCAAGGCAGGCTACACACACAAACCAGCAGAAGGGATGGTGATAGTTCCCAGTTTCTGCCCTTCTACGTACTTCCCATGAGACACACTGACGTACTATCAGCCAAGAATTACCCCCTGATGTGAGTCTTTAGAACAACCTGCTTGTACAAACATGTTGTTATGCAGCACCGCTCTCCCATGACATGCTTCTCTATGGTGCATTTTAGGTCTTGTATTTATTCTAGCAACTTTGAAGTAAGTATCTGTCACGACCAAAAGTGGACTTCTGCTGTCCTGGACGCTGGTCATCTCATTTATGTTGCTCCATACTCCATTTTTATTTAATAGGAAACAAAGCACTCTGCTTAAAATTTGTTTCTTTTACAGATACTAAGAAATGAACCGCAGAGCTGGCCTGTTGTATATTAATGCTCCCAGCGTTTGGGGACAGCAGATCTTTGAAAGCAAAGCTCCAAGTCAATTTTTGTGCGAACACTTTTACATTTTCTTGTTCCAAGGTGTCTTAATGCAATCATAGGCTGCCAGGATAAACGGGGTGAGAAGGGACCTCAGGAGGGCTCCAGTCCAACCCATCGTCCCCAGGCTGGGCTGACAGAGGCAGCAAGAGCCTCTTCCTTACACACGTCCATTGTCACTTGGCACCTGGTGGTGAATGACCAACTGTCCCCACAGTTGGCCCAGATCAATGCACACAGGAGCCGCATGTTTTCCTTTTGTTCAACCTGTGATCACCAACACAGCAGCAGAAACTCTTCTTACTGCCTTTCCCGTTCCTTTGAATTCCTAACTCCAGCTGAGGTTTCACTTTCTTGACATCATCCCTACAAACCTGGGCAGCGTTTCCAAAATCTTCCTTTGTATCTTGTCCCTTCCCACTCTCGGGCACTGCCTTTTGGCAGTGGAGCTTCTCCATGCCCTCCCTGCCTCGGCAAGAGGTCTCCTGACAAGCTGTGTCCCCAAGTACAGGGATGGACCATTCTTGAGCACAAGGATACGGCCCTGGAGGGTCCGACAGTTTTCCTGAACATCTGTACTTCCCAGCTGCCCTCCCATGGTAGGCTACCTACCAGCTTCCCCAAAATTTGCTTTCCTAAAACCCAGAGCCTTCACAATGCTTCTCTCCTTCCTCCGTCCCGGAGGATCCAGCAGCAGTGTCTCGCAGTCCAGCCAAAGCTGCCACCAACCCCCCATCCCCAAACTCTTCCGCAGTAGTGGGGAACAGATCTCACTGTGCACCATCCTTGGCTCACCCATCCAGGGCCATGCATCAAAAAAGTGTCCTCGATGTCCTCCAGAAAGCATCCTGAGCTTGAATCCCACCCTGTCCCCTTTTCAGGAGATACCACAGAGGCTGAAGGTCCCCATGAGAACAGGGGTCTGTGATTTGGAGACTGGCTCCGGTTGTTTAAAGGTGGCTTTCATGGTTCACAGCAAACTCCCACCCCACTCTCGGTGGCCTCTAGCACGTAATGCCAGCGGCACGGAGGAGCCCAGTTGCTGCCTGTGAATTGATGGGGTTTTTTTGCCAACTGCTTATATCACATACTTAAGACTTTAAAACTTTCAGAAATATTTAGAAGAACCACGTGGGACCGCTCAGTCCCTCCCATTGAAGCAACAGTTCCCAGATTTCAGTGGAACTTGGATTTGAGTCTACGCAAGTTAGACACTTAGATTCAACCATCAGAAAGCATATGGAGTTTAAGTCACCATGTTTTTAGGATTGGCTCTCTACCCGGAGATACCGACAGCAAAATTAAAGCCTGAAGCTTGTGGCATTTAGAAGCAGCCTGAGGTCTGGGATATACAGCAGTGCCCCGTTGGAATCTTCAGTCTCCCTGGCTGACGTAGCACCAGCCACCACAAAGCAGCCGCTGCTGCATCCCAGGGCCAGGTACTTCACATCACTGCTAGGAGCACTACTGATCAGAATTTTAAAATTCTGATGCTAAATGAGAATAAGACGAGATGTGATATCGAAACCAGTTCTAAATGTTTAATATGATCAGCAATTCACAATTATTTCTTAAGTGTCTTTTTCTGGATAAGTTTTTCCACTGCATGATCTTAGTGAGAAGATAATATGAGATGCTCCTTTTGAATAAGTTATACATTTCCCTTGCTTTACTTGAACATAACAATGCCACCATTATTAATACTTTTACTCTACAAAACAGCACTAGCCTTCCAAAGAAAAAGTCCTTGACCAAAATATCAGAGGATATTAAACTGAGAAGTGATCTACTGATGCAAATCATTAAATCTATTTGCATTTGCTTACTGAACCCTAACACAGAAATTAAACTACATAGTGTGGGAAAAAGAGCTGGTTTTGCATGGTTAAAAGGAGACATCTTGGAAGATCCAAGCTCTATGTCATTAATTTTCCTTCTTCCCCTCATTAACAAGTAAAATGTTTTCACTGCTTGAAAAGTTTTAATAAATAGGAAAAAGCAGGGCAGCTGACATAAGTTTTTAATGTAATATACAAGAGCTTTTAATATTTTTACATATATTAATGTAAAAGCTAAAAATAAATGTTAAAAGGTTACATTTGTGAAGAAAGAAAAATGGCATTTACAGTTACAGGATAAGGTTTTAGAATTTAACTCTTTCTCTTCCAGCATGATGTTCTGAAGATCATTTGCCATTTAACTGAAAATCAATATAATTGCAAAGGTGAACCATTGCAGAAGCAGCACGTGGGTTAAGGACATATTGCCTCACAGCTCTGCACTCCAGGATGATTTACTGTGCTTTGTCCTACTAAGTCTTAAATTCCTTGTATAGAAGGAAATAAGGCAGGCATTTTAAGAACAGCTATAATTAGCAGCAGCATTGGTAGTATGGGATCTTTGTGAGTTTTACTGCAAATGTATGAGCCAAAGTAGCCAACAAAGACCAGCTATTGCAGCTTCCACCTCCAGCCTAGAGCTGGGCAAAGCCACTCAACAGCAGATAAACCCAAACAGTCCTGGTATTTCTCAAACACCGTGCACTGTTCTGATCATAGCATTTGCATAGTCAAGGCTCTTCAGGTAGATGTCACAGGCACTTCTCAGCAGAACACTTCTCATAATTCAAATCTCTCAGTTAAGGAGAGCTGCAAGAAGGGTTCCTATTAACCAGATGGGCATCTGTACTTACACCCCACTGTCTAATCTCAAAACAGCTCTGGGGCTTTAAATTATTCTCAGCATTATCTGCGTATCTAGATTTTTTTGGAGGACCAGAGAAGCGTGGGAAGAAAACCAAGATGCAGAGTTGCAATATTTAAGAATACCCACTAATTCTGGTACGTAATAGAAACATAATCCATGTCATTATGCAGCCCATTTTCCCATCTTTATAGCAAGGATTTGCAATGGAAAAACGCTCCACTGCATTAAGCTACCTCTGGCACAAGTAGTGGAAAGGTTCCACTCATGGCCTGAATTACAGAAGAGTTACTAAAGATACACCAGGCATAGTATCTGTGGCGTAGTATAGGGCAGGGTGTCAGGAAGAGATTTCTTTCCTAAGAAATTTCTTGAAGAAATGATGCTGCATAGACAAATTCTCACACTCCTCTCTGGCAAAATTATTTTTCAGCACTATTACAGCTCTACATCTTCTGCACTAGAAATAAACCCATCATATTTGTGGTATTTTCAAGTGGGTGTCTACACAAGTTATATTATCTAATACAGTTTGTTGTTATTTTGCCATTTTAAAATATCACCACTGTAAAATGTGATCACTGGGTTGTTATAACATTTCTCGCTGTAGAAGTCTTGGCCAACCATCGAGGTTTACAAACACACACCAGTCGAGCACCAAAGCTTTTTGCTCTTCTGCACACTGAAATAGGGCTTTTAGCATTTTGACATGGCATTGTCTACGTTAATATTTTAAAACATGAGATTAGTACCATGAATAACTGCCCAACAGAAACTTGGATTTTTATGCATTTGCTTTCGGGGGTTTCTTTTTGCTTGGTTGGTTTTCTAGAGAGAGCCCTCAAAGGCTTCTCTGGTTAGATTTCTAGACAAAAATGCAACTGAAGACTTGCAAAAACCACTCCTATTTGAATCTTGTAATACCGCCTTTGACAGATGAATAGAAATGCAGCAGTGCTGTCAGGAAAAATAACACATCGAAAGCATAGTATTGATTAGAGTGGAGCTCCTCAAGATTCACTTCAGTTTAAGTGAGAGAGGAATGTGGGTTTTGCCAATCACGCAAAATAAAATCCACCATCCACACCTTACAGTAAAACTTCTCCAGCAAACCATTTCTAAAAGCATATGAAACTGTGTATTTGAGCTGTACTATGTGTAAGGCTTTGACAAAATCTAAACTTTCTACATGGTTTTACAGTTTAAGTTTTTGAAACACTACTTGCAATAAAAAGTTTTCTTCTCTTGATGCAGCATAAACAATCTGTAGCATCTCCACAAGAAACTATGAAAAAACCGAGCTCAGTTTATTTT
This sequence comes from Elanus axillaris, assembly GCA_026212715.1. NCBI lineage: Eukaryota > Metazoa > Chordata > Aves > Accipitriformes > Accipitridae > Elanus > Elanus axillaris. The sequence goes on along the minus strand of JANZLQ010000100.1, from coordinate 40,928,414 downwards.
TAATAAAAGGAGGACTATGCTATATAATAACTCTTCCTGCCACATCCATTGAATCTGCTGAAATAAAGATTGATGTCTGGATATTTGTAGACACTTCTACCAGAGAAGGCAATATTTCTTTTTTTCTTTCTTTTTTTTTTTTAAATATATCACCTTCCTGTTACTTTGTAGTAATTTGAAGTAATTTGAAGTAACAAGCATCATCTTCCCATTACCCATGCATCTGCATGTTTTGTTTCCAAGACAAGTGGCAGAAAACTCAATGAGATTTGTGAGAGCTTAGTGCCACAAGTTAAAAGATACTCAAATAAAAGGCTTAGAAAGAGAAATATGTATAAGACTGACCTTCTCCTTTTGGTGACTGTTCTACACAGACACCCAAACCACGCTTTCAGTTTACTCATCAATATGAAAATCAACATTGTCAGGATTGTGAGGGGTTAAAACGTAAGAGAAGCAGCCTAAAGCCCAGACCATGCACGTGCTGCGGCACTGCCTCAGACGCACAGCATTCCCCCCATTTTCAAGGGAACTAAACGTCTGAAATGGTGCATGGATTTTGCCCCACACGTTGAACAAGCATCGCCCCAGCAGGACCAGGTGCTCTGTGAGGCGGCCAAAGTAACACTTGGAAGCTTTTGAGAACAAGGTACTACAGAAGCAAAGAACACGTGGAGCAGTCCAAGCCCTTCAGCCAGCCACTACCGAAGGACTTGACACGCTCAGACTTGCATCAAATGCAGACTGTATCTCAAACCTAATCTGTTTATATTAACGCCTACAAAAGATCCATCTAATGAACCATTTTCCAGTCACTGTAAACAGTAATTAAATACATTAAACTATAAAAAAAGGAAAGTGCCATGCAAAACATACTTTGATCATTGGTAAGTGCCATCAGCTTGGATGATTATGGTATTTAGAAGAGTAAAGTGCTCTGTTTTAGCTGGCAGGAAAGCGATGCATCTGGACTTGTCCACAGTCAGTCAGTGTTTTAACATCTTCCCTACGGGAGCAGGAATACCACCTTACAGAAGACAAACACTGCTACAGTACTCATTAAGAAACCCAACCCAAAATAAACACAATTTTCAAAAAACTGAGATGTTGAATTTTATTAACATTATTACTCATAAGGTTTATAAACTGCATGCAGACCATAGGATGACTCCATACAGACAGTGGCCTTGGTCTCTGAAATAACCAGCAATACAGCTTTACTTACCCAAGAATAATGGTTGTAAATACAGTTGCCCATCTTTGATGGCAAAAGTGTCAGGCTCTGCAGAAGGGACAGAACCCAGTCATTTGGTTCCACCAGATACACCACATCTTTCCTCAAGAAATGACCTGGACTCACTCTATAGAGCATATGCTGCTGGTAGCTTAAACACGTCTCTAGGACACCTTTCCCCTCCCTGCTCCCACTCTACATTCAGAGATCATCCCACAACCATTAACTTCTTTACTGCAAATATATACTTTGTCTCATTCAGGTTTTATCCCATACCATTTTAATTAGAAAATCTCCACTGTAACACAATAATTTTAAGGAAGAACTGAACAGGGAAGAGCAGCACCTCTTCCAAGCTACATGGCCAATAACCCTCTATTCACATAAGTCACATCAGAAGTTCACAGTACACCAGAAATCTATTCAAAGCAGCTAAGCTGGGTAGTTGCATACCTACCTCCTTCAGTCAGTTTTTAGTATGCCCCTGAGCTCCACTAAGTTTCTTAGCCCTGGCTGATGCTTATTGGAAAAATAGGAGGAGTGGCACTCTCCCAAATGCCTCCCACTTGTGGCATCAAAGTGAGATATCACTCACAGTAAATTTTACAGTATGAGGAATGAAACAGTTAGCAAAGTTGACATTTAAACCATCATCACTGGCTATGATTAAATACCTCAGAGATGAACCGAGTGGTTCACACCTCTCCAAGTTATTGTTCTAGGCTCTTATCAGACTCCCATACACTGCTGCATCCGCCGCGCTTTCACACACTTGAGAGTTTCTTTGAATCTGTAATAGCTGGAAACCTGGTTAAACTGAGATTCTGGAGAGTTTCTGATAATGTTAAACTGGCAGAGAGAGATTGACTGAAACCCTGGCGAACTTCTTGAACTGCAGATTCACCCTTAAAAGGTTTAGGCAGATTAATAATACAGGGAAGGCCAAACCGGCTCCTTGTTCCTCCTTCTCTGATCTCTCTCAGTAAGATGTAGGGAAATGAAACACTATAAAGAAAATTGCAAATAACCTGCAAGAAATACAGAGGGCAGATAGGATCACGCTGCTTCCAAAAGAATCACTCTTCTGAAAAATAGCGTAAAGTGAAGTCTGGGGTATTCCTACACCACCAGGAAAACGCACGCTTTGACCATTCAAGCAATGGCAAAGCAAGTCAACCCGCCCAACCTCAGTTCTCAGAAACACGCACAAAATGCCAAAACCTCCTCCACAACCTCCCAAATTCAAGTGTGCATCCATACTGACAAGCACCTGGTTCCCCGAGTCTATGGAGGGGGAGCGGACCAGCCGCACACGTCGTCTCGTGCGACCCAGCAGCGAGGGGGTGGCTGTCCCCAAATCATCCACATCTTGCCCCAGCGCTGGCCCATCCAAGGATAGCAGCAACAGACCCCAGCCAGCTCAGCTAAGCTTTTAAGTGGAAAAACTCAAGGATGCCACTGTGAGGAGTTAAGTCCCACGACTGATGTCAATATTAGCATAATGTGGAATCTGTGCCCACTCATCAGAAGGCAAATTTAACTTTCATTTCACATGCATGCTCGTCAGTACACAGTAGTAAGTTGCACTGTTCATGACCCTGTGCCCAGCAGGACAGGATTTTCCAACCACACACTGGAAGCCGTTTCAGTTTACCTCAAGGCATGTTATACTACTGCCCTTTCTTTTACTAAAATCCTCCAGTTGCCACCGTATTTCACTGCATTAGCACATCTGCTGGCTACATAACCCGTGCTGCATGCTGACTGCGCAGGGAGATGGGAACCCTGGGGCGATTTTCCTGAAGAAAAACGGAATTCCTGAGCAAATTTGGATTTTTGCAACACTGGGAAAAACTGTTCCCTGCTGCCATCCCAACTGCCAAGTCAACATCCCCATGTTTCCAAAGTACCTGCTGCTATAAATATTTAGCACATGAAAATACAAGCATGGTTTCTGTTACTGTAAACAGAAGTCACAAGTGTGACTCCCTACTTACCATGTGGATAATTTACCCCCCCAGCTCAAGAGTAAGACAAGGCTTCTCAAAACAGAGTTGTCCCAGCGTGGGAACACCACAGATGACAGCAAAATAACTAAGAAAGCTAATTCTGAAGTTTCAAAGCTGCTGAAGACAATTAGAAGTAAAATAGCAAAAAAAAAAAGTGTTTTCCTTCTGGACACAAGCAAACAGTTGACTTGCAATATTTCAGGCAGGAATACTGGAGGAAAGAGAAGCCTTAGTTTTGATCGAGCTATACTTGTATACACTGAAAGCAAAACTACAATGGCTGATACAGTAGTATAATACATATATATCCTCTCTCATTTTCAAAAAAACCCTAAAGGTATATATGAACAGTGAAGCTGAAGTTCTTGGAAACAAATTTATAAATTCAAGCTTCATCTTCAGTATACTTTTTGCCCCACTTTACAGCCCTGAAGAAATACATACCAATTGTCAGAAACAACCCAATCAATGTACAGATCTCTAGACAGCTTTTTAGCCCAGTGCATGCACCTCCTTATGATGTTGTACATAGGTTAGAACTAGCACAGCCTCCGTCATACAGCGTATAGGTATCAAACACAGAGGATCTGATTATTCCAAAGCTAATCTGATAAGGGTATCGTCTATTCTGGCCCTAACTTCAGCGCTTTATTAATTGACAATGCCAACTTGAATGACAAATGAACCAGTCAATCCTCAATTTAAATACTAAACCAGACATAGATGATTTCAAGTTACTGATTTAAGTTAGCCAATTGGTAGCACTGCGCTTAGATTGCAAAATGGTCAGAAACAATTTTAGCTTGCATTTGGTAAATTAAAACTTTCACAATCGAATTTAGCTGAAATCCCTCATACATATGACATCATATTTTACATATATATACACATGCATTTAAAAAGCTTGAATAATAATTCCTCCTCTCCAAACAGAAACCATTACATTATGACATGTCTTGACTTTTAAACTCTACCGGCTTCACAGGGATAAGAATAACCTTAGGTTATTGCAATTAGTTTAATCTCATTAATAGATCAATTTCTTTCAAGTATATTGAAAACTGAATTTTACTTTGTTGCTTCTCCTTTTAGTCTACATTATAGTCTGTGTTCTTAAGTTTTAAGGAGAGCCATCACAGAATAGGTTGTAATCTCAGGTGATTAATTGCACAGCATTTTACAAGCTGTAAAATAGACCAAGATTTCCACAAACCTATTATGCCATTAACCAGGCACTCTTAGCAAATTTTTCTGCAACTAGCAGGTTTGTCTGATGATTGCAAGTCTTAAGTATTTATATATTTCAAAGGTTTACTTATTTTTGTTGTTAAAAAAAACTAAAATCCATATTGATTGCTACATGCAATTCTACATGAAAAGTCCCAAGCACTGTGGAGCAGAATACCAATATTTATTACTAGACCTGCGCTCATTATGGTTCTCTCTGACAGGGGTCCATTAAAATCAATTTTTATGTTTCTTATGGTTTTTTTTCCACCCAATGTTCTTACCATAGTGTTTATTAGCCAGTTAGGAGAAACACTGGGCACTGTTTTGTTTTTATTTTATTCTGTCGAAAATAATGAGGCCAGATTTAACAACTATTCACTAGCGATGAGTAGAAGAGATTAAATGTTATACTTCAGCACAAACATTTACAGATGGCTTTAAAATTTTTAGAACTTTATCATCGGTAAAGACAAAAGCAAGTCCCACCTTCCACCTCTTTTTCAGATTTAAATTCTTAAAGTAATTGTAAGTATATTCTGCTTACCATTAACTTCTGAAACACTCTTCAGTAATATTCTACCTATGAATTTTTGCATTTAAATCATGCAATCTGCCAAGTTAAGTGTTATCAAGATGCCACTAAAGCCTCAACACCTCTGTGAGGCTGGGAAATTAAGTCAGCTCACCACTGAGAAAACTGAAAGACCAAGATCAGACAAAAATTAAGAATCTGGAAAAGGATCTAGACTGCCTGATGTCTGCCTGAAGAACAGGATCATGAGATCTTTCTTCAACTAGCCAAGCTGGCCATGGTACACAAGGGAACGGCAGCCCCCATAAACGAGCTGTCCTTACAAACGGGACTGACCTTGCCTTGCAGCCAGGCTCCCTCAAGGAGGGGGGTCACCGACAGTTTGTGGGTAGCGGCATCTTTCATTTGTGCAGGCAGAGGTGAGGAACAAAGTACTCGGAGCTTTTGGGGACACGAGTAATTTCCTGGAAAAAGGTCAGTGCGCCCGAAAGATCAGTTTCTCTACCCTGCCTCCCCACCACCACTTGCTCTGAAAATATTTACTGTCCCTAAAAATTCTGTCCAAAAAGAGAAGGCAAGCCATCAAATGAAACATTCGAAACCTCAGCGTTAAAGATAAGTCAAACACAGGCCCTTACTCTTACCTTTCCAGGATCGCTACACAAACCCACCCAGTATAACACCTCCCCATTCACCTTTTTGGTCTCTACTTATTAAGAGCCTGTAATTACTTCCTTCCAATAATCTGCCATTTCACTATGAGCCTGTATTTTTTAGTACCCACAACTTCACAACTGGTTTTTGTCTTCAGCCTTTATTTTCATGCAATTCATTTTATGTCTAGCATTATAAAGAACACGCAGTTTCTCGTATTCATCAGCTTCGAGAGCCCACAGACCTTTTTCCTACTATTCTTCCACCCACTCACTGACATTTCCTCTTCTCAAGGGTGAAGAGTCCTCATCTGCTTAGCTGTTCTTCAGGCAGATGCTGCTCTGCAGCAAAGGCAAGCTTCAGCTTTATCCTAAATACTGCTTTATTTCCATTCCTCATCAGCAGAAATCCAATACCAAAATCCGCATATGAAGGAACTGAAGTACTTATTTCCGTATCACTGGAGTTGCCAAAACTGTCAAATCTAGAGGTTTGAAAGTTTTTGTATTAGAGGCAAAAACATATTTCCAACCAGAATACACATTATGCTTCATATTTCTGAATAATTTTACACACACTTAAATTACAAGGATAATAAAACAGGAAAACAGAAAAGGGGAAGCCCCACAAATCCATGAAGAATTTCAGAAGCAAAAAGCAGGGGAGGAATGGACAACATGAAGAGAAGGAAGCCAAACCTGGTCGAGTCTTGTAAGGAAACGTTCTGATGTCACAGACTGTGGCAAAGGCTGCAATTTTATTACCAAAAACCATTGAAGAGACCAACCTTAACAAGTAGTATTCATTTTGGCAGAGGAATTTGGCATCTGGTAATTTTGAAAGAATGCAGTGTTTCTTCTTAAAATGTCACTCAGCATTTCCTCACAAATAAGGGAAAGGCAAACCAAAGATCTGAACAGATGTACTTCAGCAGACTGAACAGCACTTGCATGCAACAGTAAAACGTACTAATACCTCTTCAATCAGTCCTAAATTTGAGACATCACCTCCACTGTCATGTACATCACCTGTTCTGAACTCCAGAAGACATTACAGATATGCAAAACGAACCAAAGCTCTCCAGTAGTATGCAGTAATTAAAGCAATTATTCAAAACTAGGGTTCTGCCTGTTGGAACACATATCTAGATACAGGCAAAATTTACAAAGTATGCAAGGAGGTCTTAATCCTGAGTGACAGATTTACATGTGTGTCCAAAATTAGGGGGTAGTATGTACTTTCAAAACCCACGTTAAAAATACTTTTATTTTAGAACATTTCTTGGCTATTATTATATTGGTGCAGCAGAGGGGAAACACATTTTGGAGCTGCCACTCCTCAAAGTTACTGGAGGCTGGTTTTGCCTCTCAAAGTAGCAAGTACTGTGCTCCCAGTATGGCTAGTAAAAACAAGTACGGATAATCATGTCTTAGATCCTCTGTGCAATCTCTTTCCTCTACCACATACATAACCATAGGATCAATAGGACGTGAACTTACCCACTTGGCAGCACGCTCATTTTTGGAAGTTTTATTTCATGTAAGCCTGTCTCACACCCAGATATCTTGAGTTTTCCCACAGGACTAAGCAGAACCGCATGTTTTTCCTCACAGTGAGATTCTCCCTCTTTGGAAGACACCTGTTCATGAAAACAAACTCCTCTTTAATTGCATGCATTTTCACCAAGGACCATTCATCTCAAGATATTTTGAGTAGTTTTCAAAAGTAATTTAAAAAAAAGGCAAGAAAACAGCGTATTTCAAGTTTCCTCAACTATGACTTTTACTTTCAACACTCCAATGTAAAATGATACAACCTAAGTCAGCATCTAGATCAAAGTCTCAAAAACCACGTTAACTAGCAGAACAGTGACTTTTGTAAAAATCTCAAGTAACAGCAGTTTCATGGTTGGTTTATCAGCTAATATTCAATGTGTTGCAATTTCAAAAGGATTATTGTGACAACACAGTATATTCACTGGTTTAGAGCAGCAGTGTTATGCAAATAACTGCCAGGACACAAATAGAATGTGTCTGCTGGAAAAATATATTAAAAAAATATCAATCATTCCTTAGTAAAAGAAATATTTTTTTTTATCCCCATTGTTACTAGTCTGGTTTTACAATTACTGATAGGATGTAGCTGGAAACAGATGCCAAGCATTTCTCAATATCGTACAAGACCAACAATAACATACTTGTCAAATTCATCTTGGCCAAAAAACCCAGTGTGACTCCATAGAAGTTTGAGCTGTATTTAGTTCGGTTTGTACAATCATTAGGAGAGAAACAGGGCAGAACACCACAACTACGTCCACTGCAGTCACCCAGACACCAAACCATAGGTTCCGACCACATCACCATCGCTGCTGTACAACCAGGACAAAACCCCCTTTGCTCCAAAGAGCTAAATTCAAGTGAAACTGGACAAAAAAGTGAACAGAACAAAGAAACCCAAGAAACTGTAAGGCAGCACAAGTTAACTTGATCAACAAATCCGGTTACACTGAGAGATGAACAAGGTTTCTTGTTTTTTTCCAAGTACCGAGACCACACAGCTAACTTGCAGTTTGCTTTACACCTGAAAAATTTGCTTGTTACTGTAATATTCAGAACCAACAGTCTCCACAGACAACAGCACAAACTTATTTTCCCAGTATTTACCCAAGTTTACAGTCTACCCCAAAGCCCTCTGAAGTCCACCCCACCTATGACACCTGTGTCTGCCTACAGCAAGGGGGATGATGCTGAAAGCCCAAAGAAGTATCAGCCAAAATGCAGAAGTGATTAAGAAGCTGAAAACTGACTGAAGAGCACAACGACAGGCTAGGGGGGCATCAGGAGACAGGAAGAATCTATGCATGACAACTTACAGCTGACCACTGCTTGCAGCTGTACAAAATTAATTTTTGTTTTTTCAAAATAAAAGAATTTCTTTTTAAATCCCATTATTAAGTTCTATGTAAAGAAGTCACATCTGCAAGTAATATAATCAGTGTGAAGTGAGGATTAAAAAAAAACCAAACAAGTAGACAGTTTTGCCCACCAGGGCAAAAGTAAACCTAAACCTCTGAATTTTGGGAAGCACTTGAGCAATTCCTCAGTTACAGACACACAGCAACCAGCGCAAAGTTACTGTGCTTAGAGAAGTTGTGCTACGTGCTGGGGTTGAACTGCAGGTTTCTAGTGGTTTATTTAGCTTCACTGTAATCCAAATCAGCTTTTTGCTAAATAATCAAATGTTTGCTGGTGTTACAAAGAAACTCTCCTTTGCAACCAACTTTTTCCTCGTTCCTTCTCCCTCTTCAAGGAGAGGACATGGGTGAACTTTTTTTTGGAGCAGCACCTCACTGCAGACATCTTGGTAAAAAAGCAACATAAAAGTTTGCATATGTGGAAAACCAGTATACATTCTTCATTTTTATTTGTGTGACAGCCCTAAACTAGACGCACTGAACCTCACACCATGTACTCCATGAATATAACAACTTAGTGATAAGAGGACAGCTTTTTCATTATAACAAAATACAGGATGCAGCAAGTAACAGAAAACTATAAATAACCCTGTGAGTTCACACCAAGTTGAACTAAGCTTTATAGATGAAAACCTTGAGTGAGTACAACTAGTATTTTCAGTCTTGTTTATCATAAGCATTGGGCAGCAATATTTAGAAGGTTTATTTTTATAAAAGAATGAAACTGCATAACATATATCCACATACATATGCAATTGGGTTGGGAGCCTCAGAGATGAAGGTCACCATACAGATGTACAATGCACACTATCCTCTGTCCAGATACTAATGCGCCTTTTCACTATTTACCTACAGCTACTGAGATGAGCCAGAGAAGATCAAGGTAACAATATGTTCCTGTAGGCAATGCTATTTTAAAATAAAGTGAAATTTTATTGAAGATTTAAATTGCAATGGTTTTCAGATGCAAATAAACAGCCTTTAAATTTGGCCAGCTGAAGTGACCAAATGCTTAGACATCACTTACTGCAGACTGGTGAACACTGAAAACCTGGTTCTGTCCATATCCTTCCAATGCAGGCACAATTTGCTCAACACCATCTTCCCCACAGTGCCCTTGTTGAAGCTGTGAACTAGAAATGAATGGCAGCTTAAAGCAAAAATCTAATAAATCCAAATAAACTGCCTTCTGCCTTTTTTCTCCAGCTTATGTAAATGAACCATTTGAGAAATTTTGATCAGGTACTGCATGAACTCCACCTTCACTCTCCCTTTCCACTGTAAAACCTACAAATCTGTGTCAAAATCTCTCAATGCTGATATTCATCGGGTAGAAAAAAAAATAGGACTTTTACAGAGGAAACTTCTCCTGTCATCCTCTGGAGTCTTGCTATAGAAATAAAAATGTAGGTGCAGCATATGTAAGCCTGCATCTCACTAGACTGCTAAACACTCTATAGAAAATTGGAAGACTCTTGTTAGCCAATGGAATTAAGTCCTTTTTGGCATTAATAATAGATGAGTAACAAAAGGTTTTCACAGTGGAAGATTTATCAGTAAGAATATTAGCATGATTTATGAGTTAATGTCCTGTACAGAGGAGCCTCATTTTCCAGGCATGCTCCCATGACTTTGCATCAGCACGTGCCTCGGTGGCACCACGCTCCTCGAAGGGCGAAGGTCCCCGCAATTACACATCAGCTCCACCGAATACCACTAGGAAACAGAGATACACCAGTCAAATTGCTTTCCTAGGGTTCAGATGCTAAGGATGCACAACAGCAGTGAGTTTTATCTCCTAAACGAGGACGCATGAACCCAAAAGCCAGCATTAGCTTGATGACTTGTATATAAGGATCTTAATCTCTTACGCTTTCCAATGTAATTCAGTTGAACAGCCTTGCTGCAGCCAAGGTTTTCACTACTGAAACATACCTCCCATTTGACTAAATACAGGTTTTATTTAAATTTTCATTAATGGTCTTTCATATTACAGTAAATAATTCAAAATTATTTTCTATGTTTTATTGCTCCTACAACCCCCAAAATTCCATTGTAGTTTGGTCTGAGATGCTAGAATCCATTTCATATCCATAATAGAGACTGCATAAATAAAAAAATGCAGAGAAATCTTGAGGATCAACAAGGTTCAAAAAAATCCATAGCAAATTGTTTCCATGCTTCACATTCTCCCAAGAGGTTTGTATTTTCCAGAAGACATGTCAAGAGAGCAAACCTCACGGTATTTCCTGCACTTCACCACCATGCCCCAAATCACTGTTACTGAATTGAAGGGGAGAAAGGATGCAAAATATCTTCATGAACACAGCTTTCCAACTTTCCCTGTGTTCTCCTTTTAAAGATTTCACAGGGCATCTGCACATGTTAAAACCCTAGAGACCACAGATTTCCACTGGAAAAATGCAACAGTGCTGCCTGTGGATGTGTTTGTACCCACCCCAAGTGTTTAGCCCTCAGGATAACAGAAATTGTCTTAACAGAAGTTCTGTCTGAAGGCTGTGGTCAAAGAGACCAAGGATGTCACCTTTTCACACGTTTTCCCTTCAGTTTTATTGAGCACATGAATCCTTCCCATCAGGAAGGAGCCAGAGCCCTATCTCTGATGGATCTCCCTCTACAGGGTTTTCTATTTCCTTCATTCTGCTTCAGCAACAATATAAACCTACTATGCCATATCAAAATATTAATGATAATCCCCTCTGCCACCACCTGCATCTGATTTAACAGGGTATTTCCATTAGGCTATAGCATGTGGCTGAACATCAAATGGAAGTCCTCATGATTTTTTTTACTTGACTATTTTTGAGAATCAAGGCACAAATAACATTCAACTGCTAAGCCTAGAGTCTTTGCCCATACTGCAATTTTGTTTTTTTAAACCAAGAGACTCCAAGTGCATTAATCAGGGAGGCGTCACAGCTGCCTGCAAGAAATGGGTCTCTTGATCCTTTCAGATTCACATAAAGTGTTAATTGCTCTGCTACCTGCTAATGTAAATACAACCAACAGGATGAAATTGCAACACATTTCTCCTGTTTCACTTGCCATTTCTCAAACCCAGAAATGGTTGTATTGCTACCATTTCCAGACAAGCCACCGCTGCACATCTGAGAATTCTCTACTTAATTCTTCCACACCATGAAAGTTACTGTTCTTTAAAAATAAAGAACCCACCCAGACGCCATACTAGGGTCATGGTTTAACCCCAGCCGGCACCTAAGCCCCACACAGCCGCTCACTCACCTCCCTCAGTGGAGTGGGGAGAGAATCGGAAGGGTAACAATGAGAAAACTCGTGGGCTGAGATAAAGACAGTTTAACAGGTAAAGCAAAAGCCGTGCACACCAGCAAAGCGAACCAAGGAACTCATTCCCCACTTCCCACAGGCAGGAGTTCCAGCTCTCTCCAGGACAGCCGGGCTCCAGCACACCGAACGGTGACTTGGGAAGACAAACGGCATCGCTCCTAACGTCCTCCCTTCCTTCGTCTTCCCCCGGATTTACATACTGAGCATGACGTCCTACGGTCTGGGATATCCCTTGGGTCAGTGGGGGTCAGCTGTGCCCCCCCCCAGCCTCCTCACTGGTGGGGTGAGGAGCAAAACAGCCCTTGGCTCTGGGTGAGCCCTGCTCAGCAGGAACTGAAACATCCCTGAATTATCCAGTTTCCAGCACAGATCCAAAACACAGCCCCATACTAGCTACTACAAAAAGAATTAACTCCATCCCAGCCAAACCCAGCACACTAGGTTTCTCATGCAATCTTGCTCCAATGTTGGGTTAGGATATAACTACATACTGGCTTCAGAAACTAAAAAATAGTCAGCACCTGTTGTCTGAGACTATCCTGACTAGCACTATACCTGTTAACAGTACAAATCCTAGCGATTCTTAGCTGTAAAAGCTGAATTTCTGGATGTATTGATCCAATAAGATCAACACAGTTTGCGGGTAGTTTCATTTGGAGAGTGCTGATGCTAGCCCATCCCACTACAGGCGTGACAAAGTACCAACTTGTTCATTTACTTCCTATTCTTCATAAATATATCCTAAAAACCCATCACTTTAATGTTCTGATATATTTGCATTAGGAAGCGAGCATATGAGCCATAATTCTCAAGCACCTGCCCTGTTTCTATGATGCCATATAATATCAGTGACTTGCCAAAAAGCAGTATCAGGAATTTGTTGAGCTTGAGACGATGATCAATAAATGCCAGGGAACTTGCTTCTTCATCCTAATTACAGGAAAGAAATACCAGTCCTGAACTTTTAAAGTGTCCTTCTTTTGAGTATCACAGTGTTCTCAAACCTGCTTGTTATCGATTCAAGTTTTGAATTAAAATTCAATGAAAGCTTGAAATATTGGATTTAAATTTAAGGGGAATACTTCACAGGTACCTGGACTGGTTTGGCAATTTACTACTTCATTTCAGTCATCTCGCTGCAGACATCCTTCTCATAACAAAATTCTTATCAAATCACATCAGTGGTATTTGTCAAGGCAAAACCAAATCAGGGACCATCATAAGAAATAAGAATTTAGATTTGTCCATCTCTATCAACTCCACAGCAGCAAGGTCAGCAGAACAGGCGAGAGCTGACGCTTACGAACACCCCGTCTATTCTGAGGTGTAAAGGTCAGTGTATCTCATGTAATACAGCAGCAGCGAGCACTGCAATTAGGGCAACTAATGGTTGCCATTGCAGTCATACCCTTAGCTGGGGTTTTGGAAACAGCACTATCGCTGTTCCATACTGAGGCAGCCGAGGAAAACATCCAGTCATTAACATCTCCTGTTACCATCGTAGCTACAACTGAAATGACAATTTAGAAACGCAAACCCTAACGCTGTTTGCAAAATGTTTTAATTGCAGAAAGCTTCTGCCACCCCACCTGGGCCTGCGGGGATGAATAAGGAGGCTGACCACAGCTCCCTGCTTGGCACGGCTGCAGGTGAGCTCACACATGCCAGTGCTCCACTCATCCAAGGTTTTCATTGAATTACAGTTCTCTCAACATGTCCTTAACAGCTTAAAACTTCCTGTATTTGTTTTACTGGTTTCTACATGTTTAGTTAAAAGGAAACAATCCATTGTACATTAAGAATATGGGAAAAGATATTAATAGTAAAGGTAATGCATTTGTGCACATATACTTCAGTGTAGAGGGTAATTTTCCAACCTCATGCAGCTAGTCTTAGATGAGAAAGCCATCTCTTACACTCAGTGTTTTAAAGAGGAGAAAAATTTAAGGACTACAAAAAATCATGGGATCCATGCAATAAACATGTGATCAAACACAAGTCTAAAATCTTACTCCTCTTAATATCTTAATTAATCATCTCTATGTTCATCTTCCAAATGAACAGTGGTTGCTACTGTTTCAAGAGAAAAAAAATTATGTACTCCAAATAAGTTCAGTGTGGGGAAGAAAGAAGGGAAGAGGCAGATACAAGTTTAATACCTAGAAATAATTTAACATACTGGAATAAAAATTATACAGAAGGAGAAACTTAATAAGCAAAAAGACTAAGAATTATGAAATGTCTGATTTCTTTCAAAGCTAAAATACAAACTTTTCTAAGAGCAGTTTACTTCTCTTGAAAAAAAAAAAAAAAGAGTCCAAAGATTTCCAGCTAAACATAAAGGAGCAAACTCCAAAGCTATAAGGATGCCCTGATCCAAACAGTTCCTACAGGTTGGGCATCTTGATCCGGACTGCTAAAGCTGTGAGAAAGTGGTCCTGGAACCCAGGGCAGGGCTTCTGCTGCCCTCTGCAACCCACTGTCCCAGGGTAGTCCTACCACCATCATTCATTACTTAATGAAAAAATAATTTCTGAACAAGATAAGACACATTTCCTTTACCATTTCACTTGAACATTGCACATAGCATCCTTCAAACATATGGAAACCTGCTAGTCCAAGTAAAACCGAGTCCCCCTCAAGTTTTTAAATTAAGGCAAAAGTTAAATTTTGAGGAAGAATAAAGGTGTTGCATTCATTGCTTAAATTGAAGTCTTGAAACAAAACCACTATCATGCTAGCTAATCAGATTTAATTCTGTCAATCTGCGGACAAGTAAAGTAACATTTAAAATTACCTTTCTTATAAAACACAGGTCCTTTGTATACTGCATCAGGTTCCTGTGAACTAGATGACCACACATCTGGACATAAGCCACTTCTTCCCCCCATACGTCCCACATTAACTGCCTATACTGTGTGCATTTTTTTCCTATAGCATCCAAAGCAAACTTTCAGCTTGCCAGAATAAAGCACTGTATATCAGGTCTATATATTTTTGTCCTTGCTGCAAGAGTAATAAACACCTCCACAGCTGAAGAACAGGACGGTAATCCAGATAAGGCTTTTAAACAAAAGCCGCACTGAAATATACTGCAGTACTCTACTAATATCTCCAATGCTTCTCTAAGTAAATCTAACCCTGGTTAAGCCAAATCTGTAACTTCAGAGGGTATGAAAACAAAACCTACTCATTTCCTGGCTAGAGGAGGTTTGGAAAGGAAATGTCAGACAGACTGTAAGCAAATCCAGGGTTAGTTTGGGGTGATACAACAATTTCTTTACCTTCCAAAGAAGTAATCCCATAAAAACGTGGAGGTACAGAATTAAACTGAGTATTTTGAACATATACAAATACACACCGGCACAGAAGCCACCAAAAATCAGTCCCCGTCTTCACTTAACAAAAGGCCCACTTCACACAAGCCCCCGACAAACCAGAGGGATACACATTCACATACAGAGAGCAACATTTGCTTTCTACGGCATTTTAAAAGTATTCGACAAGAGCAAACACATAATTCTTTATTAAACAATCAAAGACAACAAAAGCAAGTTTCTGTTGTCCCATCGTATTATGCTACTAATCCTCTTTGGATGGCAATCAAAAGACCCCAAAATGCCAAGCTATGAAAGTGTATTTCCAAGCAGTGGTAGCCTCTGGCTCTTTGGCTACGTCTTCAGTCTGTTGCTTTGGCAGGCACGAGTAATCCTGGTCTGTCAAACAACAAATTCCCAGTGTACTTACCAGCACTCTCTCAGACTTCTTCATTTTACTTAAAGGATATTTTAATTGTAATAAAACAAATTTTTCTCCATTGGAAGAGGCAAGTAGGTTACTATTATTGCATTCCAGACTGCATTCAAGAAATGCGTTTTTCTACTTCATCTATTGCCCACGTGCCAAGCTTTGGTTTGAGACCTTGAGACCCTGTCAGCAGATACTTCAACACAAGACCTTAGTGGACTGTTTAAACAGGAATTCAGATGTACTCTTTCCTCCCAATACCTCTCCAAACCCAAGTAAACACATTCAGTATCTTTCCCCAGCTATTACCTATATAGGAAACTTAAATGCTATGCAAGTGTAGCAGCCACTGCTGTGGCCACATAGCAGTTTAAGCCATATATGCAGTGGAATAGTTATATCATCATGTTACAGCATTACTATGAAGCCAAGATGAACATTCTTAAATAAGTCAAACATTTACACACAGCGTAAAAGTAAAATGCCATTAGAAACCGTGGTGTTAACAAGCTGTACAATTAGCGATTGTTGTGGGCTGGCATCAAGGTTGCAAGATCGGGTCATGCCATTCCTAGGATGCATCTTGGTGCCCAGGAAAAAGAAAAAAGGTGAAAAAGACTGACTTAAGCTCAGAGGCACCTAGTTACTTTAGGATCTCATTTGAAACTGCAGGTTGCCTAGAGATACTATAACAAATTAGAGCAGAATTGGATAAGAAATGGAGTACCAAGAACAGCAAAAAAAAACAGACAGGACAGGGCCAGATATTTCTGTAATAATCAAATTATGCCACCAACAGCAAAGACATAAGTCCTAATTGGGGACGTTCCTTGTTGTTAGGATGTACCTGGAAATCCCACCAGCAACGACCCTGTAAGCCACACTGCTTGGTGTATCTACCATGGGATGTGGAAGCATGTTGTCATTTTTACCCTACCAATGACCTAACAGAAGGGATTAAGCACCCCTGCCCCTTATTTTTAGGCTGGAAAATCATATGCCAGAAGATTCAGAAGCACTGGGCAATGCACTACAAAGCAAGGTAAAACACTGAACAAGGTATAAACATGCACTCACATAGCACAAAACACTAACTCATAATTAAGGATTTAATTGCCAAACAACTGAAGAAACAAATGCCATACCAAAGAATCATAGATGAAGAATGTTGTTTCTAAGAACTAGAAGTTCCCCAAAATTAATATCTAGTAGTTACTGGTTTGAGTTTTAACAAGTCTCATGCAAAGGAAAAGTCATCATGCAGTTGTCTGGATTTTCCAGGTGCATTCATCGCTTCACAAAATAAACTCAAGATATTAGTCAGCATTTTAAGATCTACTCCTTAATTACCATTGAAGTTATTGCTGTAAAAGTGTGTATATACTTTTTAATAGGAGAAGGTTATACCTTAAGGGAATAAGAAATACAAAATTTAACTGCCAAAATTACCACCTGATATATATGCATGCATACATCCATGTAGCAAGACTGAAGTGCACGACTGTTAACAGGGTTCAGCTGTGTATGTAAATATATGGCAACTACTCTAATACAAGGAAAAGAAATGAAATTTTAATCAAATGGTACTTGTATCAGGTTCAGGGGACCTGAAAATGGGCTAAAAATGAAAAAATCTAGCAGAAGAATGACTTTAATATTAGGTAACATTTCAAATTTTTATCACCTAAATCCACAAAATTCTTGATCTGCTCCTTCCTGTGTTCTCTGCAGAGCTGAAGTCAGGACCAGCTAAATAAAAGATAATGCAACTAGGCATAACACAATAAAAGATATTACCTTCACAATGCATTATTGCTGCCAATTATAAGAATCACTTCAACTTAATTTCAAAGGCACAATCACCCTCAACTGTAACAGTCTCTTTTTTAAATTTCAAACAGTATTACATTAAGGCAATAACTCACCTTCCAGCTATAATATCAGTCTCCCTTATTGCAAAAATACATTTCATAAATACTTCTCATCGACAAGTCAAGCTAATTCAGGTTAATTTTATTGTATTTTGGTGCTATCTCACATTTGTGTGCAATTACCTTTATCATTTTATTGCCATGCCAGAAAGTAATCAGAACAATTATTTGAAAAAGGAGGTGTATAAATTCTAAATCACACTTGCTGGCATTTTTGATAAAATAGCAGCTTTATCTCAGAAAGTGGCAGGGACATCGGATAAATCATGCATCAGTCAAGTGTAGCTGACCCCCAAGTGCATTGCACAATATCAGGAGTGCTTCAAAAGAAACTTTCCTATATAATCCATCATTCTTTATAATACCAAAATAGCTATACCTTAAGAGAAGGAGCTAGAGAATAATAACAAAATAAATCTAAGCAATATGAACAAAACCATTAATAGTGCTCCTTAAGCTGAAGGAGAGTCAGGAATCTGAATTGTGTTCAAGGTAAAAATTTCATTGAAATTTTTAAAGTGAGTAGAACAGCTTTAAACAAATGAAGCAGCAAACTGTGTGTTAAGAATTCACTAAAAATACAAATACATCTACAGGAAAATAAATACACAGAAAAGACAGGTGTCAAAAAGACTTGTACAAAAATCAAAGATTACAGTCTTGGCACACGCATCTGAATTTTCCCATCCTCATCAATCTTGGTTTCATTCAGGAGAGCATGCACAAGTGTTTCACTGTATTAACAGAGCAAAGCATCACAGTTAGTCCAAGAATTGGTTTACTAAGTTTAAATTTAATAACTACAAGAAAACCAGAGACTAAGAGAACTACACTTAGAATTAAATTTCTCATGAAATAGAAAAATTGCCATATTGTCATAAGAACACCACAAACCCCCAAAACTCCTAAATACAGAGACATTCCTGATGTATGCTCACGCACATAAGCACGGCCACATTTCAGCCTCTTCCACACAACCTAACATACATCTTTGGCCACTGCAGCAGAATCTGGAATCAAGTGGGAGAAAAATAGTGATTGTGGAAAATGCCCACATCTGACTGCTTTCAGAAACCATTTTTCAGCAGCCTGCTTAAAAACTGTTCAGCGCATTACATTGGTGTTAATAGATTTCTGCAAAAACCATATGCCAGGCATATATTGTGCGTCACACCAACGTGTGGTTGTGCTCAAAGTAAAACTGTAAACTAATCATGCACTAGAAACATCACTAAAGAAACATGAGCTACATTACATACGTATTTAATATGCATCCAGAAACAGGACCAGATAGCAGAGGAGCCCAAGCTGTGTCCACACAGCCCCCAGCAGATCCCTGCTCCCCACAGCAGATGGGGCTGCAAGAGTTCACGTGTTTTACCTTAAACCCTGTGCCCTTCCACATATCAAAAGGGGAAAACTCCCCTAACAGTTAATGCTGCACCTTTCAACTAGAAGTGAAAGTGGGAGAAGTGAAAAGGTTAGATAATAAATTATTAGTTTCATATCACTTGCCAGCTATATCATACCTAGCTTTGAATGAAAGGGAACTAGTGACTCTTCCTACCATGCCCAGTTGTGCAAAGATAATCAAATATTTCTCTGCCATTATTCCAGGTACCTACTAAAAGATGTCTGCAACTGGAAGATACCTACGTAACTAAACAGATGATTGTTTAATAGAAAAAAGTGAAGCAAGAATTTATTTCCCTCATTTTCTTCCTCAACCACTCCATTTTAAAAAATAAAAGCAATTTTCTTTTGTGGAAAAGAGAAAGAAAATCCTCTACAGAGGGGTAGAAGACACAGAATGTGCCAAAATACTGGTTTTCTAAACCATTTTACATTACATAAAGCAGATTAAAACCACCAGAGATGCCACTATTAAGACATTTTTAACAGTGATAGAAGTTGCCAGCAGGAATAGTTAGATATGCAAGTTTGATTGTATGAGAAATATTTTCCTAGAGGAGCATTACTAATGTTACAAAAATAGTTACTCCACAGAAAAATGTATTCTTATCTTCAAAGTTCATTTTAATTATTTGAAGTATACAGTTATGGACTAAAAATGTGTTGATGCCTTTCAGTAAGGTAAATTGGTCCGAATTTCTTGATAGAGTTGTTTTCTTATTTTACTATAAAGTTACTGCCCTACTTTTACTGAACCATCAAGCCCCAAAATTAAGCCTGTTTGTTCTCCAATAAATGAGGTACTTCTTAGGAAACATAAGCAAACCACTAACTTATAACTGAAAATGTAGCATTGTCCTGTTAGTTTACGCTCTGTGGCAGATGGATACGTGATGGGGAAAGGTCCGCTGATGCCTGTTACCAACCATGACAGAGCTACAGAGATTTACAATGCAGCATCAATCTTGTCAGCTGGATTCTTAATACTGACTGCTAGACACTGGGGAAAAAACTATGTTACATGAACTCTTTTGTAATGCTGGACTTTCAGTGTACACCTAAATGCAAGCATGTTTTACTAGAAACTTACTTTTGGAACAAGCCTTGATGCCATGGTAGATGAAAGGTCTCCACCTGCAAGGAAAAAAAATATCTCAGATTGAGATTTAATTTGAATTCCACAGGAAGAATACTACATGTCAATAGTGTTATTTCCCCTATAACCAAGTCTACAGCAGTTTTTTAAATGGGCTCCAAATTTCAATATATATAATTTCAAAAGGGAGCTTGATTTTTTTTTTTACAAGCAATCAGGAATTTTAATGTTCATTAGGTCATCTACTGCTTGTTATGAGTCAAAAAAATCAGATGGCACATTGAAGACTTCTTCCATAACAAGCACTACACAGCTCATGATTTGAATAAGAATGCCCTAAAAGATACAGTATTAATTTAAGAAAAACTTGTACAGGCAGTAATGCACTTCTGAGTTACAGCCTTTTGTGATTCAGGAAATAACACGTTTTAAGGCATGAGAGAAAGTAACTTAGTTGTATCCTGGGTTTAAAAGCACATATTGCAAAACACTAAGAAAGTACCTAAGAAATATTAACTTCAATTATTAGAATTCTAAACAGCATCATTATTTATATACCATTAACAAAAATACAACAGGTTCCACTTTGCTCTCCCCTTTGAAATAAAGGATGACTGCTATTTCCTTGGCATTTACTTAGTCTTCCCCCCCGTTTTCTTTTCAGTGCTATTTAGCCAAGATCACTGTATCTTTGCAAAGATGTGCTATAAACATTACATTTTTGAAAAACAGGCAGATTATCTGACAGAGCTCAGCCTCAGAGTCCTGACTCACAGCCACCCTCAGTGGGAACTCTTCCACTTAAGTCGGGGAACTCACTGCTCCACAGAAGTGGATAACTGTATCCGCTTAAAGAAATTACGAATCTCTTAAAAGAAATGACACGAACATCTGAGGCTTTCCAAGTCCTCTCAAACACATAAAGCCTTGAAGTCCAAGGCAGTGACAGAACCTACTTCCAAATGACTTAAGAGAACAGAAATATTTAATCTTAGTATTACATCTTAATTAAGAGTTTAAAATTAAGATCCTGAAAAATGAGTATTTTAAATATACTAACAATCATACCCTTGCAAGGTAGGCAGTGCAAAGATCACTCATTCCATTTTTAAATGTGAATAAGCCAGGCAGATGAGCAATCCAATAAAATATTCTTTTAAATATCTATGACAGAGCTAAAAATAAAATAGCAATTTATTTCTGTTGTCAGTTCAGAGCTTTAACTTTCAAAGTGTATAGCAACACTCAGCTTTTTTTTTTTTTTCAGATTTTTCTGAAGGGTAAAGCTAGACTATTTGCCTCAAAAAGCAGATTTATCCAGAAGCTCATTTCAAACCTGGGCCAAAGACCAAAGAGAACTACAGTGTGTAGGCGCACTGAATTAAGCCAATGTTAGAGATACTCAGGAGTATGCATCTGTCCTCTGCCTCTGCTACGCTTCCCCAGGAGGCCAAGGAGCAGAGCAGGTGCCGAGTCGGCAGCCCAGCATCCCCCGCGTCACCGGGAAGGCAAGCCAGCGGCATGCCTTCATCCCATCCACCCTGCCAGGCAAAACACAAACCGGTCACCATCAAAATGCCACTCGTACCGTGGCAGGCAGCCTGGGGAAGTCTCATCTACCACCACCAGGAAAGGGAAACGCAACGGCTTCCTCTGAAATACCTGCATCTTGGGCAACCTGAACACGAATGAAGTCTGGCCACGTATGTATGAAGGACTGGCACCTATGCCCTTTTGCTTCCCTTGCACCAAATGTTAAATAATTACCATTTAACAGTTATCCCATCTCCTACCAGCTGACCTGATGGTGCACGCTGCTTTGGATTCTGGTGAGATCCACTTGCTCCCCACCTTCCCACTGGGAAATAAAGTGTTACCAAGAGAGCAGCTGCTCATGGGTGGATGACGGGCTGCTCTGTCAGGTCAGCCAGACAACAAGCATTCATCCTGACTGAAGGAGCTCAGAGCCCAGCAGGCATCTCTGGGACAAAACTGGTCAGGAAACATTCCTTTTCATAACAAATTTTATTTTGTATTTATTTGCAACACAGTCTCTCTCCCTGTTTATGAAAGAAACCATGCCAAATGCCAAAATGCAGTTAAATTTCAAGTTGTTTTAAATAGCATCTCATTTGTGGTGACAACTGCAGCTTAATTGATAGCCAGGTTCCATGTGATGCATTACTGTCTATCTAAAAATCTCTACAGCACCCCCATAAGGATGCTCACATACTCTTAAGAGCAATCCATGTAAAGCTCAAGACTAAATTCAGATCAGTCACCAAAAATTTCTTCGTTTTAGGTAATTCCCCTTGACACTTCCTCAACGCAACAGTCTCTAAAAAGCACAAGTAAAGATAACCAACTTCTCCTACAGTGTAGGAAAAGTTAACACCCATCTGTGTTTGCTAAGGTCTTCACAAATGTTATTTTTGACCTGCTGAACCAGAGAATACAAACTGACTCGAGTGTAAGCACATCCAGCTCACAAGGGATGCAATGCCTGGCAGAGAAACTAAGCCCAGCTTCGAGATTAGACTTTGACAAGAATAGGTAACAGGTTCCAGCTTTAAGAGAAAGGATTCTTACAAAAGGACAAGCTAGCACCTCACAAACACAACAGTTGCTCGCTCCCTGCTGCAAGTCCCAAGAAACAGGGTGACCCGCTGGGAGAAGCCGCTAGGACCACCGAAGACCTTGGCAAGGCTGGCAGCGGAGAAGGACAAATTAACCACAAGGCTGCAAAGTGCCCAAGGAGAGCCAGAGGCTGATCGGTGTTCGTGACCTGTTTCTGCTCCAGGTTGAGCTCCACCATCTGGTAATCCAGAATGGCTTTGCTCTGGGGACAGGGAACTTGGGCAAAGCCAGTAATGCCCAAACCATGGTGGTTAGGAGGCTACCTACAGCTAGACAGGCAAAAACCATACAAGACCACTGCTATAAGTCAGAGGGCTAGGCAAGTCCCAAATATCATTCCAAAATGCATCTCGGCCTTGCAAAGACTATCTTGTTGGAAGAGGCCAATATATGCACTATTAACTTCTTTTCACGCTGAGGTAAAAGGTTCCCCTAAGGTTGATTTTGAAGGTAAAAACCCAATACCTCTTCTGAATGGTACAGGAATCACCACTGATCAAATTCAGTCATATCTCATTCCGGATCATGTTCCAGAAACTGAGACACCAGAATCGCCAGACCCATCTTAAAAGACTGAAAACCTTATTGTCAGCAACCCCCATCAGCAAAATGGAAAATTTCTTTCTGCGTTTGCAGAGTAGGATAAACTGAAGGAATCAATTAAGCAAAAGGGAAGAAAAAAAAATAATTGTAATTTGCCCCATCCTCACTAGCCCAGAGATGCCTGGCTAGGACCAGTGAAGCCCATCTCCTGTTCAGCTCCTGCCTCAGACCTGAGCTGTGGGATCAAAGCTCCTGCCTCAGCTCCCCTTGGCCTTTCATTCAAGATGTGCCCACGTTCTCCAGGATTTCTGCTCCCGCACAAGAACTGTGCTGAGGCTGAAGCCATACTGACAAGCAGCCAGGATGCTCCTGAGACACCTGGATGATACACAAATGCCTTCAGGTGCTCCTGCACTGTAGGAGATGAGATGGTGCAGGAAGCAAATACATCACAGACCCACCCTGTGAGCATTCCAAACCTTTGAATATGTCAGTAGACCAAAATTTTAAAGCAAAGTCAGAGGTCGTATCAAAAATCAGATCCTTAAAGGCCATAAAAAATTTCAGCCATATTTTGTTGACAGTCTAGAACAGAAGTCCTTGCATTTTAAGTTACTTACCTGTTTACTTTCACAGGACTGCAGCCTGAAAAGTACATGTGATGGCAGCGCTACAGTAAGAACTCAGATTCATAAAAAGTATTCTTCTCAGTTCATCAACTTTTAAACACTGAAGAAAGATTCTCCTTGAAAGACAAGTCCTCAGGAACCAGAGAACGTAATACTCTCTAGTTTCAGTACTAAAATTTAAAAACAGCTATTATATCAAGTCAGTATATGAATAAAATTCCATATGAAAACATTTAAAGTACATTAGATTTTTGGTCAAGATGAAAGACTGAAAAAAACTCAGGCAATCTATTCTAATTGGGTTCCCATGGTAACTGTACAATTGGGTTTTTCAGTGTAACATCCCAAAGGCCCAATGCACACTTGTAAAATATACTTCAAACAGCCTGAATTGTTTTTACATTACAGCACTCCCAGGAAGATCAATTACTATACATCCCCACCCTAACTATTAGTGGCAAGAGATGTTAACACTATTGGCCATATTAACATAAGTCATGTAAAAAACACCACATATCACCATCATTATATAAAACTAATTACACACTTCAGATGCATCAACCATGTTCAGAGTAATAAACCAATACTAGTCTTGTCACAAGATCATGTTTACTGAATGTTAGAAATCAACCCCAAATATATGCCAAACCATTTTGCTTCTCATATTGATTTCAAGGATAAACAGAATCAATCATTAATAATTACATTATAAGATGACCCATAGGGTTAATCATATTCTTAGAAACTCTCACTATGGAATCAAATATAGCTATACAAAAAGACAAGTGAAAAGCATTCAAATCCAGGCTATATGCATTGCCAATAATAAAAACCAAGGCACATTCACTAACATGCAATTAATTTAATTGGTGAAAACAAAATAGCCCTATTGTCCTATTTAAAAAAGCAATTAAACCCCAAACTCAAGCATTTATTAAAAAAAGTTTTTATCAGATTAAGCACTTTGCCTCCATTTCACTTTCTGAAAGCACAACACCAGCTGTAGACCCAGCCTGTCCTTCCAGAGAAGCCTTCCATCCAACTGCCTAAGCCTCAAAGCTAAAAGGAGATAGTGACCCATGCCCACCAAGTAGGATTCAAAACAAACTAATTCACTTATCTTCCAGGGACAGAAAAAAAAGAAAAAACTGTGGCCAGTTTGAAGAAAGGAATAAAGTCTATTTCATTTCTCAATCAACCAACCAGAAATCTTGTTATTTCATGGTCTGAAGTCAGCAAATAACCAGAGGTATTTCTGGTGTCAATAGCTGACTGTGCAAGGGATTTCCCTTCTCCCTCCACCCTTCCCACTGCATTATATCTGATCATATGAAACTTCAGTGGACCAGGATGAAGGGAGAATGAAGTTGTGTGAATTGTTTCTCCAGGACACTGCTGACAGTCTAAAAATGTACTGTCAACATAGCCAGCCCACTGCTGCCAAAGCAAGTTTGTGCATTTCATGTGTATTTTTAGATGCTGTACATTCCATCTTGTGTTTCTTATATGTGAAACAGAAAAATTAATCTTTTAACAGGGCCTTAAGTATACTTTACGTGTTTATTAAAAAGTTTAACTAATTAACAGACCTTCTGCATACTTGAATGTACAAACAACCAAAGATAACATTGTTTGCATTGTACTGACTGATCTAAAGCAGTCCGATAATTTAAATATTACTGAATGATGATTATGCAGCAGCATTTACAAGACAGCACTAATACTTGCTATCTGCTAATGCAGAGTTACCTGGAGGGAGTTAAATTTGCACTTGGAGCATGTAGATGGCATGATTCAGAAAACAAAGCAAATCTGACTTCAGTAGGCTGTGCTGCTAATATATACTACTTTACTAAAATACTGATTTCATTAATCTGATCATAACACACTAAAACGTGGCATTTGAATAATTAAAACCTGAAAATGCACCTATCGGCTAAGGCCAAAAGCCCACCTCTTCAGTATCCCATCTTCAAAAGCACATAGCTACCGAGTACTATAAAGAGTAGGCAAAGCATTTAGTGATTGTTAATGGTACACCAACCTGTCCCCACCCCAAAAGTGGGATTCAAACTTCCCAAAGTCAGAAGTGGGATTTCTGAATGTAAAATAAAAGTCTGCTTCTGAGCCCAAACCCAGCATCCCCAGCCACCTATTCCATGAGCCCACAGCTCAGCTATACACTGAGAAGCGAACATACAGCGTGGTCTGAACCGACGCTTGCTGCTTCTCCAGATGCTGTCAGCTCCTGCTTTGAGACAGGCAGAATTACTCTTTATTCCCCTTTGCCAAACTGCTCAAGACTAGAGACCCTCTGTCAGTAGTGCTACTTTACTACTATTTCACTTGAAAAGCAAGGGTAAAGTCAGAACCTTTGTATTGATGAACTCCCCTCTTCCTCCTTTAGATTAAAGGTGACTTGTTCAGATATAAGTATTTACACCACCTTCAGAACCTCTGCTGTGTTGTGGAGAATTTCAGCTGCATGTCCAAGTTTTACAAGTGACTTGAAAAGACACCTGAAATGATTTATACCATTTACTTTGGCACAATATAAATCAGCAGACAGCAGATAGTCCTGAGAGACATCAGGACAGGGTGCTTTTGCTCTGCTGATATAAAATAGTAAATAAGGAAACAACTTGAAAAACGATTAGCAAAAAGCATCGAAGCAGTGACATATTTCCAAAGAAAAACCTTCACAGTTACTCAGCTTCCATAAAACTCCAAAGCCGCACAAGCTTTATTGACATTCAAATATATTTGACTTTCTTAAACGGTAGTCTGGACCACACAAGCAGATCATCAGTTTTAAACCTGCATTTTGTATTTCTGAAAAATACTTCAATACAGGTTTAGTCTGGTTTTATAGTTTGGTTGTTCCTCCAACAGTATGTTTAAATTAATCCTGGCCCAAATGCACCTGTGCTGGGTCATAACATTAGCCTTACAGGAGACAAAACTTAACACAGGATTTTTTTTTTTCTTGCCTCAGGAAGGTTTTGCTCATTATACCTTCAGATAAACTGAAGCCCTTGCCAGAACAGATTTGTAGAATAGCAGCCTTCACGGCTATTAGCAGAGGTAAAAAACTAAAGAACTGAAGTCTGCAGTAAGGACACCAAACCAGGCCTTTTTGCTTTTTAATTATGGCATTAATTAAGACATTAAAGTTCACAAAACCAGCCAAGACACATGCTGAAGCCTGTCAATACCTAGAATTCAAGCCTCCTGAAATTAAAACTTTGTCCTACATTTTCCCATTAGTTACATTCTCTTCACCAGTCCAGATATCTTATGAACACTCGGTAAACTAGAGAATTGCACGATCCGTCAATAAAGTAAGCGTATTTTGAACTACTGTCCGTATGACTCAATTTGTCAGTAAAAACTGCCACCAGCTCTGTGCTTGCAGAAAAATGTCCATAAATGCATTATTGCGACTGGCAGATCGATGTCCATAATAAAAACAAATAGATTTAACAAGTGCTTGCTTTTACGAGTTACACGATTGGTTGGATATGTATTCAGCTTCACCCGACAACTTCTGGGAATGGGCAATACGGACCAGGTTAGGCACTTGACGACTTCACCAATGTTACAAACAGGAAATTATTCTAATGCAGGAAATGTTTAAAAGCATTAGACTGAATACTAATGCTGTCAGGATGTATTTAGAAGTTTCACACGTTTGGAATTTAACATACTGTTCTGTGAAATATAAAGTGAGATATGTTCACAACTACCACAAGCAGTGAGGCTTTTTTGCCTCCCTCTTTGCAGAAAATAAGTTTAATTTAGGTCAGCTGTGTCCCAGGCAGAATGGCTCACTAGTCTTGAGGCTGATGTTAAACACCCCAACAAATCAGGTCCTACAATATTTTTCCACAAAGCTCTTGCAGCCCCAACACCAGAATGACCATCACTGCTGAAAGCACCCTTCAGTCACCACAAGCGAGGACATGACCCTTTGTGTCAGCGGTGAACAATGTGGCTCACAGGGAACTTATGCACTGCTTAGAACATGAGCCAGGTACAGCAGCCAGCATACCAGGGTTTAATTCACAAACACCAGTTCTTGCTCCCCCAAACACCTAATGGCATGGGAAAAAACACTACAAAAATCATCCATATCTTCAACATGTTCTCCTTTGGATTTTTTGCATTACTGTTTCTTCTAACAGTTTCCCCTGTCACCCAAATCAGTTTAAACAGCATCTTCTCTGGTGCAGCCTTTCCATCTTATCCACACTTCCCATAACAAACTTAATACTTTTTCTACACAAGTCCTTAAATTAGCCATTCAAGGAAACCCCGATAACCTTCCCAAAGGGCATGAGCTTCTCCTTCAGGCTACTATCCCTTTAGTGATGCCATTAACTGATTCTTTACATACGTTAAGCATTAAACAGTGGTGACAAGTTAATTACAGAGTTATCAAGAGATAAAGTAGTCACGGTAACACAAGTTGCAATATAACTACAACAGTTTCCTATAAAGCTTCTGTTCAGTTGCTGGTGTAATTGGTGTAATTAACTTGTCATGGATCAGAATGCAGATAGGAATTGCTAAAGCCACCTTGCAGGCTCACATGGCTACATCTTTTTTCCC
Source organism: Elanus axillaris (assembly GCA_026212715.1). Lineage (NCBI taxonomy): Eukaryota > Metazoa > Chordata > Aves > Accipitriformes > Accipitridae > Elanus > Elanus axillaris. Next base: position 40,899,847 of record JANZLQ010000100.1, on the reverse strand, counting down.
TGAAGCTTGAGGCTTTTGGTAGAATTGTCCACATTTGGAACATTTCCATTTGAAAACAAAGCAAACAAAACTTTTTACTTGGAGAAACAGCATCACAGGCTGACAAAACACTCACAAGAAAACAAATAAGCAACTTTGCAAATTTCACATAACAATGTTTTTAGAGAGAAGTAACCGACGTTACAGGGGTGGGGTTTTGCCCCACAGACAATAAGCTTTACAAACCTTGTAGAAGTCAAACAGGTATTAAGGAACTTAAAAGATGAATCAAGCCAGAGAGGGAAAGGGGACCTGTTCAAGAGGGCAAAAGCCCCAACCCAAAATTAAGACCTGAAGAAATAACTTGGGTTTGAAACAAGATATTCCGTGATATCTGATTCTGTTGCAAGGCTGCAAGCGCTAGCCTAAAAAGCAGGGCCAGGCTGTCCCATGTTTACTAACCCTTCAGGTCTTGACACAAAAGACAAGACATAAAGGCACACTGGCTCTGCTCACTCCTTCCTGCAGAGACCATACAGAAACCCTCCCAAGCTTTCCAAAGGAGTGCCTGTGCACAGGTGAGGGAACAGAGCTGCTAGAGGATACTTTCAGCTCACCAAAGCCTCTGTGGGCTTCCGCACCACAGGGCAGGGAGGCATTGTAATGCGACAGGAGATCCCCTATCATGGCTCCACTTAAGCTGCATTTCCACGCAAGCGAGGGAAGACCAAAGGCCACAGAGGCAGTTCAGGGAGGCAGAGCTCCTACACTGCCAGTTTTGGTCCCCCGTGCATTAGGGAGGCAGAAAGGGCTTAGAAGCCAAAACCTTCATCAGGTTCACAAGGGAACCCTGTCATCTAAACAGACCCCTCCAGAAGATAACCCTTGTCTTCTGTGCAGGGGGAGCACAAGACTGGACGCAAGAGTTATGCTGTGACAGTCACTTCTAAACTAAGTGTTATGCCCCAGTTTATAAACAAGAGGCTTTCCTGTGCGAAACACTGTAAGAGGCCGCACCTCACCAATTAATAAGAGCTCCATTTCACAAACACAAGATACAACTCAGTAAGAGGTTTATTTGGCAGTCAGGAGCAAAAAAAAAAAAATAAGTAACTCTTTACACTTACTTCATTTCAAAAACTGTGCAGTTACAGTATCATACCTATTTTACAAAGAGTTGCAGAGCTTGGCTTTTATGTCGAGGGCAAAAGGACATTTTTTATATTGACACCAATCTGACATGCACTATTTTAGTGCAGTTTCACACTAAGCAGACCTGACCACAGGTTGCTGCCAGAAAGCAGGGCACTGCCATCCATTCACCCCTTGCGCTGCTCCATCCACAGCCCTCTGGAAACCAAAGCACTTCTAGGAGTGCCCCAGCTCCCAGAGCAGCCACAAAACCGCTTCCCTGGGCGAGGGAAGGCTTTGGCAGAGCTGGCTGAGGGCAGGAGCAGCGCCCAGGGCAGCTCACTACCACCCTGGGTTAAGCTTTAAAACCAACTTTCCCCTGCAGGAACGATTACCGACCAAGACGTGGGCCTAGCGCCTGCTCTGGTAGCCGAGGCCTTGGGCCCAAACCAGGGATATTTTCCCTCCCGGGGCCTGCAAGCGCCAACGAATATGGATACCAGGGAGCAAAGCAGCCCCCCCCTCACTCGGGAGGCTGTAAGACCTGGTCGCAGAGGCAAGCCTGAAGGGGCTGTGACCGCTCCACCCCCGCCACAGCCGCTCAGCTGGAGGCAGGGGCCCGTGCCCCGGCACCAGGCCCAGCCGGGCGGCAGCTCCCGCCGGCCCCAGCCCGCGGCCATCTTCCCCCCCC
>JANZLQ010000100.1:40822808-40897878 GCA_026212715.1 Elanus axillaris | reverse complement strand
GAGGGAGAGCGGCCGAGGGGGCTGCCGGAGAGTCCCGGCGCCACGCAGGGGGCTGGTCCCGTCGGGCCGCGGCGGGGGAGGCGCCGCGTTGCCGGGGCGGAGCCGCTCGGGCCTCCCCGCGGCCCGAGCAGGCCCGGCCCCGGGGCCTGTAGGCCCGAGGCCTCCTACCTGGCTCTGGCGGGGGTGCTCCGGGCCGGGCTGCGGGGGAGGAAGGCCTCTGCCCCCCCCCTCGCCCTGCTTATATGGCCGGGGGAAGGAGGCGCGGATCACCCGGGGGTCATGCAGCCCACCTGCGCCGGGCTCGGAGCCAGCGCGGCTGCTCCAGGTCGCACAGGTGGGGGCAGAAACACGGATTTCTGTAAAAGTCTGTCACAAAATAACGGTCTGCGGGCAGCGGCGCGGGAGCTCGAGCCCGCGTGGTGCCGAGGCCCGGTGGTGGTCGTGCACCTCAGAGTTCTTCCTTGAGGCTGTGATCTGTGTGTGGCCGCTGACTGAAATCCAGCGCGTCTGGAAGCAAAATGCAGGTCTTCTGACTGCGTGTGTGTTTTTAAAAAAAAATTCCCCAGGCCGGTCCTTTGTTCTGCTCGGGATTTGGGACGGGGTGGGGAAGGGCAACCTTCAAGGCAAAGGCTGGCAGCATGGAGGAATCGGCCTTTTTCACTCCTTGGCAAAGTTGAGGGTAAGGGTGGGGACAGTGAATGGCACCGCAGTTTGCAGAGGGGGAAGCAGCTGGCAAATACAATTCCTGAAAGAGGAGGCATGGAGGAGATAAGAGGGAGTGAAATGTCAGAGGAGAGTGGACTGTAGGGTGAGGTTTATTTGAGGTCATAAAAAAACAGGACAAAAGTTTGCAACAAGAAACGGTTAATTTTCAAGCCAGAGACTCTTCCACTGTCTGAAGCTTAACCTGAGTTACATCAGCAAAAATTTTATTAGTCATGTTGTATGACTCAGACGCTATCACAAAATGGAGGAATGCGCTTGGGAAAGATCAGATCAATTTTTAAAAAGTCATTAGAGAATTCTGGAAATACTTTTTTCATAGGGAATGATGCTGTACATAAAATGGCATCGAGTTCGTGCCTGCGTGTTAAATCTGATTCTGAAAAAATACAAAATACGGTCCAAAATGCAGAAGTTTCCCCAATGCAATTGAAAATACCTTAGCAATAGTTGCACTTGGTGCAAGCTTACAACAGGACAACTACTCCTACTGGTGTGTAATAGTATTGAGACCCTCCCGCTGGCTTTAGAAGTAATATTTTTAACATGACACCTAGTTTTCCCTTTTGCTTTCTGGGCCGTTAACCTTGGGTCTCTCAAGGCAATGTAAGCAAGGAATGTTTACCACCGTGTCTTACTTTACTGTCTGCCTAGGCAAAGCATTGGCCAAAAGTCACTGTTGAAATTGTTCCCAGATAGTAAAAATGTCCGGAGTTTCCACACCACGCTGCTAATTGCGACCTGCAAACATAGTAATTTTGAACAGGATAAAAGTGATCTGTGAATCCGTGTGATCTCTGAAGGATGAATTACAATTAATAGAAATGGTTTAACAAGGATGATAAACTCACATCTCATGGTGTGAACGGTTTATGAAGGGAACTTGATTTAGAGCAACAAAGAAGCAATGTTGCAATAAAAGACATGCATATGAAAAGGTATTCCATGTTTGTAATAAGCTACAGGCTTTTGGTTCATGTTTCGTGGTTTATGCATTCAGATTTCATCTCTATGGTTTAGCTTTTCAGTAGCTGTTAGTGAACAGATGATTCAAACTATTGTGTAACTATGTGATGCTGTATGCTGACAAGAGAAAATGAAGCTCTTAAGTAGTTCTAATGAAGCCCGGATTAATGGACAATTAATGCCACTGCATGCCCCATACAAATGCAATGGCTTATGTGAAGATGATCTCATCTCCGAATGAAAGATCTCTTCACATCAGTAAGCTCTGGACTGGATGGGATACTCTAGGGATAGTGATTCTTTTAGAATGTAAATATCAAACTTCTCAAACCCTGATTTTTATTTTTTTTTCTCAGACATTAAAAAATCTGGTATCATGATGTGAATTAAAAGGAAGGAACGTGGAGATTTCTGCAGTAGGAGGTGGATCAGCTGCTTGGCAAAAAAAAGCCCAAACCAAAAGTTGTTTACAAACCAACTGTTCCCGAAAGCTGGTCTGCGCAATCTTCCTTTCCTAAAGGATCGTCGTTTCTTTTTCTGCTTTTTCATCCTTCAAGGTATTGATATAAAGATCAGCCTTGCAGGTTGGTCTGGATTATGGCAGTTGAGAAGAAGCAACCTACTGGCCAGTATGGCCATGGCAGATGTTAGCACTGACAGTAGCACTGCTTAAAAAGAAAACTTGATTAGCAGTAAGTCCCTGAAGGACTGCTTTCCCGCTGTGAACACATTATATAAATAAATACTTACAGATTTATGCAACCTTAAATAGGAGATTTTTCAGGGACCTCGACGTAGCAGGTGCAAGTAGAACTAAGCTCCCTTTGCCTCTGCTCTGAGCTATATAGGTCTGAGCCACGATGGGAGGGTGTATATAGCTGCTTAATGCATGAAGTTCTCTCTCTGCCATACACTTCTCATCTGACCTGGGATTAGTTCAGGTGCAGCAAGTTGGATTCTGCTTGTGCCTATCCTGTGAGTAGTGAAGTAGGATGTTTGCAATAGTTTTAGTTGTCAGAATTTAAGATTCATTAATGCCTCCCAAGTATTAGTGAATGTTAGTGTAGCATTTTTGGCAGTTTGGAAATTTCAATCTGGTATTTTATCTCTTCAAAATGAATTTATTTTATTTTGAAAATATTAGAATGCCCCATTAAAGGGAAACAATACTAAACTGGGTGAAATCTTCTGATACCCTCTTCTCAAAGGTCCTGATAGCCTTTTCTCAAAAGTAGCCAGTTCCTGAAACTTTATTACAAGTGGAAACCTCCCCAAAATGCGTATTAATCCTTTCTGACTCCTCTCCCAAGTTGATCTCCCTTTTTCCTGAAGCCTGAAAATTGATTATCTTTAATATGATTTTAGTTTGCATTTATAGCAGGTTTGGATAAAGGATGTAAAATATCCAGACTTTCTTGAAACCTAGCATCTTGGTTTTGCTAGTGGATCCACAAGTTGTCTGTTTGCACTATAAAGAAGTGTTCCTCTGCACTATTTCTAGCTTTACTGCCTTGTAACTTGATTGAGTGTCATATACTTATGTTAGTAAATGAGGTAAAAAAATAACCTGATCGGTTTTCACTCTACCCTCAGAATTATGAACATCTTACTCAAATCTCCTCTAATCCTTCTGCTGTTCAGATTTTTATCTTTCTTACTTTAAGTAAACACCATTATAATTTCAGCCACTGAACTTCTGAATTTCTACCTAATCTGTCCCTTAACGACAAGAGCAAGGCTGAGGAAACTGTTCCTAATTAGATGTATCACTAGTCAGTGACGTCAGTGTAAACAGAACATGTATCTATATATATCCCCTTTTTCATGTATTTAGGATTGTTCCTACTACTGTAGTTGGTATACCTTGTCAGACTTCTTTTTTAAATTAGCTATGAGGGCCACTAGGTGTTAATTTTCTTCCTAGAAGTTTCCAGCATTCAGTTATGACACATCCAGTCTAGTTCACTAATATTAAAGCTTACAGGGAAATTTTTGTAACAGTGATACTGGAAGAAGATACAGGATTTCTAAAATGTTGAAATGTCACGTCTTTGTTTTTCATTCAAGGCATTTTCTTTCAGTTCCTTATTTGTTATTAAGTCTGTTGCTTAAAAGACATTGCTCATTTAATGTGTCGTTTTCAGGTACAGGATAGTATTTTCCTGGGACTGGAACATCTGTCTGCGATTGAGTGCAAAATGCCCTTCTAGTGACAGCACGTGAATTTGCTTCCAAGTAAACCAAGGCTTAAACCAACACATGAACTTTGGGGTCAAAGAATGTAATGGGGTGGGATGGAAAACTAAAAAAGGACGTTTTCTATTATATGCTTTGAGATGTGAATTTACAAATATTTCAGCCTGGATTAAATTCCTTGTTAAGGACTAACCTCTGAAAGCATCTACTTTCTGCAACATCTGCTGTGGAAGGGAAACTTGGGCACTGGAGCTGTAACTACCCTCTTGCTAGCTTGAGAGAGAAACAGATGGAGTCTCAGGGAAGATGTAGTATTGAAAATCACTGTGATTTGGACCTCACTTGCAGTTCTTTAATTTCCCCCCAGAGAAAATTGTCAGATTGGAGCACAGGAATAATATATTTCAGCTTTTGTGTGTATGTGCCTTACTGAGTCAGAATCTGGCCTCGATCACTTCCTATGCTCCGGTGACCTCTCCGCATGAACCTCCTCAGCTGTGAGTGTGTGCAGTAATGTAACCTTGTATGATTTTACTTCAACAAGTAAATAAGTCTTGCTTTTCACATTTATAATCACTAGGAAAAAAATAAAAAAGGCTGAATGAAACCAGAAACTGTGATTTTGCTTGCCAAGACTCTTGCATTTTCTCAACAGCAGGGATGTGTCCTGCAAATTTAAATCTGGAAAGTTGATGTCAATACAGAGCTAGCTATTTGATCTGGGCACATTATGTGCTTTAATTGGCCCTGAAGGAGAGGGGGGGTGCGTGTCTCTATGTGAAAAACACTCTGAATCTGGTTTCAAAATAGGTTTTTAATACTAGAAATAATCTCTTATACCCTACTTTTGTTTGCAGCACATTATGGGAGTTTGTCCAGGTATTTTAATTGGTGTGAAATGCTGAGAAGTGCACACCTGGGTCACTGGGAAGTGGAGTGTGTGTCTGGATGGGTATGAGTGCAAATGTTTCTGGGAACTTTAAAAGGAGTTAAATTTTGACGATGTAGGATATGATCTGTATGTAAGAAAAGGTCTCGTTCTGAAGATTTTCTGGGGCTCATTCTTCAGTCTGGGTAGGAGCAGTTTGGAGATTTGAAGGCCTGTGGTAGCAAAATGTAGAGACCTATAAGAATTGCTGGTGATGGCAAATCATTTCTAATGGCAGCTGAGATTATTAAAGAACTCTGCTACTTCAATAAGAGGAGAGTATCTTCCTTGCATAAAAATGTGAACAGCCTGGGTCTCTGCAGTTAATCTCCACAATTCTTGAAATTCGAGGGAATTCAGATAAAGATCTGTACATTTTAAATTGCGATCATCTTTGAAATAGTTTGTAACACCCAATAATAAAACTTTTTCTCTCCCTCTTCCCCCAAAACATTCTCCAGGCTTGTTTGATTCCACTTTCAAATGTGAAAGCATGGACTCATCTCTATTAAAAAAACCCAAAAAGTAAGCTAGGAGTCTGGACATACTGAGCAGGAATACAAGGGGTTCCTGCACTGGGAGAGGAAGGAAATTGGGTGGTTCGAAGTGTAGAATTACTGGTAAGTTAAGAAAATGTATTTTAGTAGGCAAACCATTTTCAGTACTTATGAAGAAGCCTGGCATTGGGAGAAATATGATTTCCTGTAATCAAGGTGCTGGGAGTTGTTTGCCAGCCACTAATGCCTTTCGGGAAATCTAGTAGCGAACCGTGTAAATGAAAGGGATATTAGCAGAGATTGGCTTCATTTTCTTTAGGGCAAAAACATAAAAAGTTATGGTGTTTCATATGCCCTACTTCAGTTGGTTTAGTTATCTCCTGGCTGCTCTGTTCCAGAAGTTGTTGGAAAATGCTATGACAATATTGGTGAAGCTAACCGGTATAAATTTTATCTGTTATGCTACAGAGAAATTTGTGTGGTAAAAAGGCTTATAAATGTTAAATAAGAAGAATTTTTGGTCAATAAGGCTGCTGATAAATCTCCTGTTAAATTAAGTGTGCCTGGAGTCCTATATTTAGTGGAGCTTTTGCAGCTATTGCCAAATTCCAGCAAAGCTCAAGCATTTCCAATAATTATTACAGCAAAATTTACAGCATATATTTTTTCCTATTGACATATTAAGCATATTCACAGTAGAACACATCCTTCAAGTGATTGGGTTATTGTAGCCTGTTTAGAGATGTGCCCATCTTTGTAATCATTGCAAATTATTTGAAAAATATTATTAATAATTCTTTTTTTTCTGAACTAAGGTTTCTCTTTGCGTTTCTTCCTATGCCATGGGCAGGTGAGATGCCAACAATTATCTGTGCCATTGCATTCACAGAACTCATGGCATCAATTACTTTGTAGGGGCAGACTTGCTCCCAGATGAACCTGTGTCTTTACCAGGAGGCACTGGATATTAAATCAAGTTAATTCCTCTTGGTCTTTCTAGCCAAGCTTTGTGTGCATGTGCAGGGGTGAATGCACGTGTACACGTGCATTTTGTAGAATCACGTATTGTAGTCTTAGAAATGAATCCACTTGAAGTTGGTACTAACCTGCCTCTTGCATCGATGGAAATGGATATTACGATTGCTGTGTTGAAACGTGTGCTCAAATGCATTGGGAGTTTGATACTATTTTTCAAACTGCCAAATAGATAATGTCAGAACATTTCTGAAATGGGATACTAACATCAAGATATACTGCACCAATCAACTAACATCAGGCAAAGTATAGCGTAAAACTGTGGATGTAGGAGACTACTACAGAATTTCCATTTTCATTCCCTATGTCAACAGCTTTGTAACTTACCTAGTAGATTGTTTTATGTTTTCCAGACATATTCTCAGTAGACTACAAACACTACATTCAGCTCAGCCTTCAGAACCCAAAGAATTAGATATGCTGTAGTTTATGAAATGGATGTTTATGAAAGTATCCTTTGTTTGAATTGCTCAAAAACCCAACATGAATTCAAACTTTGACAGCGTAAGCAGAAAATAAGAGGGCCATAGTGATCTCCCAAATGTAGCCTTAACTATTGAGGTTCTCATATTGAAAATGCAATTTTCTGTCTAGATGTTTATGAATGTCTTCAAATTCCCTTTCATAATAGCCCCTTTTTGACAGGCCTTTTTCAACTCTGAAATATGAGAAGAAAGGTTGCTGCAGAATGTAGCATATACCATTATAGGAGGTACACCTCTGTCCCTCAAGCCAACAGTACTCTTTTGGAAGTCAGTGATGATATATGCATGTGTAGGAGGTTGCAGAGCCCAAGATCCATTGCAGAGAAGCGGGATTCTTTTACTGAATCACAGTAAGTTCAGATGCTAAAATAATGGTGTGACACTTTAGGGAGCCTGTCTATGTAAAATGTATGAATTCGGTGTGATTTTATAAACTGTGTGTATAACTCCAGCCTTGTGTAATCTTCAGAGTGTTAGCAAACCTCATCACGTAGCTGCTGAAGAACAGTCAAAACTGTTAATATTGAATTACTCTCTACAGGTAGAAATGTGTCTGTTTTGTTGTGGAGAGTGTCTACATTAAAGGAATCCAGTTCCCCTGGATCACCTATGTGCATTAGCATCGGTGTGATAAAAATGGATGGCAGCAGTGCAGTCAACACGACAGAAATGAATACACTGCAGAAAAATAGGCACAAAGCATAGACTAGTTCTGCCTGTTGTTGCTCACATTTTTGTGTTGTCCTTGTGCTTTTGTGAAAATCTGGCAGCAAGCGGTTGTGTTCTTGGGCAGCTGAGGGAAAGCAAAGAGTCCCATAGGAGGCTGGAGAGTCAGATCATTGGGCCTCCGTTGCCAAGATGACTAGCAAGTCAGGAGCTCGAGCCTGCGGTCTGAACCTTGATAGCCAGCGCTGATGAAACTGTCTGTCCCAACCAGCTAAGAGCAGCCAAGGCCCAAGCTTGAAATCCGTACAGCCTCCTGAGGGCAGCCTGGAAGGGAAAGCTCACAAGCGTTGGGATATTTGGGGCGCATTTGACAGTTTCCCAGATGTTAGCCCATCTAAGGCCGTCCTCGGGGTTTGGCTGTTGGGGTTTGGAAAGAGCACAGCTGGGGACCCTGAAGAAAACCCAGCGAGGGCCACCCCTTCCCCAGGGAGCTGCTTCTGAGCTGCAGCTCACCCTTTGGGTCTTACCCGACCCACGCTGCCGTATCCTCTTGCTGTGCAGGCAGCCTGCCTGTGCTGCTGCCTGCCAACCCCAGGTGAACTGCCTGTCTACACACTGTCCTGCTCTTAGACCTGGCCCAGCTCAGCCAAAGCAGTTCAGGCATCTCAGGACTACATTGTGCTTTTTAGTTAGAAACAGAAAATTAGAGTCTTTGCTGATGAATCTTGTGGGCAGGTTAAGTGCTGTGTTGCCAGGCAGACAGTGGCTACTGTCCTGTTGGTTTTTAGAGGAATAGGCATGCATCTGGAGCTTGAAGAGTCACAGTTTTCTTCAGAGAAATCATTGGGCATGTAAAGTCTGGCTGAAGCTGATGAGAAGACTCTCACTGATTTCACTGGGCTTGGTGTCATGTCATTTGATCATAAAAGATCAATTTTATGAGATTAATTGCTTTTCCCAGATTAAAATGGCCTTTTTTCTTTCTACAAAAACGTGAAGTTTAGGATAGCTGTAGAGTCCATGAAAAGAAAGATGCTGAGGTGGCAGCAACATCAGGGACTTGTGAGAGCAAGGAGAGCCTTGCAGGTGTTTGTAATACTCATCCTTTGGTTTTGAGGACTCGTTTATAAGCATACTGGATGCCACGCAAAACCCAGGAAGGTCGTATACAAACAAAAATTATCACATGCAGATCATTTTGTCACTTTCACTGTTGTGAAGCTTGTGTACATGGTAGATGCTGTCTGTATAATGGACTAGAGTCTGACGGAACAAATTGGTTTTTGTAGGAGAGGTGGAAAGGAGAATGATCTTCATTGTTGTCTAGTGTCACCGAATTTTGGCAAAACTGCCTGTTTCAGGGAAATACTGCTTTGAAGTTGTTGCAGAAATACTTGGCATAAAGCTCTGATGCCATCCAGCATCAGTATGTTCTCCAGGAAAGCTCTTTGCTGCTGCAGCATTCTTATCAGTTGTGCTTGTGAGACTCTATCCCTGTCTTATTCTTTGTTCCTTTGATCACTCTTTACTGCTTTTTTTTTTCTTTGTTTTCTATCGTTTTTTAGCATCTTTTTCTCCCAACATATTTTAGGCAGGTCTCCATTTAATGTTCAGTCCTGCTTATAATCTTGTTGAAAAAGGAGCTAGAAAATGAACAACTTCATTGTCCAACCACAGCATTCATTTTAGTGATAATAAAATGTGTCTTTTTTTTGTTTTGTTTTGGAGTGAAAGAAAAGAGACAAGGAATTGCTGTTTTGACAAGACAGACAAATGGTTAGTAATGTTCCAGTTAAGGATGTAAATGAACTGCTGGTAGTAGGACAGGTTAGAAAAGACAGACTAGTAGCTCTATACATACTTTTCTAAAGAAAGCATATTTAAAGGGTCTTCTCTGAGGGATTAGAAAGGCAGGAAGAAATGCAGCTCCTTGCCAAGTAGAACTACCAAACAGAAGCAGGAACCCTGTTCAGCTGCACTGATGTACAATCCCAGTGCTAAATTGGGGCACTGTCTTTACTTCTTGTGTCTTTTATTAACATTTGTATAAAAATACAACGTACAGTGTGAGGTAAGTAGAATTCTGCAGTAATATAAATGTTTTTTTTTTTTTTTTCCTTTTAAGTACCTGTATAGCATGAATCGTCTCACAATAGTGCTAGGGCATACCCAGGGCTCCTGTCCCTTGCAGTGGTCTTGGCTTGGGTCTGGGTTCAGCCCCCCATTCAAACAGCAGCCTAAGTATATAATATATAAATTCTATAAATATATAAAAGTATTTTATAAATCTAAAATGGGTAAAATTCACTCTGGCCTGTATCCATGCCTGTTCTCAGAAGGTGCTGGTGTCCGGCAGAAGAGCATGTGGGATAACCGGGGCTGTGATGGAGCAGGGCTGGGAAGTCCCCCGGCTGGGGTGCGCTGGACCTGGCTGTATTCCCACACCTGCTGGGAGGTGACATCCCTCCAGAATGGTCCTGGGGCAGTAGTCCAGCAAATCCATGCGCAGTGCTGGTGACAGATGCGCAGCTGGAGTGGGTCTGCTCCCTTGTGTACATCGACGTAGGCAAATCTATTCCATGTTCAGCTTTCTAAGTCGGTTTAATAATACACATTAAAATGCCAACTGACCTGCAACAGGAGAAAAAAAAATTGTTTGTGACATTAAGCACCTTAACATGAAATAATTCAAGTTAACCTGCAGCAGATTTTAAGCATAAGCAAGTCCCTAGATGGTAGAGGTAAAAATGCACACCCTGAAAAGGTCAGGCATCTGCTGAAACCTCCTTGTGCTCCCACTTCTGACAAAAAAAATGAGATGTAGGCAAAGGCAACTCCAGAGCAAGCCTGAGGAATAAGAAAGGAGGTGTGCTAGTCAAAAGAGAGGTAACATTTATGTTTCTCATAATGCTGTAAGGTACCAGGACTTGGAAGGAGCCAATGAACAACTGCTCTGTCTCCTGTATTTGCAAATCTTGTTTAAAAAGTTCCTAAATTCTGTTCTGCTCTCAGGATGCCTCCTTCAACTCACTGCCATCCCCCGACTGTTTTTAGCTTTAACTGGTCTTTATAGACGTGCAAGAGGAAAATCAGCATAGTTTAACCCAGTATAATGGGTGGATAGTTTTATACTGAACTGGAACATGGAGTGGAGGTCATTTTGACTAGTACATTGTTTCAACACTGGACAAATACAAATGTTTCTCTTGAGTCTAAGGATATTTTTAATACTGCTTTTCAGATGTTGTTTTAGTTTGCTTGAAACTCAAAATGCATTCTTCCCAGAATTTTTAATCTTGCTCTTTTAATTTTTTTAAGGGTATCCTGTCAGTTTTTAAATACAGTCTTTTCATGTTGCCAATGAATTGCTTTGATCTGCAGATGAGAACTGATGAGATGCAGCTTCCTCATTGCTGAACTTTGCCAAGAGTTTTGAGTGTGTCTGCGATCAAGCTTGTCAGAATCCTAAAATTGGGATAATAAAATTCCTGACAAGACTTTCCAAAGCAATCTTTTCCCATTGTCTATAAAGCAAAAAGCCCGGAACAAGGTGTCTGTGTTTTAGTAGCATAAAAGTGAATGAAGAAAAAAGGAACACAGTTTGATTAACATGTTCTTTGTTTTATTTATGTAGTAACAGCTGTGAAAAAAGTTATAGTCCTCTTTCTCTGTACCACATCTCCATGCATCGAGGGAGCCGGCAAGGGAGGAGCTCGCAGCACAGAGGGATGGCTGGGGTCTACACAAATTGCCTCTGCAGTGGTCTTACAAAATTGTCCTGAAAAGGACAATATACAGCGATGCTGTAGGACCTTAAGACAGTCCAGGCTGGATTGGAGGAAGGTCTCCAGGCCACCCCTCTGCCCCAGGCAGGGCCGGCTCCAGGATCAGACCCGGCTGCTCAGGGCTTTCCCCAGCGAGTCTTGAAACCTCCGAGGACTGGGACGGCACAGCCTCGCTGGGGAGCCCGTCCCTCGGCTCCTCTGCCCTCTTGGCAGGTCGTTTTTCTGAAAATCCAGTGCTTTGGGTGCCTCTCGGTGCCTAAGCTCAGGAAACGCGTGTCCCTTGAGGGGAAATGGGCTTTTTGGTCAATTCATATCAAATTACATAGTGGTTGGTTGGAAGAGGTAGCCCAGCGTTATTCTCAAAAATACCATAGTTCCATCAGATTTGGATGTGCGGTTCGTTTTAGTTTAATTGCTGCTTGAATTCTACAGCATATTTCAGGGAATAAGTAAATAAAACACCATTCATGCCATGGGATCAGCATACTAATTTATGGCCAGATCTGAAGCCTTTTCCCAAGGCAAAATACAATTAAAGCCAGGCAGAACTTGACCTGAGTGAGCACTTCAGGATTTGATCTGTGAATTTTACTTTTCTGCATTTTTATTATTTTTCTACAGTAGTAAAAATATTTCTCCTGCTGCTGATTTTACGTTGTGCTGGATATTGAATTCCTTGCAGTAAAGGCCTAACCTCTTGAAACCTAATCTTATATAGCATGCTATCTAAAGAGCTGAATTCTTATTGGGATAACAAGTTTAAAAATACATATTTTTTAAAGCACATCCATGACATTTTTGTTAACCTGGTTCTAACGGTGATCTAGCAGTAACAGTAGAGGATGAAAAGCGAAGAACAGGCTGAGATCTAATCTGACCCAACTCATTGATTCGCTCCCTGACCTTGGGTAAGCCTTTTGACCTGCCTGTGCCTCAGTCAACTCAGCTGGAAAATTGGGTAAAGAGCGGAGCCTGTTAGAAAACCATCTTCAATTTGAACAAAGATTTCCCGGAGACCCCAAAAAAGTGAGTGCAGTCATTTTGTACAGACATAATTGATTGCGGACTGCACAAGAATAACATCCTGAGCTATGGGATGCGATGGGTGACATCTCATTTGTCGTATGGTGGCTGGGTGGTCTCGGCGTCCACTGGAACCCGGCCACTTTTCACGCGTCCAGAGCTGTGTTTTCGCTTTCACAGCATTAGTCCGGCCGTGTCTGCCCTCGGTAGGAGTGTGGCTCAAATATTGCATGAGTCTAAGAAGGTGCTGGGGAGTAATTACTATTCCTGTTCGGTTCAGAGTTACTGAACTAAATTACTCTCCCCTAGATTTATCACGACCTGAAGTGGCATCACACGCTACTGTAGCAGTAAAAGATAAAAACGAAATCAGGTCTCTACCCAGAATTCACCCGATGCTTTCCAGCGTGCCCTTGCTCTCCCAAGCCAGGTTTCATGCCATCAGTCTGTAACCAGCGGTGCCTGTAATTACCACGATGAAGATTTGGGCTGCAATCCTAACATTAAGCCTCGCGTGTGTGCTGGAAGCACGACCTGTTTGCTCCGCGGGGTGCAAGAGGTGTGCCTGCAGCCGGGAGCCTGGGCTTGGCTTTGTTCAGAGCCTCCCATCCTCGGCGGGAGCCGTTCCTCCAGAGCGGCCGCGGCAGCAGCCCGGCGGAGCGATCGGGAGACGTTGGAAGTCCCGCCGAGGCGAGCCAAGGGCATTTACATGGCATGTGGATAACCACGCGAAATTGGCAGCGGGCGGCCGGCCGCATGCACAGAGCTCCCTGCTCTCACGAATTTGGCACTGTTTGTCCTGGGCAAAGGCCAGCTTCTCTTGCTTGTGCCAGCATGTTTAAACTATCCTGGACTTACTAATCTATTCTCCATGACCCACGCTGGAAAAATGACCGTTTCCTTTTCCCAATTCCCACATCTGCTATTTGTTTTCCTCTCTTTGCCTCCCCGAGATTTGGGAAGGAGTTCAGGAATGTGGAGCGCTATTCAAACCCAAGCTGACCTCAGATACTGAGTGGCATTTATCTGGCAACGCTTGTAGGTAAATAGTTAAGGGGAAACGGGCATGCTTCTTCACTTTCACATGCATGTTTCTAGACATTTTCAGATTAATGAAAAATCTTGATTTTGTTCTAAAATGTTAGCTAGTGGCATGGCAAAAGTAGGAAGGACCCGGTATTTCCAATGGAAACTAGTAAATACTGCTCTGCCGGTTAATTGGCTCTGTCATTATCCTTCCATGAAATATTCTAAATTGTAACATTAATATTAGGTGCAAACACCTAAAAAAAGTCACTTCTACTAGTCCAAATGAAATTACTATGTGGGAATGACATTTATGCTGGAATAAAATCATCACTGTGCCTCATATAATATAATATATATGTTTTTTGCATTAAGAAAAATCCCAGGCTCTACTCACTTTAAAAGTGCGGGCAGAGAAAAACAAAATGAAATATCACTTGAAAATATTCAGTTTTCTGAACGGAATATTCTGAAAGAATACGTTTCATTTAGAAGACCTAAACAGCAAGGAAATCAGTAAGAAAAGCAGTACAGACAAATACAGTGTAGAAGCAAAATGCAGTCAAAGTTTGTATAATGACACAAAATATTGCAGTCCTGAGAAGGGTTGGATGACATGCAATGGGATGGCTTAACATTAACTTCATTTGGACCAAGAATTCACCCTTTTTTTTTCTTTTTCAAAGAAGAGGGCTTGATAGACCTCCCTAAATGCAATTTACTGTGATCCTTTTTAATCTGAATGAAGTGATTTTAAAATTTTTTAGGCATCCCTTGTGCACGAAGATATATATGCACCCTTGAAAAAAGAACAATAAAAACAATCACATCTTGGGAGAGATAAACTTGTTAAGAAAGATTAAAGGGAGATTTAACCAACAGAGTTACTCTCCACAAAGACGCTTATATGCCTTTTTGTTTTTAACAACTCAGTGGAAGTTCAGTGTCAAAATAGAAACTGGAGGCTAAAAGTGGGATCTAGGTCTACTGCTGTATTTTCCTCTGGGCTTACAAGACTAAGCAGAAGTACAGCAATTATCCACAAATATTTGGTGGGGTTTATACCAAGAGCCTAAAATAGATGCATACTTACGGAATTAAGAGGAAAGGACTTTTGAAAGAGCTGATTAAACTCACTACGATGATGCCTTTCAGATTAATGGCCAAGAACGAGGAGCTGAATTTTTCTGACTTTTGATACAGGTGTTCCTCCTAGTAATGAGAACTTGATGCTAGGAATTAGCTGGGTAGCAACGAGCGTGAGGAACGCCGTTGAGGTTTGCATGCAGCACACTTCGGAACGCTCTGGCCGGTGACGGGTGAATCCTCCTGCCCCGTCTTCTCCTCTGAGGTGGCACGTTGGCGCGTGTGTCGTCAGAAGTCCTCAAGCAATTCTGAAAACTTTTGGTTGCTCACATGTAATCTGCTATTATCACTCGTACGTGCCTTTTGCTTTTACTTCTGGCCAGATTTCCTTTTACCATCGAGTACCTTTGTTTAAGTTTATTTTTCCCTAGATATATAAGGTTGCGTTTTTCCAAGTTAAATGCCATTTGTCACCGTTCAGTAAGAGACTGCACATTCTGCTTTGAAATACCCTCTGATCACCGAGGCCATCAACTCTGGCTATCGTAGAAACAGACGTCAGAGATGAAAAGTGCCATTAGGTCATCCAGCCCATCTCCCTGCCAGCGCTCCGTGGATGGAGCTGGCTCTTGCCGTGGTGACAGCCCTTGTCCAAAGGGAGCCGCGGTGGTATCTGTGGGCAGCTCTCTTTGGATCCAAGCTCGGTGTTTGCTCTCGCAGGCAGATAAAGTTCTCTTTCATGTCCATGAGCCATCAGAAAAGGAAAACCCAACACGCTGGTGGAATGACTCCACCATTGTTACTGGACGACCCTGCACAGTTTCAAAAGATATTGAGTGTCTGTGCATCAAAGAACTGTTACGGCGACAACAGAGAGTCATGGCTCGTGCCCTCGGTGTAGAGCCCTTGTCTGTCCGTCTTCAGCGACGCACCACGTGAATACAAAAGTGTTTGAAATACAGGATATATTTTTGGCATAATGCTTAAATACGGAACCGTTTTGTGCAGAGTGAAAGGCAGAAATATAGTTATAAAGTGATCAAAAATCCATACTTTTGGTAGAAAATTAATACAAATAGCCAAACTAAGGGGATAATCCTTCTCTCACTGAAGTCGGTGGCAAACATCCCTTTGATTTCAATAGGCATGAATTACAAGCGAAGAGAAAAACTGGGTTATTTGTAATTGTAATTGACTTAGTTTGCAGTGACAAAGTTGCTGCATGGAGGGAAGGTGTGCATCCTAATTGTCTTCAATTTCTTGCTGTGGCTAGATTTAACTGTGACTACCCGGCGGTCTGTAATATTTTTTTTTTTTCCCCTGCTGGGACACTTTGCTATGCATGTTAACAGCACCACAATTGCGGTAGGGACAAACCTGACTGGTGTTCAATTAGATTAAAACCAGTGATTTTTTTTTTTTTTTTAAATGCTTTTGTTGTTCTTTTTGACACGTGGGTGGGTTTTTGTTTCTTTAAAAATATGGCATGAGATTCATCACAGTAAGAGTGTCCCTTTATACGCTGGAACAAAGAGGACATAGAGAAAGCAGGTAAGTCTTTTAGTGTAACTACAACCAAAAAAAAGGCAAAAAAGGAGAAAAAAACAATTTAAATGCTTTAGTCTCCTTTCTGTGCTTAGGTGAAACCTTCAGACTGACTGTCTTTCAGCTTACCAACTAACTGAGGAGAGAATGGTAGCATAAAAGCATTTTTTGTTAGTCTTAGAGACATAATTAATTGATCTTATGTTGTTTCTTTAGCAATTACGTGATATCCCCCTGTTAGTCTGTTCAAAATTTTTGTGTCAGTGTAAAAATGCAATGTCTCTGCCATTTTCAGAAGTAGATAAATGGAGTCCTCCTCTCCTTCTCTGGTCAGCCTTGGGGACCTGCGGCTCGTTTTGACCAAGGCTTTCCAGGAGCGTTTGCCATTTCAGGGATGCTGAATAACTCTGCAGACAGGAGACTTTTCCATAATTAAACTCTGTGCAAAATAAAGGGAGATCTTCATCACACTCTTTGTATTCATATAAAATCTGTTGCCATGGGAGCTAGCATTGAATAGCAAGGTAGGCAAAATCAGTAATGTTACATTACGTTTGCCCTGTAGCCACTGGAGGGTCCCTTAAAATAAAGTCGCCTTTTATCTTTGCTTTCTGAATAAACATAAAACTAGATTTTTAGTGCAAAATCCTGATTTCAAGGTTATTGATGCCAGACTAAATTAATACAGTCTGTGCGATAGCATACAAAATCCCCAGCAAAGCCAGGGATACTCCTGTCTTTTGAAAGCTTGACATTTGTTTTTCATAATGAACTTAAAGGTCACCAGCTACAGATGAATCAGGATACCTGCTTGAGTTTACATTTACATGCATTTTATTTTATTCCCATGTGCACTTTTTATGAGATCCATCACTGGAATAAAACTGTAGCTCTCTCTTATTATCCGGGTTTGATAGTCTAGAAGAGTTATCAACCTGCTGCCTTTAAGAACAGATGAGTTGTCTTCAGCGCACCGCCGTGCCGCTGCAATTCAGTGTGGTGTGGTTCAAGAAATGCCTGCTTTCTTTACTGCTTGACCTGAGCATCACCACTCATTTCAGCTGTAAATACAATGTTAAAAAGTGGCTCTCTGTTCCTAATCTGTAATTCTCCGTGTTCTGTCGTCATGCTCAATCCCTGAAATGATGGCAATGTTGCACTGTCGACGTTAGTGAAAAATGGTTTGTGTGTATTGAAGCTTCTTTAATTCTCGTTTTATTTCTACAGATGAAGATGCAATTAATCAAAACACAGGTTTCGGAACTTCCAGGGATTCAAAATGCCTCATTCAGACTTACAATGAATGTGTCCCGTGTCTTCTGCATATGAATTTCTGTTTTTGTTCAGACTAGCAAGTGACCTGTATTGCTGCACAGATTTTTTGAAACCAAATAACATTTTATATTTTTACCAAAATACCTGTGGAGCTGACAGAGCATGATGCATTCATTTTCCTTGATTTTGTAGTGAGGGAAAAGGCTAGCATGAATAATTCAAAAATAATGCTGAGACTGTTAAGATTTAGTACTGGAGAGGTCATCACAGTTGGGAGAATGAGCTAGGAGACTATTACTATTCCACGATCTTTGAATCTCAAGGTGACATCATTATTATTTCTCTATATCTATAATGTGGTGCTGCAACCAACTTATTGCAGTGTTTCTCATGTAGGGTAGAAAGATCAATTACATACAGACCTCAAAATGTGAACTATAAGCATAGTGTCCAATAAAACTGTCATTAACAGTCACCACAATTTTAACTGTATGCTTCCAGGTCAAGCTGTTTTAAAAATGATAACTGACATTGAAAGGTTGAATAAAGAGCACCCGTTCCGAAGGGAACAATTCTTTACCCAAATAAGTTTTCATTAACAAATTTGCTAATTCCTTTCTTCAGTTTACAAAAGCATTCGGCATTTATCTCATTGTTTCTGGTACACGCATTCACAGACAACCCTGGGAAAAAAAATTAAATCCTAAGTTTTCCAGATGATCAGCATCAACAGTACTATTGGTGAATGCAGATAAAGCATCTCTGTGCAATCTGATTTAATTTATTCCCGTCTTCGACAAGAAACTGAAAGATATTACCCAAATGGATGTTATATTACGGTAGCGCTTATTGCATTACTTTAACTATTACCTCACCTCTCCGACTGCCATTAACTCACCAGCATGCCTGTGGAAGCGTGCGTTATCCAAAATAAACAAGTCACTTACGAATATTCAGAAGTAATGTATGCCAGGAAACAGCCGTTAGGACTTCAGAGGCATCCCTCCATTGGGTGAGCGCTGCCTTGTGTGTTTAATTAAACATCCATTTCCCTTGGAGAGTATTCCTCAAGACTGTAACTCTTCCAATAAACACTTTTCCTACTTGTTTTGTTTTCTTTTTGTAATTTTCACATGCATTTGAAAGATAAATAAGGCAGCTTTCATAAGGAAATTACAGAGAAAAAAGGGTTGGTAAGCCACCTGTTCTGAACACCAGGATGTTTTGATGTGAGTCGCGCTCAAATGTTTCTAAAAAATATGCTGCAACTCTTTGAGACAATGATTTCCTCTTGTGTTTTTTGAAGGAACAAGCTACTCTCCTCCTCTCTTGGTTCTTTCCCATTTTTCGTATGGTATTTAGGCTTACGGCATCATGATAGCTCCTTGCTCCCGGACAGCCGGACCCGAAGGCGGTGCAGATTGAGGAGTGTGCCGGGGCTGTGCGTGCTCGGCCGGAGGCTCCCGCAGACGCTGCCGTCCTCACCCCTGCTTCCCTCCCTCTTCTTGCCTCTTTTTTCCCTCTCGGCTACTTTAGCAGCCCGAGAGCCGTGATCCGCAGCCAGGCACACACACAACCTCTTGCGACTGCTAGGGCAGTTCCAGCAGCCTGCTACGCGGTGCTCTTCCCCGGACATCTGCACCGATGGCTCTTGGATAGCCAACGACTCCGTCGTGTTTAGGGTCTATATGGGTTTGTCAGTGATTTTATATTTCTAAACTCTGATTTGCGTTGCCTTCCTGCTCCGAATTCGACATTTTTACAGTAAGTTATGAAAATATTAATATGACTAAGTAAGCATATACAAGGAGCAAATAGATGAAAGTATGTAAAAAATGAAGATTCTTTTTTTATTTTCCTTGCAAGGCTTTCTGGCGTGCACAGCTGGAAGGAAAGGGCACTGTGGCAGGACCGTGGACTCCAGCCCTGCTGAACCAAAAGATTAAAAGGAGATTGGTCAGAGGAATCAAATTTATATGGGCTGGTACAGATGTGATCCTGCGGCAGGAAAAATAAAACAACTGTGAAACAATGTCTCTCTAATGACTACAGGAAAATTAAAAAACGAGTAATGCAGTGGCTTCCTAGGTATAGCTTTTTTCCTGTTCAACCAAACATTTATTTTAATTTCTAGCATTTGGAGGAAAGCCACACGACTTAAGCCCCAATCCTCCCTCATTATGCAACCTTCACTGCCATAATGTTTTTGTCGGCCTGTTGCACACGATGATGTTCACCCTCTGCAGCGAGCGTGGTCCGGGGGCGGCAGTGATGGACCAACTGGGTCAGCGTTGCTTGGCCTAACGTGCTACCCTGGCGTTGAGTCTGGGAGTGTCAGAAGGTTTGAGTATCATCGCTAACAGTGTCAGGCTTCTTGTTGGGTACCTAAGAATTGGAGAAAGAATTGGAGATCAGGGGAAGAAACAGATTTTATGGCAAAAGTATTGAGAACCCTGGAGACTTAGGCTTACTTCTGTCTTTATCACAGACTTTCTTGTTTTGGGGGCATGACATGATGGCAGCTACATTTACTGTTAGATTTATGTTCAGGTACTGTAGCGGTGGAGCTACAAAATTAGTTACATGATCCCAATAGCCAGCAGCAGTAAATGCAGCAAGGACAGTCTTACAACTGAACACAGTATAGGGAGTCTGCAGGTCAGGAGTCGGTTCAAATGGTTTATCTGCTTTAGTATTTCCAAACTTAATATTGCTCTAATTTGTGTTATAAGGAGTCTGGGAAAAGTTTTGCTGCCAGTTACGCCTTTTAGATGACCTGAGGATTTCATTTGGCGCATACGTGCACTATGCATAGAGCTAAATTTTACTTGGAAAGCCAGTCTGGCTATTGGTGATCTTGCTTCAAATTTTAAAAGCTTAATAACAATTTAATAGTAATGAAATATTGTTGACAAAAATGCTGGTTTTGCAGAACCAAGTAGGGAGGAAATCTCTTTCTGCCAAAGAGCTTGGATTTCATAATGTCTTTTGAAACAACACTGGAGTGCTATCAGAAGAGGAGAAGCAATGGTGCCCTAGCCCCCAAACCAACCCCAAGCAAACACTAATACAAACATTTTCAGTGGATTCTTTGTTCATCCCTTTCCAAACTAGAAATTCCATCAATTAATAATGGATTTCGTAAGAAGTGTTGAAAAAGCACAATAATGATAAAAAAATCCTTTAGCATATCCGGTTACTTTTCACATGAAAGACATTCTGTGGCCAGTGCCCAGTGAAGGATGTTATTATGTTGTTCAACTAGGAGAGAAGAAAAAGGTAGCAAAAAAAAAAGCTAAAGAGAGTCATTAAACCCGTTTATCATTAAATAAAAGGTACAAGCTTGTTCATAACGCAGGAATGCAAAGTGTACCGTTCAAGGAAATGTAAACGTAACTGCAACTATTTTATTTCATGTGAGGCTTGTGTTAGCTCTCCTATTAAATTTAATGGGTTGCCTCATGAGAAGCAGCTCATTAATATGAATATGAAGAGCATGTTTCAACCTGCAAATTAAATAACACAAAGATGCGTGATGTTTATTTTCCTTTGGTAGATCTTTGCTTTTTAAAAATATGAACTAATGCAGTAGAAATAGCTGGGGTCTGGGGATAAAACACTGAAGCGCGAATCAGGAGACCGTGTTTCTCATTCCACTCAGTGTCGTCTGCTTCCGATGTGACCCTCAGCAAATCAATTAACTGCTGTTTACTTTGGTTACTGAATCAGGTTAAACCAACGAACAGTGTAATACTTTACTTATTGTGAGGCTAAATAGTTACAATTAATTATACTGGTTTAGATGAACGTCACGGGCTGCCTGGAGTGGTGGGCAGTGCTGGAGTGGTGGTCCAGGGTTTGGATTCGGGAAGGTTGGCAGCTGCCTCGCTGTGCCGGAGACTACCCCGCACCCGGGCTGATCGAAATGCTTCGTCCGCCTGGTGTGGTTGTATTGCTTATGACTCCTGAGCAAGCACGGCCATAGCAGTTGGGTTTTGCAATGTGTCTGCCCATAGGTGGGACAAAAAGGGACACCCTCAGTCCCTTGGTTCCCTCCAAGGTGTTCGACCAAAGAGACTTTCCTGTGGGCGAAGCATTTGTGCAGCTTACGTTGCTGCTTGAAGTATTGCCAGTAAGTTGCTACGTGAAAAAAAGAAACTAAATGAGCAAACCCCCTTAAAACAGAAATTGAAGAATTAGACAGCAAACAGCCAGGAAGGGCCATGTTTACGGCCCTCTAAGGAACATTAACTTGCCCGCATTATCAAACTGGGGTTAATTTTCCAGAGGACAGAGCCCCTTTTGTGGTTTCACTCTCTGGCCACAAAACTAACACTCACCTGTGAATTGCAGGCATTGTTTGAAGGACTGGTGCCTCCAGTAACTTGAATTTTGTTTGTTTATTTGTCCCTGATTCATCAGCCAAGCTTCTTTATGATCATTTTAAATTCACAAGTAGGTATAGGGATTGTCTTAAAACCTTCTGGTGAAGTTTATGTCTGAAGATTTTTGGAACATGGGAGGTTTCACATACAAAATTTAAAATAAATGTTACACCTGAAAGCCACTAGAAATTCAGGCCTTGATCCTGCAGTGATATATGATCAATTATATTGCTGTAGTCCTGTAATGCATGCTTAATTCAGTAGCCCAGGCAGATTCCTCCTACACGAGCCCTCCAAGGTGAGTGTTCAGCCCCAAGCTGTCCCTCTCCGTGGCTGGAGGGAGCTCAGCTGCTGGTGCCGCTGAGGTCTGCCCATGTGCTGGAGAACACGTACAGGCAGCCTGATGAAAAAGCCCACAGCAAAATGTAATTTTTTTTTTAATTATTTCAATGTGCCCATTTCACTGTAGTCACAAAAAGTCAAAGGAAGATATTTGTTTGTGTAAAAATGTGATCGACACAACATTTTTTGATCATTCTTTCTGGAATTGCTTATAGTGGGTTTTTTTGCTGGCCTTACATTTTACGATCTGGGTCTGCTCTTGTGGGTCTCCTGAAATGGGAAGTGTACCCAATACTGGGAATCCCAGAAAATCAATTCGGCTGATCGCCGGCTGAGAATTTGAGCTTTTCCTGCTTCTTTAGCACTGTGAAGGACCTGCCATCCTAGTGGGAGCTGCAGAGGTCTGCGATGAATTCATTCTCACCCCTGCTTCAAGCCCAGCGTGGAGCTGAGCTGCCCGGGAGGAGCTCCAGACACACACTGGGACCCACAAACAACACGCCAGCAGCTCCGCTTCCGTGGGAGATGCTGGCTTCCATGGGGAGGGAAGGCTGCTGCACTGGTTTGACACCAGAGGCAATAAATCTGTGTCATCACAAATAGGCAGGAGCCATCGTTGCACCTTTTTTGTTGTCTTCTCTGGACTTTCCGATGGATGGGAGCGTCTGGGGGTAGAGTAACTGCAGTGCTCTCCTCACCGTGTGTGGAGCACGGTGTCCAAAGGACCACTGGTGGCAAAGTCTTGTGGTAGCATTGGGATGGATTGCAAGCAAGGCCAAAATGCAAAATTTCATAATAAAAATAATCAAGATCATTACAGGGTCTGAGCCCATAAAACTTCTAATAATAACTAAAAGTTTTGGAGGGAACTCATAAAAATTACTTTGAAAAACCAGTAAGACCTGCACTCTGATCCTTAACTTGTACAAGGAAAAAGTATTAAGCATTCTACTTTTTTTTTGTTTTGTTACAGTTTTGTTCTGTTGCGCATACTCAGGAGACCCCTTTATTTCAAATTTAAAATAGTCTATGAAAATCTGTATTGACGTAATAGCTTATTAGGCTACAAGCAAAATATTCCCAGAACTAATTTTTAATTAATATAGTTCACTGAAAACTTATAAAAGATTCATACATAATATGATAAAAGAAATAAACATCCTCAATACCATGTTAAGTTTCTTTTCTTTGTAAAACATTGTTTTTTCTCCTCTGCTACCAGCACAATAAAACCTGCTCTTACAAAATTGACTTGCACTTGTCTTTGGCAGCTCTGTCAGATGGGATATTTTCTGATACATAAACGGTGCTTATTAATTCAGAGTCAAATTCTGTCACCTTTTCTCACTTTGGGTACTGCCTTTTGTAAACAATTTCGTCTTTGCAATGCAGACTTCTCTTTGAGTTTGTCACTGTCCCTCCAACAGACTGCTCCAGAGCTGATGGAGGCCGCTGGAAATCGTCTCACTGACCTACACGAGTTTGATATCAGTCGTCAGGTAGCTAAAAGCGGCAAGATTTGAGTAGAATGAATCTCATCTCTCTGCAGTCACCTCAAAGCGAGATACCAAGTCCAAGCTCGTTGCAGTACGTTCCCTCTGTAGGCAGCGGGGAGACATGGATGACTCCAGAGATGTCTTTTGCCGCATTTCTGGAAAAGGAAGGTGCGCGTTGTGATGGCTGAGCAGGAAAGCCTTGCTGAAAGGGCCTTAAACTGGTGTCTTCTTGGGGGGGATGAGCTGGTCCCACCCGCAGGGTCTTACCCTGGAGGTCTTTACAACCGGGGCTCGTCTCAGAAGACACAGGGAGAGATCCTCTGAGAAATGTGAAGGTCTGTCTCGAGCCTTTCCAGCAAGGAAGACCTTCTGCGACCTGCTTGGCACAAAAGACTTGAGTTTTGCCCTAAGAAAAGCGGCTGTTCAATGGATAGTTCGAGATGCTGAATGTTGTGCTGTTCTGGGAAGCCCTTTCCTCCGCGTTCTCTTCCCTCCCCCAAAGTCCTCTCCAGCCATAAAGCACGTGTTTCAGTTTGGTTGAGTTCTCTTCATTTTGGCCTGTGCATGATTCCCATTTGCATCAGAGGGTTTCGCTGCAGAATTCCATGCAAAAGTTAATCTGGGAAAGCTAGATAATAAAAACTGGGGGCTTTTGGTCATCGGTCAGGAGGGATGAGGCTGTCTGGGTGTGACCGACCAGAGCTGAGGCATTCGGTAATAGGGTGGAGGCTTTACTACTTCATCCTTCCTTGTTTTGGCAAGGACAGAGGAGGAATTAAACTGGAAGGCTGACAACCTGAATTCACATTTCCTGCACCATTATTCCTGGTAGCTGCCGTACTCTCTGCAATAGCCCCGAACAAAGGCTGTGTCATGTTTCTCCTAAAGTGACGACAATTAAACACGCTGATTTTTACACAGCTATAATCAAACTTAGTTGCCATTGCTCAAAGGCAGGACGATCACATTCCTACTGGAGCTATGCTTCCAAACTTCAGCGGCGTGAGAAGGCCTGGTCCGGGCGATGCTCCCGGGGGTCAGGAGGGGATTTGGAGGCTGAGCAGCACCGAGGGACCAAGCTTCTGCTGGCGGACGGGGGAAGGAAGAAAAGACGGGGGACTTTAGGTTTTTGTAGCTGTTAGCAGAAAGATTAAGAAGCGAAGACTGAATTACGGCTGGCAGAGCAGCCCCAGTGGTGGGTGCGAGGTCTCTTGCCTCTTCATCCCCAGAGGTGTCCCCGGATGCCAGAGGACCTCCCTGTATGTGTTCAAGAAGTGCCATTGCTGAAATCACTAAACTCTCTGAAGTTCTGCTTCATTAAAAACTCCCTGCTGGTTGTGAATGGGTGCCTAAAATATACATCTACCATAGACCTGTACCAGTGTCCCGTCCCTTAGGTCAGCAGCGTAATGTGATAGCGTTGGCCATCTCTTGGAAGATCTTTGCTAATTAATCCAATTGAGTATCTTAGTCTAAGTCGGGATAACACTATGTATGTAATAGGATTTAGTCCTGTGAATTCTTGATATCCATAGCTCCTTTGTAGCTTTAGTACACTCAGCATTTTTCAGGATTAGGTCTTAAGGGCTTGATCCCAAAACATTTAAAATCAATAGGTGTTTTCCTTTGACTTCAGTGGGCTTTGGTTCAGCCTCTAAATATGAGTCAATACTTTCTGATCTGAGTACAAAAAAAATTTTTAAATCGTATTTCCAAACCCCTTATTACTTACTTTACACTGCACAACTTCTTGAACTCTATGTAGATTTGAATAGGGAAATATTAACCAAAACAATAATGATATTATTAGTTGGAGTTTTAGCTTTTAAATTCACTAAAATGTACCATTGAGTATTCTTTATTGTTACAGAAGAAGAATGATTAATTTAAGGTTCAGGTGCAAGACAAGGTCAGGAAAGAATTGTTACTGTATACAGCGAGCATTTCAAGACGAATTTGTAGTTTGAAGTATCATTTTATGATGCATTTTCTGTTTTGTTATCAGGGGAAGTATGATGGGTGACATACGAGTGATCACAGTGTTTTGGTGCAATGTTCTGTGATGGGCTTTTCATAAAAATTAGCTGACAATGTCATGAGTATACAAGTAAATTTATAGCTTTCATACTGGACTGCCATTCCCAGAGCTATTTCCAATCACTTGGGCTTTTTATTAAGTTTATTGTTCTTTTATTGTTCAGTGGAGTGTAAGCAGCGAGATTACAAATAAATGTAAGTTGCAGTGGGTATGAAGTCAAGCTTGCAGAATTAGGGAAGACGCAAGCGGAGGAGAGCAGAAATTAATTTGAATCATTGGTGATATGAGAGACCACGTCCTGACATTTCTTGTCAAACGCGCGTACCGTACGCAGCGTCGCGGGCTGACATACCGCTCCTGCCAAAGTCACGGCCCAAATCCTGAAAACAAAGTGGCAGTTGTGCTTCCAACGTACTGACCACGTTTTTTTCCTTTCTTGATTATTTTCCTTGCCTGCTTCACTCTGCTGTCTGTCTGCTTTTTCACTCCAGCAGTTGCTTGCGGCATAACAGGACCAACAAGTGAAGGGAGATGAAGTTTCTTATTTTAGTATAATTCTCATAATATCTTCAGTGTGGAACCTTCAGCATTTATTTCCCTCTACTTTTTTGCCCCTCAAAGAGTGAATACTTTATCATTTTGGTTAATATCCTGGCCAGCAGAGCAGAAAATCAGACTCATAGCTTTTAATGACACATTTTCAACTGCAAGTTAGTAAAAAAAAATTATTTTTATGTGGTTCTTCAATACTTATACAGACTTCTAGAAACATAATTAAAATTTGTGTTCCTTCTTTGTTATTACTGCTGTGGACTCTACTTAAACTGGATGCTGTTTGTCTGGGCAATCAGACAATAGCTAGAATCCAAAAGCAAATCGATTTGCTGTGTGGCTTGTGCTATTACTTAAGTTATAAATAAAATGATTTTTCCCAGATGGCTCCCTGATGGCCCTGCACTCTTCCCGGTACCAGCTACAGCTTTTCATCCCTGCTGCAACTCCCTCGTGCATTCCGCCGGCCACTTGCACCTCCAGCCTTCCTCCGGCGCTGCGCTCGCTCGCGCAAGTCTTTCCCCAAACAGCCAAAAGCTTCGGCTGGAGCGGAGCCGAGCAAGGTCGAGAGGAGATTTATCGGGAGCCCAGGGTCTCCGTAGGACTCCTCCTGAGACCAGCCTGTGCCAGAGGATCTGCAAAAGCCGCCGTCCTGGCTTAGCTGCGGTGTGGCAGCCTTGGGCGGCTCGTACCAAACTCTAGTGCAATGGCGTTTTAGTTGAGAGCCGAAGGATTCCCAAGGTTTTACACCCCAGCGTCAGGGCAGTGCCAGGTTTTCCCTTTCTCAGTGCCGGCTGAAGGTCCCTGTGCCGGGAAATGCCTGGCTGGGGTCTGGGACCCCGCTGCTGGGTCTGCTGGTGCCAAGCCTTATCCCTGCCGGCGTCACTCCTGGGAATCAGCCTGTTGATGCTGATGGGACCTCACGCTGGTGAAGAGTTAAGTGACATTTCAGGTAACAAGCTGGTCTCCTGATTTTTTTTTCTAGTGCAAGCATTTTGAAACAGCAAGCGTAACTTTTCTCAAGGTCGTATATTTACTTCATAGGCAAGTTTGCCTTCCAAAAATGTGGGCAGGGCACCACTGGAAACTATAAATGTACATCTGAGAGCATGCTACATACACTTCCCCATGCTTTGTTTTCATTTTGCCTTTTCAAGATGACTAAAATCATTAATCTTACATGCTATATTTTTGTGATTTTTTTTTAGAAAACTGGGAAGCTATCACCGGTAATCACACAGCATTTGTAATAGAAGGAAAACAATTATGATGAAAACAAGTATATTGGAAAATCGCGGGACTAAAAATAAATATTTTTCCATGAACACAATAGAACTATATTGGAATTACAGGCAAAAAAATCAATAAAAAGTAGTATATAATAGCTATAGAGTTCAAACAAAGTGCATTCATTCCCTAGTTCCTAGGAGGACCCCTGATACATACGTGCAAAAGTTAATGAAAATCAGACTTCGTTGTGTCATCAAAAATAGCAAAGGAGTTGGCTGCATTTTTCCCCACGTTCTGGCTAGTCATTGCTCCATAAATATAGCACCTATTTAAAGGACCAAGCCTTGTTCCTATTAAAGGCAGTTGCAAACCTCAGACAAACCTTGGCACAGGTTTGGGGGCCCCGATACTTGCCTGAAGCGCGGCGGGGAGCCGAGCGTGTCCCACACGGGGCTGCAGCTTTGATTTGGGGTCACGGGGGTGGTCGGACACTGGGGCAGCCCCTCGCCCCCGGCTGACGTGATCCCGGGGTATAAAAATAATGGCTTGTGTCTTCTTGGTAAGTTGGCTTTCAACCACGGCTGCGGTTCTCATTTCTACGTACGTTCGCGCGAGCCCGGTGTATTTTATAACAACAAGTCTATGGTTAGATTTAGGGAATAGAAACTTTTTTGACTTTTGTTGTTTGTTGTTGTTTAAATGCAGGAGAATGGTCTGCTCTAAATCCACACAACGTTGGGCAATGCCCAGGTACTTACCTCCTCATTCGAGACATGAGGGGAAAACGTGGTGCATGTTCCTGCGCAAAGTTCCTGGCGGATCTTGGGGCAGGACGGTCCCTGCCAGCACCCACCGCCCCATTCATCCCACGGGGCCCCGCTCCGCGCTTCTCCACGTCCTCCACAAAGTCCGGCCTCCTCGAGCTCATTCAGAAAGATGAAATCATCTGAAGGCTACAGAAGACGTGCAGAGTTTTACTAAAAAGCTGCCGCGTGACTTGCTGCAGAAATAGAGTAATTCTGTGCCTCAGTCACCCAGGAAATATTTGCTTAATAAGTTTCTAGTTGGAGAATAACACCTCCATTTTATTTTTTTATTTTTTCTTTATATTATGTGATCAAAGTATTTTGTAAGCATCCAGAACACGTTTTCTTCACATGGTAGTTTCATCAACCCTCCTTCTATCTTCCCGCTGACACTGAATGACCCTCAACCTTGCAATCTAACAATTTTTTAATGAAGTCAAAGAAAGTATAATACTGAGAACATTCCTAATTGATTGAAGTTTAAGACACCGAACTGAGGCCAGTTGAAGACAATGAGAGCCTTTCTGTTTGTTTCCATTGGTTTTGTAAACTTTTGTTTGCGAAGGAGGCCCATCAGGAGCAATGCAATTAGGAATCCATCCATCTGAGCCTCTGCTTTGCTTCACTTAAAAAAAAAAATAAACATTTTTATTTTGCTCATTGAAAGAATAGGGAAAGGATGAGAATGGAGACATCCATTCTGGCTCCGAGCCAGCTCAGTTTGGCCAAGAGGCAAGTTTCCTATAGTTTAAAGATATGCTACAGAAAAGAAAACCCATTGTTGTTCCACCCTTTGCAACTTAAAAAAAATAAAAAAAAAAAAAGAAAAAGAAAAGGGCAGAGAACTATAACTTTTTAAATTAGTTTAAAAAATAATTCTTAGAACTTTCTTTCCCAGAAGATAGGCTGGCTTCTCGCTGCAGTTAGTCATTACGCACCCAGCCCCGATACAATGGCTGGCTCAGGAGCAGCAACCTTAAAATGCAGTTTTGCAACTCCTTCTCAGTTGAGTAATCTTTACTTATGTCCCACTCACATGAGTAAGGGATACTTAAGTAAGAAATGGTTGAAGGGTCTGGCATGCTGACAACAGCAGAGGAATGAATTGAGCAATGGCTTTTAAAACTGACCGTCAGCATCTCTATAAACTTTGCATGAATTTCTCTCGCAGAGGTTTTAGGCATGGGCGCAGCATGACCCCGGGCTTAGTAGGCAACTAATCAGTGCCCTTCATTTTGCTCAAACACTTTCCTTCAAAACCCAGCCATATTAACTGTACTAACATGTTTTTAAAATTTATCAAGTTTGTAGAGGCAAAGTATAAACATGCTTGTGGATCATGGGGTTGGTGCAGAGAAAGGCGCACCTTGTTAAATGCACCGAATATTTGAAAGCTTGGATTATCCAGCTTCAAGCTACCAGTTTAAACTTGCAAATCGTATAGTTGATTAGCGGGTCTTTTCTACCTTAGATCTTCCTGAGTGCACTTTTCAGCTTCTGATAATATTTATAAATAAAGAGTATCTATATGTATTTTCACCTTTCTCGAGTCTTTTATGGGAATTAGCGAGGCTGAATCTCAGGGGACAGCTTTATTTTGCTAAATCTCTAACACATTTTGTTTCATGTTGAGTCTTTGGGAGCTCTAATACGTTTTGGGTGGGTAATGTTTCCATACATTACTACTCCATTCATAATCCATTACTTGGATAATTCCTCATTTGTGAGGCCTAGAGAAATTATGGTATTCACAAGCATTTTTTGAATATTTATATAATGTCATAGCAGGGCTTAGGATATCAGTTGGCGGGAGACAAAGGCAAGATCCTCAGTTATTCTCATACTTAAGTGCCAGTTTGGTTCCTTGGCAAAAATGTAAATTGCAACGTTGGAAGGCAAAGAGTTATTGAACAAGGGGATTACATTGTAAAGCAGTTATTTCAACAGCTGCTACCCGCAAGAGGGGATCTGAATTTTGCAGGAACATAATTTTACTGAACAGAACTATTTTACAAAGTTGAGAATATCAGTACAATTAAAACGATGAACATCCACTGATTTCTGTGTACTGTGCAGAGCATGAGATGTCCTCGTGGCAGTGAGAATGGTTGCAGTCCCTGAGCTGAAAGCTGCTCTCATACAGAGTAGAAGATAATAGTTCGGTGTTTTTTAGGAGAGCTCACGTTGAGCAGCAGTCTGGCCTCTTTGAAAGACGCAGACTCGAGTGGTCCAGATATAGCATTCCTGGAATTTCTCCTTGTGCTGTTATCCGTGTTGCTCCCAGCATTCCCACTGCCGTTTCTGGCCGGTGAAGTTAATCTTCGCTCTTACTTAAAGGCTTTATTTTCTGGCACGGAAGGCCGCTGCCTTCCATCGCCTGAGGATATCCAAGTGTCACTGGCAGGTGAACAGCTCCTCGAGTGGATCCTGGGATTAGTCCGTAGGAAAGGTTAACGGCCATAATTTTGCACTTGGCCATTTCCATCTGATAATATAAATGAAGTTTACCGAGGTGAAAAAACACTATTCGTTTAACGTCTCAGCAGTGGAAGGCATAGAACAGACCAGGTAAGTGGCTTGCCGCAGACCACGCAGTGAACCAGACTCAGAATTCAGAATAAATATGTCTCCTGAATCCAATTTCCAGTTTCTAGGCAGTAGGTATTTTTTCCTGTCTCCTTCCTTTGTAGCAGGAGTTATATTGTGACAGTTACTAATGGATTGCAGTCATCATGGTTCTTATAACAGCATGCAGTATAAGCATGCGATATAACAACAAGACTTCAGTAAATAATCCATTTTGGCAAGCTGACATTCAGGAGAAGTTTATTATATGTAAATAACATTTGATTTAGTTCTGAATCACTTCCAGAGAGTCCTCCTGGTTCTGGGACCCGTTGCGTGGGAAGGGAATATTGGAATGGGGACAGAGAGTGGGAGCTGCCCACTCTGTGGCACAAATACACAGCTGAAACATAATACAAACGGCAATATGGGACTCAAAAACACCACAGTGGGAATATTTTTTTTCCCCTCTCTAAATTGTGCTATATGCCCAGGTAAAAGACACCTCCCCATACAGCTAGGAAGTAGTAAATAATCCCTTGGAGCCACTGAAGATTGCATTGGACAGACACAGGACTTATCCCCAAAAGGAATGTACCATCCTACATCTGGATGTTCCCTGCAGCTGGCTGGTCCTGTATCGTAAACCAAGGACCAAGATGCTGCGGCATCCAGGTGGAAACGCGGGGTGAAGGTTGTGGGCGGTCGGGACGCGAGAGTCCACATCGCACAGCAACGAAGGACTCACATTTGCGTGTGTTTGGGAAGCCTGAGGAGGATCTAGAGTTTATCTGTGGTAGTTAAATCTAATAAGAAATATTCTATATAAAGGCTTTTGCAAACACTAGTGGGTATTAGTCTTATGTTGAGAAAATATTGAAAATGATTTAAATTACAATGTAGGTATTTACTTTTCCTGGAACTAAATCGCACTGTCCCTGCCTAAACAAAGCCTCCGCGCCTTCAGTGGCGGCTTCGATTTGCCTAATCTGCCGAGCAGTGCTAAATCCAGAGTCATCAGAGTGCTTGACCATGTGCTTAACTTACGGCACAGGCTGACTAACCCTGCCTACAAGTAACCAGTTTACTGAATTGGGTCGGAAAGGGACGTCCTGAATGCCTGTTCTGCTGCTCACTCAAAGCTCATGGTGTAAACCCAGTGTTTTTTGAAGGAATACGACCTGGGTTCTTTGGTTCTTACTAAAGAGACATCCGAGTTGTTGCAGGGTAAGTTTTTTTCTATGGGGCTTGAATTTAAGCAGAACCGTTTTTATGGGAAGTGTGATGTTGCTTGTATCGATTTGGCAACTGGGGAGATGGTGTTAGTGGGTGACCTTGAAAAATGTGATAAGTGGCAAGGGTGCTGAAAGGTTGAGGCACAAATGGGATGGCTAAAAGCATATTTATTTCTAGTCTGTGATGATAGAGAGGGGTGAAGTTCATGGGTCTCTTCTCCATAAGAAGAAGCTCCTCAGTAGCCATGGAGTACTTTCCACCACATTCTTCTCAGCTTTGCAGAGAAAATATTCACAGCTATAATAGGGTTATGTGAAACCTGACAACAGTGAACCTGGAAGCCTTAAACAAGAAAAAAAAAAAAAAAAAGGGAAATTTTAAACCCGAGACCCACATCCTACTCTGGTTTGTGTTGACAATGACACAGAAAAAGATTAAAAATAGCAAAAAAAATTGCACAAGTAGAATTGTATAAACACTTATTTGACTATGCATCTAGCAGATGCATGTGACTGTAGTATGTAGCAGCAGACTAAGGAAATTACCAAACATTTCCCAACCCTGTTCTGTCTGAGATGGAGCAAACATACACCCCCCCCCCACCCCCCGGGGTGCAGATGGTTCCTGTACTACTTAGGCATCCATATAAATATTTCTGTTTGCCAGAATGAAGCGGAGATTTTGGCTGTTAATGATTTATTATTCTCAGCACAGTGATAATTTAGTGGTTTTCCTAGTAAATTAGCCTGAACTCTTCAAAGAAAATTGAGGACCAGTCCCTACCCCTGCAAACGATCCAGCTTGCTTGTGCAAAGGAGTGTAGCTTGGCCAGCTACTCCGGCTAATTAGGGATTAGCAGAAAAACAGAAAACATGCATTAAAAAAGGAGTTTATAAAATATTATCAATGTCACGATTTCGTATTGCAAGACACACACCGAGGTGCATACGCGCAGGCAGGGAATGATTTTACAGCTCTGTGGCGTTAGTGCAGCAGTGATGAGATGTCATCTCCTGGTGGATCCCAGCCAGCAGAAGGAAACGGGAAATCAGGGGACTCGGAGATAGACGCTGCAGGAAAAAAATAGGCTCGACAAGTCTTCTTGCTGAAACGCTTAAAGAAAACTGTTCTTAGAGATTCCGATGTGACAGCCCTGTGCTGGAAAAGGAAGAAATCCTCCATCTCCTGCTGTCTACAAAATGTACTGGAGGTTCTACCTAATTCTGGGAAATGTTAAGGCAGATAATCAGAAAAATGGGAGAGAAAGTGTCACTCTTTGAGATTGCCCCAGTTCTGAGAAAACCGTGAAACCTCTGACATTTGAAAGAATCAGAGAGAGTTCTGCAACCAGCACATTTGTTGCTCTGACTGGTTAAAATAACAGCAAAAAAGGAAAGCAGCTGTCATGTATAAGATTTCTGAAATACTACCAGCAGTCTGGACACCGCATGTCAATATTCCTTATTTTTCCAGGAGGTTATTTACTGTGTTTCCTCATGATTCCTCCAGAAATCAATTGTCTTTCCAAAGTATTCCCAAAGCAAATAAAATTTGTACTCTTATTATTCTTTCCCCAGCATATGTACTGCTTTTGAGCATTTACATTTGCTAGCACCTGGGGTAGCCCAATGCAAAGCTTTGGATAAAGTTTAAAATAAAACCAAGTGATGCGTATAATTAGCAGAGTGTTGATAAAGGCTCCCCTCTCTGACCCCTCAAGCTTACTGCTTTGTAATCATGAGATTTAAAAAAAAAAAAACCACAACAACAACAACAAATATATAAACTTGCATTCTTTGCATTTGCCTTCTGGGCTGCGAGGCTGCTTTGGGGTTGTAATTTTTCTCTATGGTTGTGGAAATTAGATAGTACTTGCTGTTGAAGTGGCATTTGAGAGTCTCAAGGAATCAGCTGGTTCTGAGTTAAACTTCACAAAGATACACGACATTTTTTGGCACAATACTAGACTCCAAGTATTGTAGCATTATTTCATGTTTCCCTCAATAGGAAAGTCCCAAATACATCCTGTTTTTAAGTTGTATGGTAGAGGAATAATGGGCTTCTGGAGACAGATTAATTTATAAAGTGAAGAACTAAAATTCCTCCTTCAAAGATGTGACACTCACTTGAAGTCCTCACAATAAGCTCACATTGTTGCAGGCACAATTGGTACTCACTGCTTTGTTTATCTCGAGGACTTGCATTAATTAGTGCTTATAAATGCTTTTGAAGCATCTCATTCATAGAAGGCACTGAGTTCCTACTGAATGCAATGAGCTACAACTTACCTCCTTCAAGCAGACTGTACCGGAGTTCTAACCTTCTTGGGCACGTTGCTTTAAAGTTTTTTGCCACTACCATCAACTTCTTTTGGAAAAAAAAAAAAAAATACTGTGGGTGAGTAAACAAAACGTCACAATTAAGCCACATAAATAAATAAAGAGCTTTAGAATTTTCCTTTTGGTATTCATGGCTCTTGAAACTAAAATATCTGGAGCCACCAAAGCTGTTTCAGGCATTGCTGCATTTTCCACTTAGCGAGGAAGAGGAGGGAGTCACTTTTCGGTCGCTATCACCTGTGGCTCCATTGTCCCTTTACTCTTTGAGTTGCAATTCAGTTTATTTTTCCTTATCTGTAAATTCAGACTGAGATGTGTTCATTCGCACCTTAAGGGATTTCAGTTAAAAGGCTGTGGCCCCACAGGTGGAACGCACGCATTAGGACATACTTACTATCCCGGTGTACTCCGAGGTTGGTGCACGTTATTTGCGGGGTTTGGAATAAGGGCTGTAGTTAAATGTGCTGAGAGAGAGTCGTATCTGAATTCTGATTGTAATAATTAATCTTTTACTGAACTTTAACATAATTAATGCCTTTTTTTTCAGGGATTTCCTGATGTGGCGGTTGTTCTCCCTCCGGTTGACTGAACCCAGGAGTCATGGATGTGGTGTCTGCCTCTGGCAGGAGCCAGAAGTTGCCTGGTGCCTTCTGGCCAATTTATTTTGTGGTCCCCGAAACCCTGATGGCTCTTCACCTTTGACATGTTGAACGCTACGGACGTGACTTGGTCTGTCCCTGACCTACATCTTTCCCTGGCAGGTATTTCTAGGTCCAAGCCAATAATTTGTGGAAGGGACCTGCTGGCACCTCGGGTCCCGTTCCCGGCAGTCGGACCGGGCAGGGTCCGTGCCGACGTCGCGCTGTTCGGCGCAGGAGGGGAAGGGTTTGGGGCTGAGGCTGGGGATGGCTGAGATTGCCTCGGCCTGGCAGTGATGCCCCACAGAGGAGTGTGCTGGATTTCCACGCCTGGACCTGACAAGTCTGTGGAAGCCGAGCCGAGCTGTGCAGACAGCCCTGTTGTGAGCGGGAGGTTGGATGGGATGACCTGCCAGCCTCAGCCGTCCTACGGATCCACCAATCCGCCTCACCTTCGATCTCTTGGGTTGCTCCCACAATGAAATATTTCCTCTTGTAACACCCACTGAAACCTCTGAGCTGCATTTCCTGGGAATTTGGAAATGGGGTGCTGGATCTGGCTCTTATGTGGAAGGCGGAGAGTCACTTGGAGCTGAAATCGGCATTTCATCTGGTTTTTCCTCCTTCCTTTCTGATTCTTTTGCAAAGTTTAAATTTGAGGAATATGCAATAGACACAGAAATAGCCCTTTCTTGAGCTCCGCGCTCGGTGTCAGAGGACACGACGGGCTTTGGCGCAGGACCCGTAACCTCCTCGGCTGGTTCGAGTCACGCCGGCGATGACGAGGGCCTGTATGTTCAGAAATAAAGACAGTCCTTGGAGCGGGGCAGAGGGAGGGGAGGCTGTCCAGGTCCGTGGGCTGCCGGCGGCGGGTCCCTGCTGTCCCCAGGCGATGTTTGCTGGCAGAGGTGCTGCCGCCCGCCCGGCCAGGCGCTGCCGGGATTGATCCGTTTAGCTTTTCCTTTGGATTTTGCCTTGTCCTAAGGGACAAGGAGTTAAAACTTCTTCCCTCAATGTTAACATTCAAAGCTGGATGATAGGTGCTTTTAAACCAGAGGGAAGAGCGAACGAGAAGAGAAATAAAGAAAAGTGCTGACTTTATTCTCGACCTGGGGAGTCCTATGCGGTGAAGGGTAGCATCTCCCTGCTATGGCACTGCAGCAAATTTCAGGAGGAAAATGGTTATTTCTTCTCTCGTTCCCAGCTATCTGTCACAGTTATTGAGACACGCTCCTGCTCCCCTAACTTTTGCAAACCTCGCACCGAAGTTAGGAAAGCAGAGGTGTCTTAAGGCTACCCCTGCTTGCCTTGCGCTTGCAGAAAGCAGGGGGTGCAAGCGTGAAGACGGAAGCTTTTGAAATGGGGAAACATTTTCTTTGCTTTTTTGCAGTTCAATCAGGGCACAGAAAGCTGAGAGCAGAAGGTTACTTAAGAAAAAAAAGAAAAAGTTGAGGGCTGGAGGCCGTAACATGGTCCAGCTTCTCCAGGGAGGGGACCCTACTCCAGGGGGTGAAGTGGAGGTTGGTGAGGGTTGGTTGCAATGGACCCTGCCCCATGTCAGGGATGTGAACTGAGAAGTGGTGATTTGTATTTTAAGATATGGAAAATTGGTTATCACTAAAAGGCAGCTTAGACTTTCATGCGGCTTTTGTTATTTACGAGTGAGTGTGTAATATGTTATTGTTTTAGTTCAAAGCTGACTGGAAGTAGCGGAGTTCTGTTCTGGAGTCAACCCAGAAATTAATTTTCTTGTCTGAATGCAGAACCTACCTTGTCTGGTCTCACATGTTTTATTTACTGCTCCATCTTTTGGAGCTCTTTGTCAATAGATTTACAAATACTGTCCATTAGTGAGGAATTCCTAGGAAGGTTTTTTTTGTATGGGATGTTTTCAGTTATCCTTCCACCTACTACTTAATGTGCAATGTTTATTTATTGTTGTGTTGTATGATTGCAATAAACAATTGTAGCTGTCAGTTTCTTCTGATTAAATACCGTATTTGTTAAATAAATAAAATGATAGTAATGAACTGGGCCATTCCTTGCATGTAATGTATGACTTTCATATTTCTGACACTTTGGAAGATATATGAAATGCTGATATGCAAGAGAAGGCTTGTAAATCAAAGGGAGCTGGAAAAGATTCGGATCTGCTTTCTAGCAGAGGGTCATCTTTGCCATTATAAACTCTGAGGGTACTTTTGACTTCTCTCTGGGCCAAGACGTACTGGTTTGAATAGGAAGCCAGACCCAGAGGACATTCATTAACAGCTCATGAAGGAAGGATTTTAAGACACACGAGCTCTCTCAGGATATGCAGAAAGATTTGTGCGCACAATTAATGGGTCAAGGTGCTGGGTCAGGATTGCATGTGGTGTCTCCATCCATGTTTCTGATGATCAGCACCCCCAGGTTGGCTTTGCTGTAATGATTAGTTATTGGTCCCAGCAGAGCCACAATTGAGGTGCAGTGATTTTTTCCACCTCAGATCTGACTATAGATAACGCCGAGGCGCAACTGGCAGATACTGTCATGTGTGCTTTTTAATTAAACAATTGATTTTCTTTTCATGCAAATTGAGCCGTGTTATTTGGGCTCTTAAATTGTCTGGTTAATGCTGCAGATTTCTCTGTTGGTGGAAGTAACGTGTTAAGTTAGGTTGCTGGAAGTGTTACGGCAGCGTGGCATTTCCAAGAGCTTCCTCACAGCAGAGCTCAGCAATTCCCACCGATTCCGTAATTCATGTGCAAGGTACTCTCACACCTCCTCTTCATTTTATTCTCAGTATTCCGCAGAGCAACCTTATCTCCACCTATCAATTATTGTGGTATTAATTTATATCACTCTGTATATCTCTCTTACTTTGCTGTTTGTCGCATGCTTCCTTAAAATATGTCAATGTCCCTGAGTCGGTTTCTGTAAAATGAGGCCAGAACTGAGCATTGCAGGTTTATTTATGTGCTAACACCACAGCAGAGGTTTGGTGGGTTTTGTTGTTTGTTTTTTTTTTTTTAGAGAGGGCTTAAATAATGAACAAAAATAAGATTTAAAAAAGTTGTCAGAAGAGTACGCAGAGATACTGTGCAAACAGGAAGCGTTTTGATTATGTTCGCTGGTGCAAAATTAGTAAAGAGTTTGAAATCGTCTTGTGCTTACAGATTCCATTGTTTTCAAAGAATAATTCCATCTATTTTAACATTTTCAAGTATAATTCCATTGGTAATAGCTCTTCCTTTGATTGTGAACTACGCTAATTGAAAGGTGTGGTACAGTGTCTGTTTTGGCAGTTATGCTTATATCTTTTGTTTAAAAACTCAAAGTGTTGGCTTTCCTGTCCAGCCTTCCTTAGTATTTTCTGTTTTGGTGATGTGATGACAGACTTACAGTGTGTTTCCTTGTGTGTATGGTAACAGATGTTTATGTGAATAACAGACTTTTTTATGAAGGCACACACTTTATAGCCAAATACTAATTAAAAATAATTGCATGTAAGCATTTTTGTTTATTCCCTGTTGTGCATCTTTAATCATTTGAAATCACCTGCAGTTGAAAACTGAGGCAAAGATTTGATACTGCAATTATAAGAGGCCATCTGACTCTATATTAGAAAGGAACAGCAACATATTTGAAGAGGAAATTATTACAAAAAGTGTGTGAATGCCTGCCCCCTCTGAATTTGCTTTTATACAGGATGAAAATACCAGTGCATTATTTTGTTAAACTAATAGGAGTTTAAGGTATCTTATCTACCAAAACAATCGGTTCTTGACTGACATCCTGTTCAGGACATATTCTGTGCACTAATAAGCTCATTACAAATATATTTTAATTAGACGCGTAACAGATGGTTCAGAGTAAATACGGGCAGTAGTACTTTTTAAAGAATAGAAAAAACACAGGTTCTTTTTAAGGACTCAGCATCTCAGTTTGGATTTTGTCAGTAGCTGATTGAGTTAAGCAAAGTGAAAATTACTGTCAAAGGCACTTGAAATCATGAAAGAAGCAAAAACTAAACAAACCAAACAAAACCCCACCAAAGCCAGACTTAGAAGAACTATGTATGTTCAATAAAGAGTAATCAACATTGAAATGAAAGGGACATTTTCTCATGGCTCGACTATACTTTCATCGTCACACATAAGCAAGGTAGAGTTTTATCGTAGAGCTGTCTGCCGCTGACTTGCAGCACCCAGGCGAAAGGCTACAAGAATTCGGTACGCTCCCTCTGCTTTTGGTAGGTTTGGGCCAGATCCCTAAAATAAATTAAAGTAAAAAGGGACCTTACTTTGCTCAGTTTGCTTTGCAGAGCACAGCGCTCGGGAGGACGACGAAGGATCCCTCTTCCCCGAGGAGGGACCATGCCAGCGGGCAGCCCGAAGTGGCTGCGGTGGCTGGCAGCTCCCTCCACGGCTGCCTTTCACCGTGTGTTTTCCTGGCTGGGATGGAGGCAGGAATTGCTGCCTAACGTGCTGCAAGCCTTAGCTTTCCCATGAACGACGCATGATGTTCACAAATAATACAGCAGATCCTCTTAATAACGTATAAACCCACAGGTGAAGTCATGGAGGTGTATCATCAGGACATTTAGGTGACGGTTCTGGTTCAGCATGTTTTATTTGTTGTTTTTACAGAGGAGTGAATGGGAATGGTTGATCAAGCCCTTTGCTTGAAGGTTTCCAGCAAAAGGAATTGTTCTGCACCTCTGTTCTCATGAGAAGAACAGGTTGGTGAGAGAGGGAAATGGAGTAGTTTAGATACGGTTCGTTGTCACCCCTTCTTGACTTTGGCTTTTACTTGGAGAGGCCCTCGGTGAAACAGGGTTTTTGTTTTTTTTTCTCGAACAGGAAAGAAATCCAAGCACTATGCAGCCTGATCTATTAGTTTTCACTATTGAATTAGATATAAGAAGCACAGAGTGACATCTCTCAAGCATATTTTTCTCCCCCGGTAGTCCAGTGCTGAGCCTCTTCTTGGAAATGCAGATCCCAAACCAAAATGGTGGCGAGGCTCAGGACTGCAGAGACGCAATGATCGGGAAAAAAAAGATGAGCAAAACATGCAGTGACATCGTCTCACCCTTAGGGCTAGACCTGCTGGGAAGTAGCTCTCATATATATATATATATATATATATACACACACACACACACACCAGAGCAGAGACAAAGGACCGTTGTGTCCACAATGTGCAAACATTTGGGTTTAACACGTATGTTTAGAACCCCCTTTTAGTAAGCCCACATGCCTGGTAGAGCAGCCATAGCTCCAAATGGATGCGAAGCTCCCTGGAACAGCGGAGGTGTTAGCAAAGAGGCTGAGGTTGGTGGGAGGCTGGGGCTCCAGCGCTGCTGTTCTCCGTGGAGGTCGACTTTCTGACCCAGCCCCCTCGGCTGCGGGAGCACGGCGGGCTGTGCCGGCGCTCCGCCGAATCTCCTCCAACCCATGCCAGCTCCGAAAGCGGCCGCGTCATTTCGTCAACCCGTATTCACCAAATGTTCCTTTTACCTCCTGGAACCTAATATCTTAGGGTAAACGTGGCTCGAAGGAGGATCCAGCAGAAAAGTTATACGATATGTGACCTTTTTGTAACATAACATTTCTGGAAAATATTATCACACGTGAGATTTCATGTAGTAATATTGGGATTAATTATGTGATAGATGTAGCACAATGTAAGTGTTTTTTGCATTGTGCTAGTGCAGATAGAATAAAGTTGTCTGTAATTCAGGCTGCAGAATAACTGTGATCATCTCTTGGTTTTGGAGAAAAAATTCTGTTTTAAAAGAGCACTACCAGGTGAGTACACACTCAGCTAAAAGGGTGCTGTCCTCATCAGGCTCTGTTCTGGGTGTGGGTATATACATCATGTGTTAAAATCACTAATAGTAAATAACTAACTGGTTCTGGTTCTAACCTTAATTATTAGCTTTACTGCAGTGCTACCATGTCCACTTCTAAAACCTATTCCCTGCTTTCACCGCTTTAAGTAAGAGCACGTCAAGCTCGCTTGTGAGAAGCATTACGGATGTCACTTAAGGTAAATGAGCAATTGTAAATTAAAGTCAACAGAGTAAGGCTGCTGGGGTTTTTTTGGTTGTTTTTTTTTTACCACTTGAACAGCTACCGAAAAATAAAGCTACTAGGAGAGATGGTTATATCTGGTGACCAACAATTACTTAGTATCAGAATCTTATGAAGATTGCAATTTCTATGAGCATAAGTGACGAGACCTATTTTTAGAATGAAAATAGATCTCATCATATTATCAAATGGGGTTGGGTTTTCTTTCATTATTTTTAATGAAACTAGGTCTCATCATATTATCAAAAATAGGTTTATCAGCAAAATGCACTGTCAGGGGACGGGATGGATGAGCTGCCCCTGCCATAGACAGATTTGTGTAGTTTGGGACTGGGCAAGAGCTTTTTCTAGCATCAGTGGAGCCGAGTGACTGATCCTGACGTAGGCAACTTTGTCAAAATTAGGGCTAAGTGTGCTTTTGAAGCTTCGAGCGCCAGCTTTGCCTTTGTGTCGGGTCTGCTCTTGGGACGCTTGTCAGAGGCAGCATCGAAGCTGGACCCTTGGGAACATGACCCTTGGGAACGTGCCGGAGCCGCCCCAGAGTCACGTATTGGCGGCCGGCGTCTCATCTGCCGGCTGGAGGAT
Organism: Elanus axillaris; assembly: GCA_026212715.1. Taxonomy (NCBI): domain Eukaryota; kingdom Metazoa; phylum Chordata; class Aves; order Accipitriformes; family Accipitridae; genus Elanus; species Elanus axillaris. The sequence continues at coordinate 40,856,350 of JANZLQ010000100.1, read as the reverse complement.
GCTGCTCCAGCTCGGGTGCCCGAGTCCATCCCCGGGTTGGGATGGAGCAATCTCTCCATCAGCAGGTCGCCGAAGGCTCATCCGAGGCCAGAGGTGGCTTGTGGCAGCTCCAGGGACGGGTGGGGGGACCCCGGGGCAAAGAGGAGGCAACCTACAAAGTTTCAGGCAAAAAAAGGGAAGTGGAAATAATAGGGAGGCTGCTGTTGCAGAAGGATTTGGTATTTGGGAGTTTGATGGGAGTTTTGGTATACTTCGTACCTTTTGCAGTTAGCAGGAGCCGAAGAGTGTTACTCTTAGCAAAACACAGTACAGCTGGAATGCTTAATAAAAGAAGATTTGACTTTACGGTAATTAAAATCCCAAGGACTTGACAGCATCCCCGTAAAGATTAATTGCAAGCAAACTCTGTGTTTTTAACGGTTGTGATTTATGCCTTCCTACTTTTGGAAAACCGGCAAGTGTTTTCCCCAGCCAGGCCAGGGCTCACAGGCTTCTCCATGCCATGAACGCAATTTGCTCTGTGCTTTTAACACTGTTTTCTTACCTTTTATGCTGCATACTGGTACATTAGTAAAGCAGATACCTACCTCCTTCCCCTCTGAGTGCCATATGCACATAAATAGATCCTGGAGAAACTTCAAGCGTCTTTTTTTTTCCCCCTGTTTGTCACAATTTCAGAAAGAACAGAATACTCTGAAATTAAAAGATGACCTCAGAAGGGAGCAAAATTAGAATAATAGGTACCAGGAATGTATGTGCCTTCAGTTCTGTGAGAGAATGCTGTATCGTAATTATTTCACATCTGCTTTATATTCCATTTGAAAACACAGGTGCTCAACCCCGGTGAAAATTATAAATAAAAATTCAGTATTAAATTTGAAAGATGATAGAATACACGGGGGAGAAGAGAAGTAATCAGAGCCCAGGGAGGGACTATGCTCAAGAAAGGATTAGGAGGTGCTGATCCTTTAGCAAAAGCAATGCTGCTGTTGGGGAGGGAAACCCGGGGGGGGGACTGTCCTGCACCCACCGTGCTGGGCACAAGCTGAAGGTGATGTAGGTGCCTGAGTGCATCCTGTGATTTCTTCCAACAGCTCTCTGCTCAAGGTTAGGTAATAACATAATTTGCTATCTATCCGAGAGTAAGATGTGCAGATGGGAGGTGCCACATAAATTATTATTTGACGTTACATCACGTTACTCAAATTTTACCTGCATTTTGTTGGTAAAGGTAGTCAAGGTACAATTTGCAGGCAGATGTACTTTGTAGCCCTTACATCTCTCAAGAAGACAGTATTGACAACATTTTCAAAGACCTTTGGAAAAAAATGTTGAAACTATGTGGTCTAATATCTGTTGCTTGCCTAGATCACATCTTATAAATGCTGCATCTTTCTACAGTTACATCACATATTACATTACTTATTTTGCAATACAGCAAATATGGTCACGGATAAATGCTTGAAACATTAATTTTTGCAAGTATCCACAGGAAGAAGATGTTGTTTTTTAAATGCTTCAAGAGTGATATAATGAAAATGTCTGATACAGAAATATTCAAAAGATTCTCTAATTTATTTAACCGCGTTTGAGCAGGCCTTTGAACTTTTTAACCATCCAGAACATGTTTTTCTGCTTTATTTTTATATCTTGAGGGAATAAATGCCCTTTGAAGGAAATCTGAACTCTTCTCCAGTTAAGCACTTGGATTGGTCGCAGGTTATGAAAAAAGTCCACTTCATGTAATACTTTAAGTGAAGTAGTCGTGACACCAGAAGTACAGGATTGGCACCAGCTATTGTTGATTCATTTCTATAGCATGAATTGTCAATGACTTTTTTTTCTATTAAGAGGAAAAACATTACAATGTTGTAAACAATCGCACAAATGAGAAAGGAATATTTTTTATTGCAATTTTGGCTTCACTTTCTGCTTTGGAATTTGCAAAACCCTCCAGATTGCATTATAGTTTAGGTGTATTTCATTTGTAAATTGTAGCGATGTTTTGCAGTATTTTGGATGAGATTATGACAGCTTTGCACATATTGCTGCCTTTGTCTTTTGCTCATTTTTATTTGGCACATTAGTTATTTTCAGAATGTAATAAAATTTGTTTTAAGTGTGAATTGTTTCTTGCGATGTTAAGACTTTGGGTTTTTTTTATGAAGCAGAATTTCATAAGTTTCATTCATATTTAAATTTTCAGTCTTTCAGAGGAGGCCTGGCTTGTTTTATGTATCATGTGGTTCTCAGCTGACGATCCCTATTTCAGGTTTATTCCCATTTCTGCATGTGGTTACGCAGCTATTCCAGCTGTGCAGGGCATCGCACACTCCTTTTAATTTTTGCATCATCTGCTTCAGACCAGGTTTGATGCAATCACGGTCCTTTAATATCATTTGATCTTCATCACGCATCTGATATTAACAAAGCGAGTGCTCACAGTGTGATTGCCGCAGGAATTACAGCGTTGAAGTGCCCTGCAAGGCCCTGGTCATCCCACCGGTCCCCTGCTGACCCCATCCCCTCTTCCGTAGTCAAAGATAATTTGCTGCTCTCTGTGCTATCATTTTTTTTTTTACATCAACTTTGAACTCAAGAGCCAAAATTTATTGAAGAGTTTCTGATTGCCAAGAAATCTGTGGAGAAATGTGGCGCTGCGGAATATGTTTTTATTCTAATAGAAATAAAATTTTAAACAGAATTGCATTTCTAGTGAATAACTGTTGGAAGCAAGATTGATGATTAAATCATTTGCTTTTACTGTCTTACATTAAAAAGTACTAAAACCAAATTTAATTGTTTTTGCAGTAAACATTTAATCTTTATTCGTGAAATAATTATTTATATTTGATGGATAAACAGTAGTGCTCCAAAGGATGGCATGCGGATCCGTTTGGCAATCACAGAAGGAAAAGACGTCTCACGTCATCCATCCGATAGCTCTGCTGGGGCTGGCTGGAGGGACACTTCCACTCTTTCCACCGGGAGACTGATGGGCAGCACAATGTTTTATTTCTACTTTATTTTTTGCAGTTATAATTTCATTAAACTGATGTCAGGAAATAACTGCAGCTTTAATTATTCACTTCTTTTGATTAACTATCTTAAAATAAACATTATGCTACTCTTTCCATTCCTTCCCTTTTTTTCATTACTTATCCCACTTGCGCTGTTCATTAATCTTGGGGTTTTTCCATGACACCCTAATGGCTCCTGCTGCCCAGCAATCATTATCTCAGTGCAACTTGTCACCAGCTTTTCAATCCATCAGCCCCACTCATCTGTCAGGGCTGCGGGTCCGCGACGGCACCATCCGGGCAGTGCCGGGCCCCCCTCCGCCTGCCCCTGGCCAGCTGCAGTGAAAATCCCCCAAATCCTCAATTTCTCACCCTTGGGTGCTAACCTGGTGTTTGTTCTCCTCTTCCTCTATATTGCCACCTCACACCCTGCCGCGGGACACCAACAGCAGGGATTGGGCCAGATCCATAAAATTAAGGCTCGAGAGGACATAAATGTAGATTACAGCCTGGCGGGGCCCCGTGATGAGCCGGTACTGACCCATTTTTGCTGGTGTTTTACTTCTACCCCCTGTTCTGGGTGACACTTGCTGGGTTTTGCTGTAACCTTCCAGTTCTTACGCACCTCAGATACTCAAAAAATGGAAGGCTGGGCACTGAATTCCGTGAGACTGGCATAAATGTATGTTAGTATATATAAATACAGTGATTTTTTGCTGATTCTTTCAAACACTACCAGCTCACGCTTCCAGCGTTGTCTCCTAGCCCACAGAGGCTAGAAGCCTTGTCCTAAAGTGAAAGCTGAAACCCTCAATTAACACCATTCCCCAAATCTCAGACGCCAAAATAAAAATATCAAATATTGTGAAAGATGGTTATAAACCCACGAGCAGCCCGGGAAGAAGGATGAGGCTGTGCTTGGGTTTGCAGGATCTCCTTGTGCGCCCTTTGCCTTCTGCCCTCTCCAGAGCCAGCGAGGTGCAAGACGCCCGTGTTTATTCTGCCTATAGACCTCGCTATGAGCTCCACGATTTATTCAGGAAATCTCCCAGCTTACAGACAATGTAGAAATCCCATTGCCTTGCAGAAGAATTTTAAGCTGTCTGAAGGGAAACCTCGTTCTCACGCCCAGAGAAAGCGTCGTCAAAGCCTGTCGGTACTTTGGATGGAGGACGTTGAGAGGAATTCAACCCGCTTCTTGACCACCCGTTCGATTCCACCACGAAACCTGGGTTTGTCTCATCACGTGCTTCTTCACACTCCTGTTGAACACCCTATTAACAATTTGTGTGAGTCTCTTGCCCGGAATATTACTCCTCCACCAGACTGTTGACTCCAATTTCATAAATGTGTAAGAAGTGAGCAAATTAAGTAGTATGAACTATGACAGTCCTCTGACACTGACAGTGTAGTGTACTGGCCCACACATGCTGTACAGCATAATGATTACATTACAATCTTGTGATATTATTCAAAATGACTCCAGATAAATGAATGATAAACTAGGGGTTATGCTTCCTTTATTACAGGGCTGATAAGGTAGCTAATCAGTGTCCAAGTATATGTCATTACATAAATTATGAACCAGGGTTTGATGTGTATTCCCAAAGAGCCGGAGCCCGAGTGTCATCTGGTATAAGTCTGCAGCCTGAAAAATGAATTCTGAAAACAACAGTCGTTTTTGTTCTAAGTGTGTTAATAAATTACTAATAAATAACCTTAAAAGGTTGCGAGAGAGCCTTTTAATCTATTAGCAGAATTTCACACTATCTAATCCTACATTTTATTTCGTATTGAAGATTAACTTTCCATGCAAGGATTTGAACCCTCATGCCCCCTCTAAAGGAATGATCTTCTGACACCCCTGAAAAGAATAAATAAAGCATGCAGATTGCTCTTCTCCTGCCCAGAATAAACTCGTTGCAATTTGGAAAGCCTAATGGCAGGACTGAAGCGGCTCCTTAGCCTCTGGGCAAACCACCGGCTGGTTTTGGCAGCGGGTGGACGCGGGTGCTGCCCGTAGCTGTCTTCTCCTCGGGATGGGTGGACCACAACAGGAAGGTGAATCCAGCGGTAACCTTCTCCTGCCAACTGATGCACCCTCTCGTGTGCACCTAAATATCACTTAGGTGAAATGACCCAGCAAGAACTTTGCCGACTGCAAAGTTTTACCAAAACCCCTCTGCTCAGACTTGATATTTTCAGCAAAGAGCAAATGAGCTGCCGCTCTAGTGCTCCATGTACTATTCACGTGAAGTAAGAGATCTTAAGCTGATCTGCTCTCTTAGGCAGTCAAACAAAGCTTTAAAAATTGGTATTATTTTAGAATGAATCATATATGCTTGGTTTAGGTGTTTTGATTATATACTTTTCTGAAAAAAACCCCAAATCCTACGAATCAAGAACAATATAGGCTTTTCCAAGAAATTTTAAAATATGAAGAGGCCTTTTTTTTTTCAACACAGTGAAAAGTGTTTAGGCAAAGGGGAGAAAATTTCTCTTCCATAGGATAGTCACTTTCTGCCAAAGGCACCTTTTGAAGGTCTTTGAGCAGCTCTGTTGCCAACTGTATGCCCACACACTTCAGAAACGCTGGGGGACCAACATTTGGCTTCAGTTACATGTATACAAATCCAGTCTATGTCTGACGACTCCAAGGTTGAGTTCATCTTAACTGCAACCGAACTGAGCACATTTGAGTGAAGATTGACTTATAGAGCACTCGGATTTACAGATACTACCAGTAATGTTTACACAGTTCTCTTGGAGTTTCAGCTGTAATCCTACTGCTATCAGAATTCAGTTTAAACCTTATTTTTCATTTAGTTGCTGAAATACAGTTGGAGAGTCACTTGTGGCTTGTATAGGCGTAGGAGAAAGAAATGGGACTTTTCCTTTTATTGTTGCCAAGGCGTATGGTCTCTATGTAAATTATAGCCACTCCTGTAGTGGCCACAGGGATGGGTGAGATGTAGGATGAAGATGTGGGAATAACCTAGTTAGATATTTTGCTCTGACATTTGCTTGTCCAATATGTCTGGGCTGCGTTACCAGCGGGGAGGTTGGTCGTGGTTATGTTGGTCTTGGAGGCCAGCCCTGGTGACTGCTACAGCAGCCAAGAATTAGGAAGATTAGGCCTGCTGTTGATGACCACCTCCCTGTTTCATTATGCTCCAGCTGCCACCGTCTTGGAATTTTCCTGGCATGCCTGTAGCCCACCTTTTCTGGGGAAGGACCTGCACGGGAAGCTGCATCTCTGCTTCTGCCCACTGTCTGTTGGCCGGAGGTTCTAGCACAACAGAGGAGATGCCACTGACTCTCTATGCTACCCTCAGACCAATAGGTACTAATTATGAGCATGAAATCACGTTAGCGGATTGGAGAAGCTGTCCCAGTATCTGCAGCTGGGACTATTGCAATGACAGAAAGAGTTTTCAAAGAACTGCTAAAAGCATCCTTTAACAAATAAGGACAGTGTTATAATGGACGTAGGAAATAATTGTCTGCGCTGAAATCTCAGTAAAACAGTTCATGTACATCCAAAAGTGGAGAGGAACCTTCACAGATTTTACTAAGCGTAATGAAAACATCTTCAGGGAGCAACTTGTATTTGTACCTGTAAAATCTGTTTTATGACAACTTGGAGATGCATAAGTCTTCCCAAAATTGGATGCCCAGATTAGATTCTGGCAGGTACCACTCATCACAGCATCAGCATTACAGACAACATTACCCTTTTGAAGATTTTCTTTCAATTGTTTGCCATTTGCCATGTCACACTAAAGATCCCGTTCTTCAATACACGAAGAAATAAATAAACAAACAAATGATAAAGTTAATCCTTCCTCTGGGCTTTCTAGTGTATCTGCATTTCATCATTTCAACTGAAACTCCCCAAGGTCTGACTTTGTGTTGCAGTTTGTGTACGACTCTGTGCGGTCCAGAAGTAGGACAGTGGACCAGGAATGAAGGAATCCGGGTTTTACTTGTGGGTCTGCTGCAAACCAGTTCCGTGATCCTGGGTAAGCCTCAGCCCATGCCCAGACGTGCCCATCTCTATACAGAGGACGGCAAACGATAGCTGGTCCCTTGCAATGAGGATCGTCGCTCGCTGCTGCTGGTGGCACGTGCTGCGCAAGCGGGCACCAGCCCTGGTTTTGGATCTGAGCTTGGCTTTTCCAGGGCTGATGCTTAGAAATAAAAATCCATTAATTTTTCAATGGAGCAGATTTGGTCTGCAGTCTGGGAACATGGAATGGCAACAGTGCTACTTTTATAGTAATTTTTCACAGAAGAATTTGCATTTAATATTTTCAAATTATTTTCATTGATTATGCTATGAAAATGTAAGTGCAAGGAAGCTCATAAAAAGTCTTTCAATATTCCTGTTTCAGACTTTAAAAAACACAGCATTGATTCTTCCCAGTAGTTGCTTCTTTTGGGCTCAGTTGTACTAATTTGCATCAGATATACAAGGAGTTACGCAGAATTACACAGGATATGGTACCAGCCCTCGAGAGCTTGCTGTCTAATTGAAAACTAGACAAAGCAAGTGAAATGGAAGAAGACAAAGAGGACGAGAGTAACAGCCACCAGATAATGCCATATGCTATCTAAGATCTAAACCGGATGGCTCTGAATCTTCTCAAAGTACTATTAAAATTTAATTCATTAAACGCTGCACACCCTGATTGCTCCTCAACCATCAACAATTTGTCCACTTTTTTGTAGCTGTCATAACCGCCTCAGAGCCTGATGAGATTTGAATGTTTTGAATAAACATCTAAATTGGGCATGTTTACCAAAATCAAATCCCCAAGTACACAGCACTCTCTGATCATTAGTGAGAACTCATCAGCCGTAAGCGAGAAATCAGTTCTTCCACGCGAGCTCTTCAAAAAGACTTTCTTCAGGAAAAAAAGAGCAGCAGGAAGTGAAAATTGGCCTTAACCAACACAGAAGTGGGTTCTGAACCCACCACCAGCTCGTGGGAGATCACAGCGACTGCGAATGAGGGTCCCTGAGAGTCCCCTTCCCGCGTCCCCGTCTTCCTCTTGCTGGGAGTCTCCGGAACTTCATATTCATCGAGTGAAAAAACATTTCAGGGAAACTCAGAATAGGGAAAAAAATGGCGTAAACGGATTATCCGTGCATAGGTCAGTTGGCACGTTATGTATTTGAGCAAGACTTTAAATACTGAGTTACAATTTCCCCTTTTCCACTACAGTCCCCGGCAGCATCCTACCTCGAGCCGTGGCACTGCTTGCTGAACGTGGCTCTGGCTGCGGCAGCCCCATGGACCACGGGGCGTTGGGGGATCTGGGAGGTAGATGTTTGCACGGTTCGTGATCTCCATCCCCCCCAGCACGGGCACCAGGATGGGCTGAGGGCAAAGGGAGGGGGCTGCAGCCCGTCCAAAGGGAGATTTCTGCCTTCGAGCTGGGTGGTGGGATGTAGTAACCGGGTGAAAGCATTTGCTCAGGGGCTGGGATAGTGACTTTGCTGTGAGTTTCATGGCTTTTAGGGCCAAAGCATCCTTTTGCTCTGCAAAACCAGAGTACGTGGTTCTGGCAGAAGGCTGTGGGTGAGATGGGTGAGATGCTGGCCTTACACGTGTCTGCAGCGGCGTGGGGATGATGTCCCAGCAGCCGTGGGCACCCCAGGCCCCCGGCGTTGGGTTTCCACGTCCTGGAGACACCACACGAGAACTTCTTTGACTATTTAATCCAGCCATAGACTGAGAACTACAAGCAGGATCCTTATCAAGGAACTGTTAAAAAAGAAAATGCAAAAGCAGAGCAATTGCTTTATCATCTAAAATGACATGTGGCGGTCTGAAAGTAGAACAATTTGCTCTCGTGTACAATCACTGAAACTGAACTGGGTATACATTTTTTGCACTCTTATACTGTTCTCATCGGTTGCTTCATATTCAGTTTAATGACAATTAATTATCATTTTATCCTGATATAACTAAGTTGACTGAAATAGAGTCACACAAGGGATTAATTTGGTCCAGTATAGTTTTCCATCATTGCATTTCTTGCCTGCGTTTTTTCAAAGCATTATTATAATAAATTAATTTGAAAATTGTTAATTGTTCAATTGTTAATTGAAAAGTTAATCATATTCTCCAGATTCTCCAAACATAAACCCTCTGGTTCTTCTCAGCAAATATTTACAGCCCGGGACTTGAGCAGTAACTGAGTATGCAGCAGTCAGAACCGTACTGAAATTAGAGGACAGTAGCAATTTTTAAAACCAAACACAGTATTTACAAAGTATGTTGCACACAATGGACAATATTGTAAAAGAAAAATATAATACATGTGTACAATAAGGTGAAAACAAATACGTTTTCATTTTTTATTTTGTTGACTGGTATACAAGGTTCTAAAAAGGATTTTTTTTTTCTTTGTGAAGAACGCACTACAGATTTACAATATTATATTCCGCTGTATACATTTGCTAACAAAAAATACCACTACTGTATCCACACCAGTGACAAATCTGCCAGAAAGTGACTAGTTGATATGCCTTTTTATTACCGCAGCTGCCTTGTTTTTTCTAGTCAAAATAAAAGAAAATCACAGGATCCTTAAAATAATAGCTGACAGCAGGTAGTTACTGAGAAATGCATGTCCCTGGCTCTTAACTTTGTAGCATCCATCCAGATGGCAGATTAGAGGCTGGGATCTGCAGGTTGGTGACAAATACATGGGTAATAGCATTCAGCTTGCCTAACTGTAAAAGTGAATTCACTATTCCTCTTTGATTGTAGACCTGACATGTCAGATGAGAGGAGGCTCTGGAAGAAGCTGCCAAAGCAATAGCACAAATAAATGCCAGACACAAGCGCCGCTTGATGTAGGATTACAAACACTGTACCTATCATCAATTCAAATTTAGCTGATATGTAAAGTCAGCGGTGGTGTTACATCAGACGAGCAGCACAAATGCAGAGGCTGGTGGGTACCTGGGTACGGTTACACCAGTCGGGTGGCCCCTAATGACTTCTCCCTGCGACACGGCGTCCGTGATTGGTTTTGCCACGAGAAAGCAACGCTCCTGGAATTGCACTCGCAACATATGGCACGCAGGGCGCGTAGCAGTCGCCGCCTAATTTGTCCCTCTGCCCACCCCTATACCGTGTTATCAATCACCTGGCTTTTGAACAGCCCTGATCTATCTCTTTTTTATATATTTTTTTTTTATCCCCCCCCGCCAGCTTTCTTTCTTTTCCTGAGAAGCACAGAACCGAACTCAGGACAGAGGTGGTGCGATCTCGGTGCTAATCTCTTGAAGCTGACTTTGCATGGGGAAACTCTTCCAGCAGCTCAATTACTGCAGCCAATAATTAGCGCTGCACACCAGCTGAGGGTCTCTGGGCTGAGCCTTGCCCTCTGCATTAGTTACAGGGCAGAAATCGCATGTTGGGGGAGTTTGGCATTGTCGTTGCGTGGAAGCAATCCTGCTAGGAACAGAAACGATGGTTTCTAGGGCTTCCCGCAGTCTCATGTCACGGAAGCTCAGGACCCTCGTGCTTTCCTTGCCGGTGTTGGAAAGGAGGTGCTGGAAAAAGCAGACAAAGCTCCCACGCTCTGCGGCGGGAGGAACTTTGTCCCCGTGTTCCTATTCCACCTCTTGTGCATGTAACATGCTGCCATTTTATCAGTATAAAAATATAGTGCCTCTTCTTCGTAGTCTTTACAGATCTTGTTTTTTTTCAATGAAGACACTGTTGGTGGTGTTTGGAAAGATGTGAGTGGAGAAAGTCTTTACCGTATAATTAATTCCTGCTCAGGGTTTCATGTCCGTAGTTGCCTTCCGACTCCAGCCCGCTCTTTCTTCGCTAGGAATAAAGCACTATCATTGAAGCTAGCTTTCTAAAAAGTAAAGGTCACATAAATCTCAGGAAATCTCACTTTATATATGGAGTTGTTCAACAGGTATATGTAAGATAACATGAAAAAGCATATGGCAGATAAAAAACCTCTTTAAATAGGACAAGTAAGTATACATGCGTATTATTTTTTCTTTCTAAAATACCTATTTTAGTGATTTGTATTTTGGCTTGACTTGCAACATCCATTCTTCTTGTACAGATGCTTTATACTCTGCTTTCGCTCATTTGTCACTATTTTATTATTTATCTGACAATTCTATTGAAAAGCCAAGTGCAAGAATGACAACGAAAGCATAGTGTAAAATTGCTGACTAATATTTTCCAAAAATCAAGTCCCTCTGACCCGGTCACGGACGGATTAGCTGGGGAGACCGTGTGGCTATCACTTACATCCCGAAAGAAGTAATCCTCTTGCTGGCTCCTTTCTCTAGCAGGACTTCAGTTCTGCCAGCCTGTCTTCCCAGGGTGCAAGAGTCTCAGTGCTGATGGCTAAATCGTACTGTACATTGTACAGGTTTAGTGTTGAATTCTGGCTTAGTTCAGGGGATTTAAACCAGTGTAAGCAGAAGCAGAATTTGGCCTAACTCTGTAATCTTTGCTCAAAATTAAAGCTCAAAGAGATGAGAAAGAGCTTTTTCTTTTTTTTTGTATTAAACTCTTATCTTCCCAATCTGGCAAAGCTTTTCTAGATCAAGCATACCTGCAGTTTCATCCAGGTGCCTATCGAATTACTCTGTGTCACTGCAGTGAAAACCAAGGATTAATCTATTTAGATCAGCAAATTGAAAAGTAATATGAGGACGTCAAAATCTGAATTTTTTTTTAGGAGAATACAGGTGAGTAATGAGATTAGCTATCTGTTTCTTGTATTGATCAAGTTTAATGTTTCACTTAGCTTGCCCCGGTATTTAAAATCTGTCAGCTCGCTCTTCTTGAGGAGCCGTGTGGCAGCAGCACTGGTCTTGCAGCGCTCACCCGTCTCCCCTCAGCACCCACAAAAAGTTTCTTCACTGGAGATCTGCTTTCGGCATACCTGATTTATTGCCCTCAACTCTCATCGCACCGTTTTTTTCCTAAATGGTACTGATGCTCAAATAATTTTGTTTACCAGCTAGTTATCTAATCATTGCTTTACATAATCATATTTATATTAAGTAGATAGGAACAATTAACTTTGTTTTAAGTGTAGTTATTTGAAATACAGTAGTGGTAATATCTGCCAGAAGCAAATAAACATATTAGCAGGAAATGCTTAAATGATCTGGATAACCCTATGAGCCAGCATAGCAGGTGGTAATATCCTGTTTTTAAATTACATTTCAGCAAGTGAACATAATAAATCCTCTTGTGTTATATATTTCGCTGGTAGCAACTTATACTCACATTATTCTATTTGACCTCATTACTGCTAATCATTATCACATTTTTAATAGCTGCCACAGTGAGTGAAACAGTTAATACAGTATTTCTTGCCGAAAGAGAGCCTGTCAGGTTATTGATGACAAATTAAAATTAATAAAGAAGATCTGTGTTGAATTTGAGGGAATGGAATAACTGCGAGCATCCAGATGATTGGAAAGGCCTCTGGGGTACTCTGTGAAGAGTAATGTTTTTGGTGTACGTGTATTGTCTTGAAAGGAACGCTAAAACTGCCAAATCTCTGCTTTTGCCTGGAAGACTTCCTGAAATAGGAGCTGTATTCTTTTGGCCCTCATCACATGTAATTTATCCCTGGGAGAGTTATTTCCCGCTCTGTACACCTCCGCTCGGTGCTGTAATAACAGCCAGTTGCTGGGGCTCTGCGCTTTTATTTACCTCGCTGAGGATCTTTACAAGAACCATCACCAGCAGGTCTGGATGAGGCAGTAAATAAGTAAAAGTCCAATACTGAATTCCTGCCCTGGCTCTTTGCTGAAAATTGAGCCTATTGTTGTTTATTTAAAACTTTCCGGGGCTGTGCAATCCTCCTCGCAGCGGCGGCAAAGCATCGCTACCCGCTGTCCAGGCGTCTCCCCTTGCCGCAGAGCCGACGGCGGGTACTGGGCGCTAACTAACGGGCTTTATGAAAAATTAATGCATTTACATATCCTCCAAACGCTCCTGCCCGTGTTTAAAGAGCGGTGTTTATTAGAGGTGAGGGCTCCGCGGGGACGGGGCGGCTGCGTGGCGGGAGCCGTTCCCCGTCGGGGAGGGCAGTTCAAGGCCATCCCGAGGTCCTGAATTAATTGAATGTCGCGGTATTAGCTCAGTCCTTAGCAGACAGTAGTCCACACCGCAGAATCACCAGACATAATTTTGACTGTGCCCAGGAGGCATACCAGGGAGACTGAATTATCTCTTACCAAAAGAGAAAGTAGTCCTTTGAGGTCAACGGCGGAGGTCGTCGGTGGGTCAGCGCAGAGAAACGCCAACACGAGATCTGCCCTAAAAAAGAAAAAAATAATGGTCCAATTACCGCCCGTAAGCAAGTCATGCAGAATTTCTTCACACAAAGGGGTTTTTTTTTGGAATAGGGAAGGAGCCAGCAGCCGGTAACAGAAGTAGCGTTGCAGGGAGGTACTCACATGAATTTTTTTGGCAAGGAAAATAGAAGGTGCCGCCGTTAATTGCTTGGGAGCCGTTAAGCTGCAAAACTCCTATGTAGCGTTCAGCAGATTCATCCGTCTTTTCTCAGAGTATGAAACAAAGCTCCGGTGGGTCATACGCCATCCTGATCTGTGATGTTAATATGCTCTGCATAAGGAAAGATGATGTCTTTACTTTAAAAGCAGCATCACCTAAATGAGGAGCCGCCAAAAATAAGGTTGTTTCTTTCTGGAGTTATTTAGAACTAGCCCTGTTTGGAGGGGGGAAAAAAAGTGGCATTATGGGCTTCTGAGTTGCAGAAAACTGGAGCAAATTTGAGAGCGATGAACTCTGTCCAAAGGTTCAACCACAGCAACCCCTTCCCCTGCCGCCGGCCCGACACGCACGCTCCTTGTTGAGTCCCGATGCTCGGCGAACAGCCGTGCAATTAAAAGATGTCAAGCGTTTAGCCCTCCGTCTGCACCTAGAAATGCATCTTTTCACATAGGATTACAGGGCACCGAGAGCCTCAGCGCTGAAGGTAAAAGTTTGTGCAGTTCGCATGGTTGACAAATACCACTCAAATTGCTCTGCCAGTGAAATTTGAAATAAAAATGTAGGAAATGAGGAGTTAATTCAATTAAACGTTTTCCCACCCACATTTTACCTTTCCTCACCGCTCAAGGGAATAATTCATAGAATGTATATCACCGGCAGACTTATTTTTACCATTATTTTTAACTTAATGAGTATACCTTACACATCAGAGAGAAAGTACAAAGGTTAAATTTTACATTAAGAGCACATTGCAACATGGTATGCAAATATTCCTATGCAAATCTAAAGCCACCGGAAGACAAATGTGTTATATTTTTAACCAGTTAACTATGACTGTGAAGTATGGTGCAAGATATTCAGTAGTTTCATTTTATATCTTTCTTGTAAATAATGCATAAACTATGTAGATGTTGTCAAAATATGATGAAGCTATTAGCTTTATAGTTTTCATAGTTAAGAATGTGTTCAGCATGTAGCTCATAATAACTCATTTCTAAACGCAGACACCAGTATAAAATATTTCTTGTTCAAGTGAATGTTATCATGTGACATAATGATTTTGCTTAAAACCAAGTTAAATGAGGAGTAAAATTAAACAATATTGCATGAATTGTGTTTGACTAATTTTGTGTCACATTATATTAGCCAAGCTTTCAAAATATGTGTTAATGACAAATAGTGTAAGCCCCTAACATACTTTATATGTCTGTAAAATCACCCTTAAGTCATTAGCTTTTAAAGGTTCATTTTGTTTGCAGTTTTTGTAGCCACTGGCTTTTTAGTGATTACTTTTGTCTATGAAACTAGACATGATTAAAAAAGAGATATTTTACATAAGTCTTTGGGACTTATTGCCATATTATGGGGGCATACTGTGTGCATTAAAACAATGTCTAATAATTGATGAGCTCTACAGTTTTGAGGTAAACATAGTTAAGGGTGAATTTTAATGCTTACATTGTATTTACATAAGAACCACACTGAGCTTTTAATCAACAGTTTGTTTCTTTTATGTCTGGATTTATCTGTTGCCTACTACAAAAATCCTTCATACTAAATGCGATGAAAGTCTTACAGATCTCCAGGTTTAATTCAAAAATGCCCAAATTTGCTTCGATAAGATAACTGCCTCCTTTTAGCGTGCCCTAAGTGCTACCAGAGTTTGGCAGTGGGGAATTGCAGCCTTCACAGCACACGTGGAAAGGCTTCTTTGGACTTATCGCCGGCAGGGCAAGACTATGTATAACGGGGTCATGGTGCTAAAACAGAGCAGGGCGAAAAGCTGCACCGGTTTCTTTTCTGGATGAGCGTTAGGGCTTATGCAAGCCTGCACACCCAGATGGGCATCTCCAGTCTCTATTTAGCCGTTTTCCTGAAACTGTTATTTTTTTTCCCCTCTCTCTCTCTCTGTCTCGCTTGAAATAGAGAGGAAAGGTGGGTGTCCAGCCGAGCTCCGTGTCTCATTGCAGGGATTTCAGAGAGGTGTCTACCCCATCCCTGGTCACTCAGAAACACAGAGTGGTCTTTCCACTTGAGACCAGGGCAAGGCAGGTGTAATACCAGCTCTTGAGTCTTTCTTCAGAGGGGAAAAAAAAAAAGACTTTTTATGTAGTGAGCTCTTCCTATATAAGTTTAGCTATTTAAAAAAAAAAACCAACACCCACCCTTCCCAGTGGGCTAGGGTGATGCTCAGTAATGCCAAATGGCTAGGTGGGAGGTAAGGGCAGGATACTGAAGGGGGTGGGAAGGTGCAGAGAGAAAGCAATGTGGTGTTTTTTAGTGTTTCAATGCTCAACTTCTTTGATAAAATCTTCATTCTGCCCACCCTACCCTTGTGCCTTAGAAAGCTACAGCTTTATCTCAAGAATTTTCCCTCTGGACACTTGTCAGAACAAAGAGTATGGACTTTGCATATCATTTATCCTCTTGTATATAAGGAGCTTGTCACATCTTAATGTTGAACCTCACCAGAGAGCAGACCTCTCGAGCACTCAGCGCTCTGCTTTGCATTTGGGTGGGAAAAACGGATCTGCGGTGCCTCTCCGGCTCCTGCCTGCCTCTCCCGGCTGGTCTGCCCGCTCCTGCCGTGCAACATGTGCTGTTGGCTCCATGGTGGGGAAGAGGGGCAATAACAGCGTGGGAGAGGTGCTGGGCAGGGAGACCGTCGAGAGAAATCCCGGGAAAGACTGGGGTCTTCTGGAAATCACTTCTGAGGTGGCTGAATTCCTTTATTCTCTGCTTTCATCAAACTTCTGATCTGCTTTTGTAGTATGTCCACGAAGTGACAATTGCTTGTAAGGGCTCGACTTTGGCATCTCAAGAACGGTATTGAACTGCTGGTATTTGTATGCATCCTTCTTTAAAAATGAAAAAAACCCAGCAAATTACATCCTGTAAATGCCCTAATATATTGTCAGGGTTTGAACCCAAAGCTTTGAGAATAATGGCCTTCTTTTTTGAGACTTGGCCTGCTTTTGCTGTGAAAGAAAGAGTGTGTTGTCACCCACAGGAGGTCTCCTGGCACCAGTGTCCTAAGTGTTTGGGTCCTGGCTGAGAAGGGAGGGCAGCAGCGCACACAGCTGAGCCTGGACCAGCTCCTGAGGCTCCGCGAGGTCCTGGACAGTCACCCGGGGTTGAGGTCCCAGTCTTCCATCCCAACTGTCCAAGAGCTGTGTGAAGAGATGCCCCATGAAGTGGCCAAGAGCTGGGTGAAGAGGTGGGATGTCAACAGCTCACTGCTCTTTGAGTTTCTAAAAATAAAGATCAGAACGAAGACCTCTTACAGTGGAAGGGATTAAACAATCCTGACACAGTGATCACTGAGGAGAGGAGATCCTCGCAGACATCAGGGCTATCAAAACCTCTAGTTTAAGTTAGTTCTTTACCCATGTGACCACTTTCATGCATTGCACTTGGCTACTTAAATCCTTCGCATGCCAAAACTTTTAATAAGCGCTGTGGGACCAGGGCTTTTCTCAGGTACTGAATTTACGACAAGTGTGAATGGCTGAGCCTTGGCTTCCGCTTCAGGGAAAATGGTGGCAATGTTTTCCCCTTGTCTGTGTGATGCCCTTCACATATGCAAAGGTGAATATATATACCAATATACATACTCCACTCTTTTGTGTTAATGGTAGGTGATGGGAGTGTCTCTATGGGACAGAAGAAATATGCAGCTTGTTTAAGGTAGAGCGGAACCAGTTGTCAGCTACAGATTCTAGATGGCAAGAAAACGTGTTACACTGACCCCAACAGCTGAGGCTTAAATTTTCAATTGTGTTCAAAAATGTTCTTGTGTTCGAGGAAAGATTTCTTTGCGTGTGTGTCTCTGGCTCCAGAGAGGCAACAGAGGGATGTTCTCTGCACGGTCTTTTCACAGAGCCAAAGCTGAGCTTGAGCAGACTAAAGGCTCTGTGAGTCCCCATGCTCTGGTAACACCAGGCCATCTGCCCACTTAAGTTGCTCTCTTTATTTAAGAGGTTCATGTAGGTCCACTCTGAGTATGAATGGATCTGCAAAAACAAAGGTGGAGTGTATTAAACAGAGCAATAAAACTATCTTGTTCTGGAAGAGATTGCAAACTTGCATGCTCAAAGCAACCAGCTAGCTACAGTTCTCCAGCACCAGCTCTGGAGTCCATGCTCAGTTGTATGCAGTGGGCTGCAAAGTGGACTTCAGAGTGTGCAGGTGTATCCAATACCTGAGGGTTCAAACCTGCCGCAAAATTATTTGCTTTTCCAGTAACTTTCGTCTGTGTTTTGCTGCTGTTATTCATGGAAGGGGAAGACAAGAGAACTGCACTAAAATGTCAAAGAAAAGCAAATGATCTCCATTAGGTATCTGGTCTTACTGGACTGGTGTACCTTTAAAGAACAGGTGGCCAATTTGGATCAGCCTGGTTTAGGTACATGTCTTCAGATTTATCCCCGAGACCCTAACTGCAGCACGGAGAGGTGGTTTCATTCCCAAAAGCCCAAAGTGTGATTTGTCAGGGTGCCCCAATGAATAAAGCAGGAGGCTTGTGCTCCGGAGGTCTGGTTTCGTTATCACCATTGAAGGATGCAGGGTAAGTCACCTACGATCTGCATCTCATTCTCCTATTGAGAAAACAGATCTATAAGAAGCTGTAAGACTTGATATTTACATGTCCTACGTGAAAATTAAAGGGAACTATTCTTGGCTTTACTTTGGGGGAGTATGCTATCTATCTTGAATTTAGAATTGTTAAAACAATAAAAAAAAAGTAAATTAAATTGAAATAGTAAAACATAAACCTCCTCTATTCAAAAGATACAATAGTCCAATACTTCAAACTCAAACAATCCCTAGAAGAATTCTTTGGGAATATTCATCTGTGATAAAGTTGGCGTCAGTGTTTTTGAAGGATTAGAGCCAAATCCAATTGCTCTTCTGCACAGAAAGATACCACCATTGCCAGGGGGAGGTATGGATCTTGAGCGTTCGCAGAGAAGACAGCTTTGGGAAGCGGGATCTGGTGGGTTGTGCACCAGTGCCAGCAGGGACGGGTAGAATAACCATCTGAAGGAGGCAAGGACCAGACAATTTAGTTTTATTTATTTTTGCAGGTTTTTTTAACCAGGTAAAATACATTCTGAATATTGGGTTTTGTTTTGTTTTTTTTTTTGAAAGGATATGCAGGATCATCACGATTCCTTCATTTTGCTAATTTTCAGATTTCACTTAGAAGTTCAGTGGGCTTTCTGACAACTTTCAGAAAAGAAAGGCTGTCAAGTAAGATGTTGAACACCGGAATGGCTGGAGATGGTCCTGATCATATCAGCTAATACTCTGCTGACTCCTGATTAATACTCTGGGTTCAATCCATCACGGTGCAACGATGGGTCTGCCACAGTATTACACAGATTTGATTGAACTGGTGATTTCCATAGCTATTTCTGGAAGATCAGTAGAAGAAAAACAAAGCAGGTGAAATGGATAGCTAGCAGTGAAGCTGTTTAAATATTTATAAAACAGTTAGCTAAGATTCAGAATCCATTTAACATATCCAAATTCGATACATTAAGATGAATAATTGCTCTTCCGTAATACCATTTTATTTATTTATTTATTTATTCTTTGAAACCGTATTACCACTTTCCTTTTGACTTGAAGAAAGATTTCGAAACTAATATATTGTCCTTGGATCAAACTCTGAATGATCATAAAATGTCAATCTGGAATAATGCCGTTTTTATGAAGAGAGTTGTTGATTTACTTTGCTGTGTTGCGAACAGAATTTGGTCAAGAAAAGAAAAGAAAAGAAACTCTTATTTGTCCCAAAGAGTTCGTTTCAAGGAAAAAAAAAAGAAACAGTATTTTTTTTTTCCAGACGGGCAAATCACAGTATTGTACCAACAGAAAAATTCCATAAATGAATGTAGAAATAGCTTTCAAAATTAAAATAAAAACTGTCTCTTTTTTTATAGAATGTAAGAGTTACATCTGAAGGAAAATATTTAATGTTTTAAATTCAACAGTGTTCCCCAGACCCTCTAGTACAGCCCAGCGTATGCTTAGAAAGAGCTACTTCATCTATTTAATTAAGAGAAACTACTATCAAAGCAGATTTCGCATTTAAAATTCGTGTTTAAACTTCTCACAGATTAAGTGAGCTTAAACAGTTGCTATTCCTGACTTTAACAGCATTATAAAATACATTAGAGATTGAGAGGATAAAATTCTGCCATGTTAGGTTATAACCTAACTGCTATTTGCAGTTGTAAGGACTACTAATGGCGCAGGGACAAGATTTATTATAGTAAAGACATCCTGCTTAACATTACCCTTGTCATTCCATTAATAATGACTGCTTATGAGCCATCTCGTTGGCATCTTTGTTGTCCTGAAAACTTAAAACTCGCAGCACAATTCTTTACGATGTGCTACATTGCCCCCTCTGGGTATTCCTGACCATTATCCCATTTGGTTATATTCAAAACTGCTGCCTCCTGAGAGAGCATTAGGGCCGACCTTTAACCCTGCAATATTCTTGGTTCAAATGGCGTAATAACATGTAGTGAATATTTACAAGCATACTTATACTATAATAGAGTACTGCTGTGAACATTAGCACATATTTTCTGCTCAATCAGGCTTTGATGTAGAGCTTGGCTTGTACCCTGGAGAAAATGCAGTCCCCAATAAGCTGTGCTAGTGAAACACCCTTGAACCTAAACAGCTTACACAACGTAAACTGCCGCGATGCAGATTAGCAGGCAAACATATACATTTGCAACGCTGCCGGTCCCAGCAGCGTGCTGCCGCGCCGCATAATGTCTGCGAAGAGCCTCCTCGCCGGAGGAACGCGTGGCGAGAGGCGCAGCCCCTCGCGCGGTACCTGGGATTTTAGTGGCGTGGTGACGGGGATCGGGAAAAGGTGATCTTCTCCATGAAAAGAAAATTAAAAGCGATAAGACGTAATGACAGCGTTTCCCCTTTGCTAGCTGCTTTCTGAGCGGCTGTGGGGGCAACCGCACGTCACGCCGCTGACGATCCGCTTCTCTCCCAGCGATGTCCTTAGGCAGCATTCCCTTTCCTTGCCGTCATCCCAGGCACCTGCCGCCCGCGTTCCGAGACGACATCGGAGAGCCCCGGCAGCAGCCCTATGAGCTGTGCTTGCTTCCAGAGCGCTGCCTTGAAGCGCTGCCTCTTCCCGCTCCGGCAGCGCTGGCTGTGCCGGGTTGGGATGCTTCTTGGGAATTACTCTGCTCTTGAGCCAACGCTTCCTATCTTCTCTCCCCCCCACCAGCCTCCAAAGTGACAGGGATTAAACCCGAAAGTGGCAGTGCTTAAAACATCATGGGAAGTGGTGGCAGATGATAATTTCACAGGTATCATGGGAATTGCATCTCAGGGCTTTTTCAGGTTTACAGGTGAACATCTCCCCTCTTCTCAACGAGGGAGAGGTTTGGCTTCCACGTGGCTTCACGACCTGTTGTCCGCCTTCCCTATCCCGCTCCTGCCCTGCCCTGCCGACTGCGGAGCCGTCCTCACCTGCATCACTTTGGCACCATGCACAGATGACATCTAGGGCATAAAAAAGGTCAATCCCAGCCAGGTGGTCGTGTGGGTGTAGATTTTTCTAATTTTCTTCCCCTTGACCACTGTTTTCTCCTTCCTTTAGAAGAAGGCTATTATTCCGTCTTTGTTATTAAATCTACTTTTGCTGGGCTTTGCGCTCTGTTGCCTGTTTCCGTCAAGTGCCCAGTGGAAGAGTGGAGATCTGGTTGATCCTGCACCCAACCAACCTGCAACCAGCCCTGGTTGATCCTTGCACTGCTCGTGCAAGTTGTCTGACTTTCAGGCCTTGGAGGAGAAAGGGTGACCTCTTAGTTTTGTTGGTTTAGGAGTGTGTAGTTAATCTGCTTAGATAAGAGTCCAGCACAGAGGTAACGAGCTTTTGAAAGGAGTCTCTTGTGGTTACAGAAAACTTTGACTTGGCAATATCTGTCTGTATTCAGCCGAAGATAGAGTAAACCTTCCTTATTTTCTTGGGGTAACTTATAAACCTGTTACAGTTTTTGCATTAAAATCTTCCTATGCAAAGGAGATGTCCATTTTTGATATTTTATTCATAAGATCCCTCAAGGTGTCATTGAAATTCTTGCAGTCTTTCATCAGCGTGATCCACTCTTGGAGAGTACACCTGCACAGTAGATGAAATGGTCGTCCTCAGAGAATAATGGCAGCCAACCTGATATTAATTTGGTTCCAAGTAATTATTAAGTTCATATCTTTCAGTTTGCTGGGAAACTTTTTCTTCCTTTTGACAATTTTTTCTTCTTTTTTTCTAAATATAGTTGGCAGGGCTTGTTAGTGCTGCTCCAGACCCCCTGTACAGACTGGTCCTCTTTGCTGGGACTTCAGTTCCGGTTGGTACCTTTAACCACGACAGACTGCTCTGCGGCTATCTGTCTTGTCCTGAAATTATTAATATTTGGTGCACGAAGATCAAGAACGTGCCATGCAGAAATTCATACCTGGTAAGTCTGGTTAATGCTCTAGGAAAACAAGACACCTTATATCGATTGTATGCTGGTGTCGCTCTATCGATTACACCCCTGTGTATGCGAATGGAGAACTAGGTCCAGGTCTGCAGTGTCCTTTCTCCAGACCATTTAGATTTTTTTTTTCTAAAATAATATTGAAAAGCAATAGTTGCCATATGGCCACAAATGTAGCTCACAATACGAACAGCACCAAGTGGCGTCTCTGCCGGGGACAAATCCCTCGCTCTGTCCTGCAGAGCCGTGCGAGCAAACCGTCGCTCCAGCAAGGCACGGTCCTCGCGGCGGAGGAGGAACAGACCAAAACCTCAGGAGTTTGTCTTGTGAAGCTGCTTCAGTGATTAATATTTTTAAAACTTGCTATGATACATCTTCATTTTAGTGCTCAGTAGAGGAGGGGCACTCCTCGGGCAGCGCAGCTCCATGGCCGTCAGCACTTGATGTGTATTGTCGTCATATGTGTATAATTATATGCATATATGTATATTCAACATGTATATGTATGCATATCTTTATATTAAGATAAAGCAATCAGCCGTGACATGGGAAGACCAGCCAAGGCCAGACCAGCCGTATTTCTACACATAAATTCTCAACCCCCCTTTTAAAGATGCAGTCGTGCAACGGGAGGACCTTCGTGCATCCCAAGGAACTCTTTCAGTGCCAACAACCAACATGAGCCTTTTGAAGAGTTGAAAAAGTCCTTAAATCCAATTAAAGCCTTGCACCGCACGGCCTGATGGGCACGGAGGAGTGCAAAGCCCGCGCCTGGCAGCACGTGTTGTCTCACCAAGTTGGCCCGTCCTCTTGCACGCCTGTGCGGGATGATACTTGTTTTAACACCTCTGCCTGTGATGATTAAGACAGAAGAGCTGTGTCTCTGCTTGACACATACAGTTTAAACAAACGTTGCTTGAAAAATGATTTTTAAAAATTTTTTATTATTATTTGGGAAACCTTGCCGATGAGTATTGCTGCAGTGTGGGGGTCTGGGCAGAGGAGGAGCCCAGCAGCTTTCTTCAGATTATTTGGGGTTTCTCCTCTTTCCCCTGGCTGTTGCCAACCAATTTGTATTTGGAAGGAAGCCTGCAAGAAATTTTGTGTTTTCTTCAATTCTTTCAGTTTATTTCTGTTCGCATAGCTCTCCTTTTTCCCCCCATTGGCAGTAAATCCTTGGGCTGAGCCATCCATTTATTACCAGTTGGCAGTTGTTCAGTCTTCCAGTCTACAGTGATCTGTTTTTAGCTGCCAATAGTGCAGCATTAACAAATCTGTCCTGATATTTATCTGTGGCAGTGTCTTTTGTTAAATGAAGAATACAAAGTTTAGGACATACTGTATTGGTATTTTTATTGCATCAGGTAGGGCACTTAAAACTTCCCACCAATATTTTTCCAGCACAGGATAGCATCTCTAGCACTCTGTGCATCCTATGATGCATTTTTCTCCTATATATTTTTCAGATGCTGCTTCCTGAAAAAGGAAGGTTTGATGGGAAGACTCTTTGTCTTTTTTTCTGACGTTTTTATACAAAGATCTCAACATAATGAAAAGCAGTGAATAACTTACTGATATGATTTTTTTTTTTCATTTTTCTCATTATCTGCACTTTTACATGGAAAAGTATTTTGCAACCCTGTAGATCCCACCACCTCGGGCTGACAGCCCAGGGCTTTATCAGAGGGAGGATTCAGGCCATGAGCCCATGCTATGGCAAAAATAAAAGGTTCTCCTTTTTCTTATTTATTTGTTCATCCATTTCTTTTTAAAGGTTGGAGAATGGTGTGGGTTACAAATTGCATTAACATCAGGAAGCACTCGCTTGATTATTGTGTTTTACACTCTTTTTTTGGCAGAATGTGGGTGCCTTTAATTAACCAGCCTGCAGGTGGATCGGATAAAAGATACATTTCACGACGCATCTACATCTTTTTCAGTCATCATATACTTAAATTGCAAATTCTCATGAACTGTAACCCAGTGTCTTATGGCTCTTGATTCTACATTTCCCTACAGATCTTCTACCTTCATCGTGTCAGGGCTGGAGGATGTGACTGTTAGTAGAAGGTATAGCTATATTAAGCTGCAGACCCCCCCCTACATTCAAATGATGTTAAGGGTCTGATTTAAGACCACCAAGACCGAAAACCGAGGAAGAAGAACCTCTGTAGATACTGCAGTCCCGCCTGTGCAGATGCTGCATCCCGCCTTTGGTCCGGCGCGCGGTCTTCGCGTGCACGCCTCGGGGCGATGCCGTGCCGGTGACGAATCCCCAGGAATTCGTCTGTCACGCAAGCGACGAGGAGGTTTTCCGCTACAACTCGCCTCTTGTTAGGCCAGGTCTGAGCAGACACCACGTTTGCAAAGATGCTCTGCAGGAGTTACCGTGGGATGCACGCCAAAGTTTATCGAACAACCGAAACCTCACTCTCCGCCTTTCCCCCTGTGACTGCTCCTGCGTAAAACTGCCCAAATTCAAATCACTGACAGAAAGCTCATTTTTCTGCCAAGCTTCAAGCCCCACTTCCCACTCTGGAAGCTTTTTCAGTGAACAGCTTCAGCGTCCTCCCGGTTCGGAGGCGGCTGGTGCTGGGGGTGGCAGAGGGAGCCCGGCGGTTCCTGGCAAGGAGGGAGCCGTCCTGATTGGAAACTCCACGGATCGATGCAAAAGGCAAAACCTCCAATAAATTCCGCCTGTCAAAGGCATCGTCCAGAAAGGAGGTTTTTCAGTCTGAGATGAGGTTTGGCAAATTTATAAGCATCTGGGAACGGGGTTGTAGATGAGGGAATTTAAGTCACTGTTAACATCGGTCTGTAATATACTATGACTTTACATGCATAATTTTAATTTACAGAAACAGGCTTTGATGCCAAGTGCTTTATAGTCAGTGGAATGACTTCCAACAAACTTGAGTAAGTTTGATATGAGGCCTGCAATGACAAAACCCAGATTGAACATGTTTTCTTGCACTTAAAATTAAAGATAACTTCTTTTTGACTTTTCAGCACTTTTTTTCTTCCTCCCCTAGTGTTCTGGGTTTTTTTTCTTCTTTTTTTTTTTTTTTTGACATGGCCATAAAAAAATACATTTTCTCAAAATCCTGTGTTTGAAAACACAAGCCTCGAACCCTTTCACTGAGGATCTGATTCACTGAAAATGTCATGTGGGCACCTTTCCCTCTTGGGGTTTTCCTCTTGCCAATTGTGCTAATATTTGTGAGAGGTTGTTGCTATGGCACAGACCTTTCTGAGGATTTAATGATTTGTATTACTTTGCATTAAAAAGTTTTACTAATCTCCTGCTTAAAATGGCTTTTAAAAATTTGTTGGAGCAAGGGTCTTAGTTTAGTACTCTGTTCCCATAGGTGATTTTTTTTTTTTTAAGATTCACAGAACGGCGGAGAGGTAACAGTATTTCTTCTTTATCTTGGGAGCGTCATGGCTGATGATACTTTGCTAAATATACTGAGTTTTAACAGTCATCGGAAGGCTGTTGGCTATGAAATCCCTGGATGGCAGGGATGGGAGCGGGGATCCTGGCAGCGGGGCTGCGGGAAGGGGGATGCGGGATGCACGGGTGCCTCCGCAACTCCCCCGGCAGCAGCTTAGCTTCTGCGCTGGGAATGTTTTGGGGCAGCACGTGAGCCTTCGGCTCGGGGCTCGGCTGCTGGGTATCGGCAATGGGGTTGCTTTGCCCTGGGCCCTTTGGAGGTGTGTGCTGGAGTGCCGGACGGGATCAGGTCCTTTCACCTCTAATGGATTCAGGCTTAGTTAAGATTTTTTTTTTCTTTTTTTTTTTTTTTTCCCTGATGCCTTTTTTTCTTCAGGAATGTAACTGTTTATAATCAGTTTAATGCAGATGAAACCATTACTTCTTCACTCTTCAGAAACTCTTTATGCTTGTTAATTAAAGCCTTTGTCTGAACACAAAATAATTAATACATAAAATGAAACACAGGGAAAGAATCGACTGCGAAACTAGTCACTCAGTTGTATATTTAAACAATATTTAATCATTAGAGTAACACAGTGCTTGCACTTTTGGAAAGAAAACAAGTCTTATACTTCATGTTTATTTAACACTTTGACTAGTTCATTCTTGGAGGTATGAAATGAGGCTTATAGAGTGCCAGAGCAGTAAATCATATGTTCTGAAAATTACTGGGTCTTAAACAGTAGTGTCATTTTAAACCTAAACAGTTCAGTGGTGCACCAGCATATAAAACTGACCTCTTATAACAACATCTACTGTTTACACTGAAAGGCAAGTAAAGGAAATAAAAACAAGGTATAAAATATAGTGTAATAAGGATGTCATTTACTTGTGTTTCTGCTTCTATTCTGGATACTGATGGGTATGATAACTTTCATACAGCTAATGCCTTAAAGACAGCAGATGCAAAAAGTGCCATGGATATGCATATATGTGCACGCGCCAACTGTGCGTAGACAGAAACTTGGGCAGCATCTGACACCCCAGCACTTTCCATCAGTATTTGCTCAGATTTTAGAACACATTTGTTTTGGCAACATGCTTGCTCACTTTATAATAACTTTTTTTTTTTTTTTTTTAACCAGTGTTCAAGTGAAAGAGTTTATTGTCAGGAATATTTGTTGGAAAAACAACAAATTCAAAGCAAATCTTCAGTTTCTTTTGTGGAGAGTGAATGCTGAATGTTTGAATTTGTAGGTGTGATTAGCTTACGCTTTGCTTGCAAGCACAAAGGCACTGGTTCACGGTAGGTTGCATATAGGTTTTCATAACCAGCTACATACTTGGCTTCTGAGAACAGAATAACCACAGAGTTTGGCTCAAAAGCAATCATTTTTGTCAAAATTGTTCACTGACATTATTTACCAAGTCATACTTCAGTGAGGAGCGGGCAGACAAGTTTTTGTGTAGTGTGTGGGTGAATATTTGCAGTGAAAACCGGGAGACTCCCCTCACCCTGAAACACCGGTTGTTGGTGATACGAGGCATTTAAAATCGCTTCTCTCAGTCTGGCCCACTTCAGTACTGCTACAGGTTTATTACCCCGTCTCAAAGGGGTTTGTGGTGGCGTTCATTCTCCTAATTGGATAAATGCTGCCTTAGAGAGGTAAAAAAGCAAAAGCACCTTCCCGACTGCCAGCCCGCCCTCGCCCTGCTCACGGACCGTGCTGCCCACCCTTGGGTTTTTTTGCTTTGTGGGTTTTTTTTTAAGAGGAGGGTACATTTCTGAAGCCTTAGGACATCTATTATATTGGTCAGGTGCAAAGGTAATATAGGGTGATACTGGTAGTACTTTGCAGTTTGATTCTGCGATGCTTCTTAGGTAAAAATCATATTGGTTTTAAGGCTGCGGACTACCAGATTGTCTCAGAAGCTGGTTACCAAGGGTGAAATCTTTGCTGAGGTGGGACTTCTTCTGAAGTAAAGCAGTCCTCCCTTAAGAACAGGTAATGATATTAATTTCCATGTCAACATCACATTTGCCTTCAGTGCTTCTGGAAGCACATCAAGAGGCTCGTGAAAAGAAGCGATGGGTTTAAATTTGGAGAGCACCTGGAATGCGCTTTTTATTAGTTTGGACCCTGAATGAATGGAGTGTTGAAACTCTAATTATGGATATTTTAAAAGTGCGGTCCTTCAATTAACTGTATCAGTTGTGTTTGTGAACTATTGAGAACTTGCATTATTAATGAACGCACAAGGTTAATATTAGTTTATTTATCATTTGGAATATGACTTTTCAGTTAATCATACAAGTCATGCCACATTCGATTTTGATTAATGCATGAAGTTCGTGCAGGCTTTGTTAAACAAATATTTATTATGTGTGATGTATTACAAAGTTGTAAAGCACTTTTTCTCCAGCTCAGGTCCTATATACAAATGTCTTCCAGGATGTTGAAAACTTTAACATGCAGGCAAACATCCTCCTGTTTATGAGGAAAGCGAATAAATGAGGACGGTCCCTTGTGTGATTTTTTTTTTCTTTTTTTTTTAAATTCAGATATAATCCCCCTTGCATTGAGGTGGTTGCAGTGTGTAATAATGTCTTGCAGAGTGGTCTGCACACACCATATGGGTTTTCACATGCAGGTCGTTTTGCTGGACTGCTGCTATAATTCATCTCCTTGCTTCCACTTTTACTCAGTTTCAGCGCAGTTGGAGAACAGGGCTACTGTGTAGTGATACACGGGTTGCAGAATTGGAATTGCTTGGTGTTTAAATTTTGAGCTGAGAAAGGTGAAGTGTTTCTTATCTATGACTTCCTCTGTAGTTAGTGTCAGAAGTCTCAGCCGTCGTGACGAGGGATGTGCCGACGTGGGCTCGCTGCCTCCAGTTTGTCCGTACCTGGCCCCACTGTGCCGTGCAGGCATGCTTTAATGTGCAACACTTGTGTTATGGCCACATGGTTCAAAATAATGACGTATTTCAACAACTTGGTAATGCTGAAATACTGTTTCGTGAGGTCTTATGTTAGACTTTGCTCCCGTGTGTGAGCTTCAGGTTAGGGAAGGCAGCGGCAGGGTCTTCAGGCAGATCTTTGCCAGTGGATCCTATTTGGGATGGAAGGAGTATTTTCGGTGTGAATAAAAAAAGCTTATGTGCCATTCAGTTTTTATGAAACACAGTATTGTCAGTCACAAGTCTTTAAAAACAAAGAGTGAAATCTGATATTATTAAGAATAGTAAGTACTCTTAATCTGTTTTTTGGTTCTGAAAAGAGTTAAGGACTTAATTTAAACCTTATTAAAAGCTGAGAGACAGACAAAGTGACTTGGTTCAAGCAGTCTGAGGCTTTAAAAAAACTCCCTGAGTCACAAGACCCAAGGTATAAATCCCATGAATTACAACACAGTTAATGAGTTTCTTTTGAAAGAGGGATATGTTCCTCCGTATGCCAATTCTGCCAAGTTTGCGCTGGGCAATAGGCCACATCTTAAAACTGTTAGGAGGATTTAAGATTACTTCATGTAGAGGGGCAAATATATATTTTATTTAAAAATATGTAATTAGAAGTTTACAATATATAATTTCTGTGTAATTTATTCTGATTTAAATGATGCTCAGCCCCTCCCTCTATATAAGGAAGCAGGGCCTTGGTTCTGAAAGGCCTGTGGATGATTCAATGATTTCTATTTTTTTTTTAATCTTCACTATGAAAAATTTCATTATTAGAAACACATATTTTTTATTATTATAAATGATCTGTCGACAATACATGAATTTAACGTCTTTTTGGGGGTTTGGTCAGTAAAATAAATACTGACTTAGGCAGCACCTAACTTAAGAAGGGCTCCGACATACTTCCGTGTTCATTCAATTCAGACATGTCTGCTTTAACTAGTTTCAGTGTAGCTGTTACAATTTTCATCCATAATATATGATCAGTTTGTAAGAATTTCCTCTACATGCGAGAAACATATTTAATGCTAACATTCTCAAATTGGAGTTAGTTATAAATAATGCACTAATAGATGTGAAAGAGCGTAAATGATTCCTTTGTGTTGTACCTGTGAGGTTGTTAGTGCTTCTTTAAAAAACAAACAAAACCTCTTTTGCATGATATTTATTCCCATCTCTTCCATCAAAGGGGTTACAGTCTTTGTACCTTTTTATGTAAATTAAAAATCTTTAGCCAGTTCTGTGTCAAAAATAAATAGTTGAATGAGCTTGCAGACAACATTTATTTTGTATGTACATTAATGGGCACTTCCATTTTTTCCTGCAGGCTAGAATCCACTTTGAAATTCATGTTTGATAAATTCCCTGGCTTTCCAAGTAATTTAGCTGTCTATAGGGCTGTTGATCCTTTGAGTGTATTGCTGAACCATTGGGACTTATGCACCACATCTGCATATCCAAGTTCAAATATATACTCAAGATGATTGGTTTAAACTTTAAGTTGTTGATCTTATTCCTGATAGATTTGTTAGATTGTCTCCCATTTCATTTCTAAAATCTGTGCCTAATCCATAAATACCCCTTCTTAAATAAGTCTTCAATAAATTCACTGATTGACTTAGTCATTTTGTAAGCACAGAGCTAAATTAATATTCAGCATAGCCTAATAATCTTAAGACACAATGCTCTCTGATATTGTGTATATGAATGAGAATTTGAGTGGGGCACTTACAGATAAGACTGAGTAGAGGTACTACTTTTGAAAGTAGCAAGATTGTCTTTGAAAATAATTTTACAGCTTCTGACCATTTAAAAGGGGATCAGGTTTTCACTGGAAAAATGAAATTAGTGGACAAGGGTTCAATTTACCGGTCTTCCTCAGCTTTTCCGAGTCTTAGGCTAGTTTAGCTTTGCTTTCTCTCTTTTTTCCTCTTTCTTTCTGATTTAGGCTCTTAGTTGCTGCTTGAACACATAGAGGATGATACAGCAGATGCAACAACAAAATTTACGGCTCTTAGAGAGCTACGGCAAGAAACAGCCATCTGCAATTCTAGCCAGACTTATTTCAAATATAAACCGTCCCAAACTGCTGTGCAATACCCTCTAGACCAAAGGGACTCCTTTCCTGCCATATGTCCTCCTTCTGCTCTCGTAGCGCGCGTGTGTTCTGAGCAGGTATGATGTACGGCAGCGACGGGCAAGGGGCTGGGGCGTTGGGCAGGCACCCAACAAAGGGACCTTCATAGAAAGAAGGGGGGAATTTAAAAGAAGTCCTGTGAATATAAATTAATTAAAAAATCCTCTTGACCCTAGCATCAGTCATGCTGTTATTAAGCTACTTGTCTGGTTTGCTGTTAGCAGGTACGATGTGATCTGAATTGTTCTGCATTCAGAATCCTTCCAATAATTCCACTTTGGAAGTATTTATTATGTTGTTATACTTTTTAGAGGGTTCACATTTATTTTCTTTGTTCTATTTATTCAACTCCTTAACTTGCGAAGACTAGATAGGGGTGCTTTGTTTCGCTAGAGGTAGCTGGTAGGTTAGCAGTGCGGGTGCAGTAACCTATTCTGACGCTGACGTAGCATGAAGTGCAATTACATGTCTCTTCTTTTCTTGTTTCTGTTCTTTATAAGGAAATTATTCTAATAATGTACCTTGTGTGGTCTTTCAAGGTAAATTCCAATAAGTTCCTTGTCTTAATTAATAAAACTGATCTGACTAGTAGTACCAAGAGTCAAATTTAGAGTCTCTCGGGCCTTTTGGTGATAGAGAGCAAAAGAGATGCAGTGGGGAGAGTTTTCTTGGTTGTGTGGGCTTGGGTTTTTTTGTGTTGTTGTTTTGTTCTGTTTTAATAATATGTGAAAACATATTGACGTTTTTAAGTTCTTAGCCAGGGTTTAATGAACTGGATTGATTAGCATCAAAAGGATTAGGGAAATACATTTTCTAGCTTTGAAACAAGCGTGGATCTATGTACGTATGTCTCTGCCTTGTCTCACAGAAACTAATGTTTATACCCTTAAAAGTCTTTTGTATTGTGCTGCATGTGCTTTTTGTAGGGGAGAAAAATGTGTGTAAGTGCCGCAGAAGGGGAAGAGTCCTCAACTCTGAAATGAAATTTTTCATTTTACGTAAAATCAAGTTTGCTCAGAAGCAGTACCACAGTGCCATAGTATTTAACGTGATTTACTGCTTTGCTCACTTAAATTAACAAATTGGACCATATTTCATCAAGGTAATTAAGCACATCTACAACCTTAATAATGTGACTTTCTCACAGGTGCAGTCCTACTAGAGCCCATCAGCCTAACTTTGTCTCTTCAGAACGAAGCACGTCCAAAGCACTTTGCTAAAGCAGATCCTTGCCACCTGTATCTCCTTAATTTGGGCTATGGGCAGTCCTTTCATGTTTACTGCCCTGTTTTGTCTTAACAGCACCAGTATGTAAGTTGATTAGAAATGGTTAGTGCAAGAGTTTTTGCCAAAAGTGGCTTTATATTGGTGATTAAGCCACTGGTCCCTGTTTGTCAGCAAAATACGGATCCTGCCCAAGAAAAATAGCAGACCCAAGTTTCGACATCCTTCTGTTCTGAGTCAGCGCTTGGGAATTCACCTGATGCGTTAACCGGTGCTTTGTCCTGCTGGTTTCTTCTCCAATTCCTTTCTCTGATGTGCTTAATCTCCTGAAATATTGGACTCCATGGCTGCTGTGATCTTATTTCTTGGTAAGGAAGGGGTGGCAGATCTTTGCGCTCCAGAGAAAGCCCAACACAAGCAAAGGGAATTTTCTGGGTTGAAAGTGGAAGAGACCAGACCCAATGCTTCTGCAAGAGCACCGTAGGTCTTGAAATCACGGAATCACAGAAGGGTTTGGGTTGGAAGGGACATTGAAAGGTCATCTGGTGCGACCCTGTGCCATGAGCAGGGACATCTTGAACTAGACCAGGTTGCTCAGAGCCCCGTCCAACCCGGCCTTGAGTGTTCCCAGGGATGGGGCATCGACCACCTCTCTGGGCAACCCGTGCCAGTGTCTCACCACCCTCATCACAAAAAAATTCTTCTTTCTATCTAGTCTGAATCTACCCTCTTTTGGTTTAAAACCATTACCCCTTGTCCTATCGCAACAAGCCCTACTAAAAAGTCTGTCCCCATCTTTCTTTAAGCCCTCTTTAAATACTTCTGCTTGTTGGCCTGCTTTCTTTTCCCAGTGAAAGTTTCCTTAGGGGAGCATGTCAAGGGAGTGGAGACTGAGACACACTGACCACTTCTGCTTCTTTCCAATATGTGTCTTCTTTGCAGCTACTTAGCATGAATCTTCTTTTGAATTCGGTTTTACATCCTTAAGCGACACAACCATAATAAGAAAACAAGGGTTTACGTGTGTTGTGTAGGAGCGTGTATGTTCAGCTTATAAACCAAGATTTGCACATTTGAAATCCTGCCACGTTCATCCCTAAAGCAGGTCTGGGAAGATCTGGAGGCAGCCCGAGGCACCCGGCTCGTCTAGCACTTTGCGAGCTCTGCACAGGTTTTGCAGGCGTGCCCACAAATTTTGGAAATGCCTGGCAGCTGTCTGCAGATGTGTAGGACACACGTGGGTTGGATGTGCATGTGCTTGTGTGCACGACACGTGCGAGTGCTGTTTCGATCCATCTTCAAATACCTCCATGGATTTCCTCCTCTATCCTCCTTGATTATTAACACATTCAACTGGAGAGAGAAAAATGTCCCCGATTTTTACATCGCCGAAGCCTCCTGGGTTTGGCTGGGGTCACTCTGATTTAATCTGAGCAGTACCCGCACTTCTTCTGGCCTCTCCCTGCTCCACAGAGCAATTCTGGGCACTTTTCTTACGTTTCAGACATTTTTCTATTGTTCCACTTTCCCTGTCTACTCTGAACATCTCCCTCTGGGACTTCAGCTGGTTTTTGGTCATTTCTAAGCGATTCTTTTTGGCTATCTCCATTGGTGTTGTCGTGTGTGTCGTCCCGTCCCCCCCCCCCCCAATTTTCCCACACCTCTGTTTCATATGTGCTGCCTGGTGAAGCTTTCTGCTCCCACTGCCCCC